>CM024759.1:14047019-14289493 GCA_014218235.1 Colocasia esculenta | reverse complement strand
GTGTCACGACTACAGCCGCGCATGCAAGCCTCCGCAACCACCTCCACTTTATCCTCCTATGGCCATATCCCTATCTCTAAGCAACTCCCCAACCCCCTGAGTGCGGTTTGAGCTCGTGGGACACCCTAGGGACTTGCTAGGAATCTCCAATACGATTTCTCATGGGATTTATCCCTTTTATTTTGAGCATTATCTCCCATGGACGAGATATTTTCTCTGTTTTCTTATAAAAGCAAGGGCCTTTCTTTCAGAAGGGAGAGAGCCTCATTTTTCACCCTGAAGGGCTGCCGAATTTCCCTCTGATCAACACTTAGCCCGTAGCTCTTCCATTCCCCTCATTTCTCTCCTATTCCCTTCACCAAGCCATGCTCATTTCCCCATCTACAAGGCTTGGAGCTTGAGGAGGCGACCCTTGGAGATTCTACACCCACTGAAGATACCACTTGGAGCCAGAGAGTCGCCCCATATGAGGCTCCTTCTTCCTCTCTTCCCTCTTTCTTATTTCATGCATGTTTATTGCTTTGTTAGATAGGAATCATTTTCCCTTTTCCTTCCCATGTTTTCCACACACACCCAAGGGGTTTAAAATCACCCCCAGGTCCATTCCCACCATGCTTCACCTTTTCTTTTCAATTTCGAATAGATACGATGCTTAGCTTGTTCTAACAGGGTTTTCTTCTTTGTTTTCATTGTTTTGGCAGGTATTCAGGAAACACCTCACGAGGAGCTCTTGTCTTCTGGCCGATCGGAGGACAGAAAGGAGGTCCACCTACACTTCTCCCACACTGCAGAGAACACGACGGACTACGTAGACGCAACACAGAGATGCGCCCTTCACGGGCGTCGCGTCATCAGAGCCATCGCGACGGGGTCCTCCGTCGCGATCTCAGTGAGTCCTCCATGTTCTCTCTCCTTTCCCTAGACTAGTTAGCCCATGTTATTTCTATTCTTAGGCAACTATCTAGGTGGCGATCACATCCTCTTTTCCATGCCTTCATATGGAGCACGTTCTTTTGTGTACTTGGGGGTGCACAATCCCCGTGATTACAATAGTGTAGATAGGAAGGGCGGATAAAACATGCCTCACAAGCCGCCCTCCAGAGGACAGAAAACCGGACTTCCAGGATTGAAGCTTCGCTACAGTTTTAGATATGATATGGCTGAAATGCACTCATTTTTGCCTTCCACAAAAGACATAAACACCCAAATACTGGAATGGAGATCTCGCCTTCACAAATCCCGTCAGATCAGCAATTGAACGACCAAGCGATAAGGGAGCACGATCTGAAATAATGAAGGCGCTCTTGGAAACATTGATGAGCTGCCCAAAAGAAGCGTCATATTTCTTTAGGAACCTCATGAGACTTCTTATATGACGGGCTGAACCATTAGAGAATATGAGGGTATCATCAGCAAACAAAAGATGTGATACTAAAGGGCAATGCCGTAACGTGTAATAAGCCCCCCCCCCCCAATGTTGCAATGAAACAACATTGAAAGACCCCTGCTGAGAGCCTCCTCTGCAAGAATGAATAAAGCTGGAGCGATAGGATCTCCCTGACGAAGACCCCTACTAGATTTAAAAAACCCATTGATTTGGCCATTAAAAAGAACTGAGAACCAACAATTCGAAATGAGAGGTTCTATAAGAGAAATGAACTGCAATGAAAAACCAAACCGTTGGAGCACAGCAAACAAAAAATCCCATTCCATACGATCATATGCTTTCGCCATATCCAGCTTAAAGATGACATTGCCACCACGACATCTCCTAGTCAAATGCTGAACCATCTCCCCAGCCAAAGAAATATTTTCATAGATATATCGACCCTTAGTAAAAGCTCCTTGTTCTTCCGAAATTAGAAGAGGAAGAACCTGCGCTAGCCTGTCACTTATGACACGAGATATGATTTTATAAAAGAAATTACATAAGCTGATGGGCCTAAAATCAGCACAAGTATGGGGATCATCCACCTTGGGCACCAAAGCAATGAGGGAAGAAGTGAATGATCTAGGAAGAGTATGACCACAAAATAATGCCTTCACTGCCAAGCAAACATCACTCTCAATGAAATCCCAGCAATGACGAAAGAAATGTCCAGTAAAGCCATCAGGGCCAGGGGCACTATCCGGGCACATACTAAAAACAACGCCCTTGATTTCAGCATTAGAGGGAACAACACAAAGCATTTGGTTTTGGCCATGTAACAATAAACAAGGAATATTTCCAAAACATCTTGATCAAGAGAATGAGCAGATGAAGTGAATGCACTAGCAAAATGAACAACAAGCATAGAGGCCATTTCAGATTTATCATCCACCACTGAACCATCATGACCATGAAGGACAGTGATAACCGATCTCCTTCTTTGGGATACTGCACAGGCATGAAAAAATTTTGTGTTGTGATCACCCTCCTTCAACCATTTAATTCTAGACTTTTGTCTCCAGAAAATTTCCTCCTGATGGTGAACACGTTGGAGATTAAGACGAGCAACTTCAAGACATTCTTGGTTAACAAGAGATGGATCTCCATCAAAATCCCTCTGAGCAATAGTGAAATTGTCCTCAGCTTCCTAAATATTATCAAAAACATTCTTAAAAATATTTTGATTCCACTCTCTATAAAAACTCTTCATATGCTTCAGCTAAATGTCGGTACGTGACACTCTCTTTAAAGGATCTACAAGAAGACTACAAGAGAGAACTTTAAGGATGCTTGAATGGAGAAGGCTTGAGAGTGCGTTGTTGTGATCAAGAGTTCTTTTGAAAACATTATCCTTCACATTTAAACTCAACATCCTTTTATAATGCACTTGAATCCATCCATTGATCCTCCTGTTAGGGTTCCATGCATCTTCCCGTTATCTCTTAACGTTCATCTTCTTGTGTCTAGCGTGTGTTTATTCTTGATGTAGCGTTCTTTCTCTATAAGTAACATATACTGATATTCATTGAATGCCCTAGATATATATAGAGAGAGAATAGTGTTGTGTGTCAGATCTTGGGCCAAAAGTCCACTTACCAGGTATGGTGTTTCCACATTGCCATATCCATGTATGAAGAGTAGGTAGACAAAAAGTTGATGTAGAGTATAACATGAAAAAGGTATATTAGGTTATAGCTGGCTCAGTCCCAAATATATAAATATTTGTATTGAAACTCTAACACACTTTTGCAGAAAAAGTGGGCAAAATGTTAGATTATATAATTTAGGTGCGCATACATATTACATAAATATTCAAACTGGAAGCCTTTGAGATATGTCATGTTGTCAAACAAACAGGAGTATTTCTCTGCATATCTTTAAAATATTGAGACAATGATTTTATAAGATATAGATCGATGCACTAAACGATAATGAAATTATAATTGATAAAAATGGAACATAGATCGGATCGACCAAGTAATCGACGAAGAAACATATCACTAGTAGATTAGTATATTGCTAACTCATCAAATAATCAATGAAGAATCATGTTGCTAATCGATCAGGTATATCGCTGATTGATTAAATAATTGATAAAGAAATGCATCACTAATCGATCATATGTATCACTAATTGATCAAATAAATTGCTAATTTATCTGGTAATCGATAAACAGATATATCACTAATCAATTTCTAATTCATCAGATAATCGATGAAGAGATATATTACTAAGTAATCACCAATTCAGCAGGTAATCGATGAAGAGATATATTGCTAATCGATCACTGAAAAAGTAAGTAATTAATCAGATCAATAATAGAAGCAATAAATAAATACAATCAAAGTGCTAATTGATCCAAAATATCAACAATAATCAGATTAGTAATTGATACAAATGTGTCGATAACCAAATAGACTTAATGTCATAATTGATCTGATAATCAAAGTAATAATTGATTCATAAGTACTCAGTAATCAAAATGTTCTGGAATCTATAATCGATATATCGATTAGACCATAGTTCAACTAATAATGGAAGCAGTAATCAGAGTAAATTGAACAACTAATCAATTGCCATTCTGAAGCTAATCGATATGATCATTAGACTGATAGTCAATATGAAAGATGTTCTTGCGATCGAAATAATACTTCAATAGTAATCGGAGCAACAATTAAACAATAATCGAAACTATACTTAGACAATAATTGAAGCAATACTTGAACCATAATTGGAACGCTCATTTAAAAAATAGTCGAAATAATGCTTGTATAATAATCAGAGCTATACTTGAACTATAATCAAAATGTTGATTTGAATAGAAATCGAAGGGATACTTCAGCTATAATCGGAGCGATATTTGAACTACAATCAAAATACTTATTTGAACAGTAATCAAAAGGATACTTGGACAATAATTGAAGTGATATGTCAACTGTAATCGATTAGAGATTATAACTGATAATTTGAACACTAAATGTGTAGCATCATGGTCATTCGGATCAGAGTTTAGTGGTTCTGGTGTGGTGCTCATGACCAATGTGTAGTCATAGAGCCTTGGTTGGGGCCTTCGTCCCTTGTGTGGGTGTTGTGGACCGGAAATCTGGGCCCATATGACCCGCAAGCTTTCTGGTGAAGAAGGCGACGAGATATGTCATCGCGTTTTGAACGTGACAACTTCAGTCATCGCGTTCTTCACATTGATTGTTAGTGATGCACTTGAATGTGTTGGGTTGGTACGTCGTGATTTGTGACACGACGGGTGCCTACATCGCGTTCTTGGAACTGCCTTTGTGACGCGTGGCGCTTTGGGTTTCGATTGGCGACGGTGTTGTATGTCGCGTTTAATGTATAAACGTATCATCGTCCTATGTCGCTATTTAGAGTTCGCATTTAATGCTCTGTTTCGGGCCAGATAGAGCAGAGGTAGCTCTGTCCGGACAAGGGAAGAGGTTTTGCGACATCTTTGGCGATTTTAGCTTTCAGGTGGCTGGTCTGGTGCGGTTTCCACGCGAGGAGGGCGTCCGGAGCATGGACATGCCGACGGTGTGGCGTTCTTCACGAGATTTGGGTTCTTCGAGTTGGTAGGGAGACTTCCTTTCTATTTTGATTTGATTTAAATGTTTTGCAGCTTTGGAAATCATGCTATGATAGCTTGTGGTGGTATATCCTGTGTTTTAATGCATGGAATATTAGTTTAAAAGTGGTTTGGAATGGATTTCTGGAGGAGAGGAGGGCCCGACGGTTCTACCTGAAAAGGCGACTACTCGACCCATCACATTTCTTTGTGAACGTGATGGGGTGGTCCATCGCGATCTGAATTCTGATTGGCGGGTTGTACCGACTGACATGAACACGATCGTTGGGTCCGCCACGTTTATGTTCCTATTGACCGTGTAGGTCGGGTTGTCCCGTCGCATTTAAGAGCTCCTATACCAATTGGTGTAAATGCGACAACATGGTCTGTCGCTATTTGCAGTCCGATTGGTGGTGCTGTATCGATTGGTGTAGAGGCGACGTATCTGGCCATCGCATTTATGTCGCGACTTTGGGCTCTGTCGCGGTCATCTTGTTGACGCGATAGGTCGGGCCGTCGCGATTTGATAGGCGACATATGTGTCCGTCGCGTTTTAGCTTTCGAGGTTTGTGTTGTGCTGGTTGGGCAGTGAGGGTGGGTCTTTTGTTGACCTAGCCCTAGTTGTTTAATGTGGATTTCAGATGTTTAAGGGTATTGAGTAATAGTAAGCATGATATTTGGTTAATGGTTTGGTTTAGGATTAGTTAGTGAGTTATGTTAGTTATGGTGATTATATTTATCATGTTGAGCATGTTATAATAAATATGATTACGTGATTTATATGTGTAGTGGTATGTGTTGCTATGGAGGTCATGTAATGACCAGTGAAAAGTAAGTAGAGAGTGTATATTATTGTGATTTATGAATATAGGTTTTATGGTTATGTTATGTATTCGGTGTGGCTTGTGTGTTGTCGAGTTTGGTGGTCCGACGTCTATTCCAGAATGTCTCTTTAGTCTAGAACCCCAGGTTCTGTGTGAGTCAGGCACATTGTGGTTGGTTGTACTCGAGGTTTGTCCCAGTACTGTGTGTACCGTAGAGGTCTGTGTCATCTTCCTGGACACCCTCACTCCTGTGTTTGAGTTGTACGTTCGGCTGACGAAAAGATGGCAGAGAGGCAGCGACTTGTGTGTTGATGGTGTACTCGGTCGCTTGTAGCACGCTCGTAGTTGGGCCCCAGCTAGTCCTATTTTCCAGTGCCTCACTTTAGGGAGATTAGGCCAGAGTCTCTAAAGGTGCCAAGCATGGGCCTGCAGTTGTGTGGTCTACAGGTGTGGTGTTGGTTGGTCTCCACAGTTCTTTGGCTTTACAGTGTAGTTGTGGAGCGACAGTTGGACCTTTCATCCTTGACTGTGAAATTGAGAGGTAGTTCTTGTGTGGTGTTGTCCAGGTTGGATACTGACGTCATCAACCAGTAGTCTGTATGTCACGCCCCGATATTTAGCAGTGGAATAAATACCGGGGGACGTGAACAATACAAACAGACGTATCACAGTTGAATAACGCAGAGTCACAATTGAATATAATAACACATTCGAGACTATAATATGGTCACCAAAAGTATATTTTATTCCATTCCATTCAACTAGTTTAAAACCTTACATAGAAGAACTCACTGAAAAGGGTTCATTATTCAAATAACAATGTTTCTCTATTACATCAACTACTTAAATTCTATTCCTAAACTGACAACTATTCATATGACAGGTGCTCGTCACTCTTGCCCAGTCCCATCTGACTCCACGGGTTCTTCATCACTACCTGAAAAAGGGCAGGATGATAGGGGTGAGCGAACTAGCTCAGTAGATTTACATCTCAATAACATGCGGGCACTAATATACATGATTAACATTTTAAATAGGCAGATATGCACATGAGTATGATGACAATGTATGCAATACTAACAGATTGAATAGCAAGGTAGAACGGATATCATATCAGATCAAATGTCGAGTTCCATATACAATGGACAGATAATTCAAGAATAAATCATGTCAGAAGAGATTGGCCATATTCAAGCAGAGCTCATGTGTTCACAAGAACAAACGTATCATATCATGTCAAGTCAAACTTATCATGTCAAACAGGAGGCACATTTTCACAATCTTGCATGTCAGTGTGCTATGCCAAGCACCAAGAGTCCATACTCCCGCGGTTAACAAGTACGTTGGGGCGCTCCTCCCCAGGACCGGACAGGGCCCCTATTGCACAGGCATTGGATCAAGTTTTGGACCGAAGTCCCACGTTGTGCCGAACAAACAGGTTCATGTTATGGCCACAGAATTTCAATAACAAGCTCGCAGTAAGAGAAACATGATCATTCATAGAGTCAAGGTATGACAAATAGCTCAAGAGAACAAGGTAGGATAACGACATATCTTATGTTTCATAATTCATCAATGTCTTGACAGGAGGTTGTTTCTAAAGATAGATCGTATGTAGACATATGCTTTCCTAACATGTATGCATATGACAAGTAATTAATTTAACACCGGAAAACATGTAACCCTGAAACTCATATGCAAATCATAACATTAACACTAACATTTCCATTCTAACATGTATTCATCCCCACATTCACATCATATTCTTATCTTATCAATTGACAATAAGCAAGATCACAAGATAATCCAATGAACATGAGGTCAATCACAATTACACATTAGAATCATATTCACATCATTACTATTTTTCAATGGGTTGATTTATTTTAGGTCCATGCATACTATATCACATCATGCACATGCTAGTAGACATCAAGTGGTGTCGACACTAGATCATGCAAATTTCTTGTAAGGTAGTGTCGACACTAGATCAAGTGGTGTCGACACCATGCTCCAAATATAAGACAAAATTATGCAAAACTGGTCAGGTAGTGTCGACACTAGTTCAGGTAGTGTCGACACAGTGCATCGAATACAAGGCAAAAAGGTCAAGTAGTGTCGACACAAGATCAAGTAGTGTCGACACTAGAGACAGCTTCCAGAAAACCTTCTGGCCAATATGGGACAGTGTGTCGACACTAGCACAGGTGGTGTCGACACTAGATCAGTTTTCTAGAAAACCTTCTGGGTCAACTGGGACAGTGTGTCGACACTAGATCAGGTAGTGTCGACACTAGAGACCTTCCCAGAACACTTTCTGGGCTGTTTTGGGACAGTGTGTCGACACTACCTCAAGTAGTGTCGACACTAGTGGCCCTTCCAGAACCAAACACATGGTTAGGTGTAACCAGAAAACATGTATCATGCAGTGATTCACGTTCACCACTCATAACTCTCAAACGAATGATATTTAGACAAAACGTTCAACACAAAATATGACGAGAACAACTAGTAGAAGAACTTTTATGTTGAGGGTTTGATCTAATTTGGTCTCGAATTCCAAGAAAACATGTGAATAACAAAAATCTAATGTAGCCCGAAATCACAGTATCATGCAGAGACTCTCTTGTCATGCTCCTAACTCTCTAACAAAGGACGTTTGGACAAAACGTCCAACATAGAAGATGATCGTGACTTCACTTAGAAGAACTTTCATGAAGAAAGTTTAGTCAAATTCGGTCTTAAATTATGTGCATAATAAGAAGAACGGGAAAAGCCCTAATTGTGCGAGACTTCGGGAAAATCACGAATACTCAATGTATACTCCATAAAAACCAGTCAAACCAATTGCAATTGAACCTAGACTCAATGAACTACATGTTGATGTTGGTTTTCTTTAATCTTGGCCCGAGAACACCTACCTTTACGAAGAACTAAGACTAGTCGATATTTTGGATGCAATAGAAGATGCAGGGGTTGAAGCTCCGGGTTCCCAGCCTATCTCCTGCTCCTCAGAAGTTCTAGTCTGCCTCCAAACGACCCCAACTCGTTGTTAAACCTTCCCCAAGGGTTTGAGGATGAGTTCTTATAGATTTAGGTTGTAGTTAAGAGTCCTAACGAGACTAGGAAAGGGGCTACGAATCTGCTCCCTGTTTTTCCCAGAATCTGGGACTCTTTCCTCCAAAGGAGGTAGCAAAGGTTTAGGAAACCCCTTCTTAGAGTTGGGTTCGGTTTTTGGCTTACTTTACATGACTACTTACCTTAATTTAACCCTAACTTGCCCTTTCTAATTATGGCATAATTACATACACGAATTTCTGGGTAATTCCCTGTCCCAGCTCATTTATATACTTGGGCCAAATGTGTTCTATAGGCCCAATCTTGTTAATGGATCATTATTACATGGTGTTGGAAGTCTCTCCCATATGTTTAATTAATTTATCCCCCTTTATTTCTGAAATTTTTAAATTGCTAAATTTTCCGGGGTGTTACACTGTACCCGTGTGGTGGCTTCGTTCCTTCCCACTCGAGCTTTGTAGTGGTTGTGGTTTGGTTGTGGTACCTTGTGGTTTCAGGTACCTGTACCCTACGTGGGTTGCTGGTTGTTGTGGCACATTGTGTGCCAGTGTTTCAGGTTGTGTGGTGGAGCTGTGATCCGTGGAGGGCATGTTGTGATTGATCCTCCACTTGCAGTGTTTTTACCCTTCTGTGGGTAGTCCTCAGATGTGTTTGTTATCGCAGGTTGTATGGTGGACTGGTTCCTTGTAGTTAGTCTAGTTACCCTTCATTGGAGGTTGGTCTGTGTGGCCTATGGTTTACTCGTTGTTTACTGTGGGGGACTGACTCCTTGTTGTCAGTCTCATTACCGCCTGATAGTGGTTGGCTTATACGGCTCTTGGTGTGGTGGTTTCAGTTACTGTGGTAGACTGGTGTGTCTAAACTAGTTCTGTTGTTTCCTTTACTTTCTACGAGTTGTGGTAGCTAGTGAATTTATGTTAAATATAGTTTATTTATGTTAATTGCTAGCACGTTCTACTTCAGTGGTTCCCCAATTAGTGTTGCCAGTGAGACCCTTAGGGGTTGAGGACTCGGTTCCTTCTTTCAGTTACTGGTTTGTTGTTGTTTTTAGGGGGGTCCCTGCTGAGCCTGTGACTTGTTGAGGCTCACTCCCTTACAGTTCCTTTCAGGTGTTAGTCGTGTGTTAGGCGTGCGATAGTGTTGTGGCAGACTTGTACCACCAGCAGTTGAGTTGTAGTTGTAGTTGTGTGAGCGTTGCTCCCTCAGGGTATGCCCCAGGTACTTGTACTTTTCTCTTGGACATGTAATAATGTATTGGGACAATGTAAATTAATGTAAATGAGAATAAAT
The DNA here is from genome assembly GCA_014218235.1 of Colocasia esculenta. Lineage (NCBI taxonomy): Eukaryota > Viridiplantae > Streptophyta > Magnoliopsida > Alismatales > Araceae > Colocasia > Colocasia esculenta. The sequence continues at coordinate 14,279,295 of CM024759.1, read as the reverse complement.
ACATGTACTTTCTTGCATATTATGCTCTTGTGATTGTCTTTTATATTCCTACTGGACATGTGTGTGAGCTATCCCTTGCAAGACTTCGGTCCGATCGCGGGAGGCGGACTTGGATACAGAGCCTTATTAGGCATAAGTATTCAGGGTCGATATAAAATGAGAGTAATTTAGAATACTTATAGCAATGTCCATTTGAGCGATAAACTTTGTGCCTATTGACAAACCATGTAGAAGATAATGTTAAATATCTATACTTTTAGAGTTTTAGTTATCAACAAAACTTAGTGAAGATGGAAGTGAGTGCTTCAACAATTATGGCCGCCACTAGAGAATAAAAGGCATAGGAAGAGCAACGTGGCTCCATAGCTACCCAGAAGAGGGAGGACGGCTCGCCCGTTGAGGCTTCCCCCATGGAGGAGGGGAAGATTCTGGCCGACCTCATGGAGATCAATGCCCCTGAGCTGGCTCTAATGTGTGCAGTTTACATTTCAAAAAATGTAGACAACGACATCAATGTGGAGCTAAGAAGGGAAGACATTGACCTGGAGATAGACGTGGAAGCAGGAGAGGAGAAATATGCGTCTAGAAAAAAGTAGATTGATATGTCAGAGCTTAAAGCCTAGCTGGTGAAGAAGGAAGAGGAGCTCGAATGTTGTTGGGCGGAGAACTCCATCATGGGGAAGCAACTGGATGAAAGAAAGGCAGAGGCAAGCGCCATGCGGGGGAGGGAAGAGGAAGCATCCTCGAAGCTGAGCAAGGCGGTGGAGGAGTTGGTGCAAAGCAAGGCTAGGGGGGGCAATTCAAGGAGTAGGTTGAGGCAAAGGAGGGTTGTTGAACCACTCACATCTATTTATCCCTTTGTTTTGGAGATAACTAAAACTTTTGAATATCAAAAATATATTTATTAATATTTTCAAGATAATTTATGCATAAGAAATAACACAATTTCTATTGCTTAAAGATTTGCACTGAAAGTCTATATTGATTACAGTTCAATGTGTATCGACTAGAGACTAATGTGCCACATCGATTGTTGAAGAAACCTTCTATCGATTGATGAACAAAGTGTTCTATCGATTGGAGAATAAAGTTTTTGTCGATTGATGTTTAAGTGTTCTTCCGATTGGAGAACAAAAGCTTTCCATCGATTGAAGTTTAAGTGTTCTTCCGATTGGAGAACAAAAGTCTCTATCGATTGGAGAACATAGTTTCTACTTCCAATTAGAGAACAAAAGTTTCTATCATTTAAAGAACAAGTGTTCTACCGATTGGTGTTATAATTGATCCGATTATTGAACAAAGGTTCAATAACGTACCAATTGGTGTTATAATTATTACGATTGGTGAACAAATGTTCTTACTCATTCCCCCTTGGTTTATAAACATTCTGACTGTTGAACAAATGTTCATTGCTTATTTCAATTGGTTTATAAACATTTTGATTGGTGAACAAATATTCATTTCTCATTCTGATTGGTTCATAAACATTCTGATTAGTGAACAAATTATTTTAAATACTTTAGATGCATCGATTATTGAGTAACTCTTGAACATTACAACGACTATTGAACATATCATGAGTGCTACATTGGCTTTCAATGTTTTCATGTTCCGATTACTAAATATATCTTTTGATTGCTTTTGAATAGAACAATTGGTAAATAGCATGACTTTGGCATGCAACATATTTCAAATATTCTTCACATCTTTAACTTATTATTTCTCATGTCTTGAAAACTGAAATGTAGGCTTGACTTTTGTATATAGCCTACATAAGATAAGATACACTCTGACTTGAAGCTACCTTGTTGTATGTCTTAAAGGTCTCCTTCTTTCTTGCTAGACAAAAAGACAACTACCGAATATAGCAGACTGTCAGCAGGAAATATGGAGTAGGTAAAAGAGGTATGCATGACTGACATGTTATATCATTCTTTCTCACTATCCTCTTCCTATCATTAAATGCTCACAGAACAATAGATACATGAGGCATCCGTTAGAAATAAGAAGAAGACGTTAGATACAAAGAGAGAAGAAGAAGTAGCAACAGATAAAAGGAGCTCCAACATATCTCCTTAACAGTCTTCTTCAAAGGGATGTATAAGAAGATGGAGGCTATGAAGAAGAGTAGAACACAAACAAGAAGCACCCAAGTAGAAATCTCTTCAAGTGGAAAGTGTTCAAGCCTTCACTCTTTCTCATCTCTTTCTGTGTGACATTGTAAATCTGAGAGAGAGCCTATAAGCCTGAGAGTCTTGTATTACTCCTGTTCATCTCTTTATCTCCCAAGTCGCTATCGAGATCAAGGAAGCCAAGTTCATTATTCCTGAACTTGATCTCGATAGCTCACTCTTTCTTTTCTGAAGAAAGAAAGTTGTGTTCCTCTTCCGGTTTGAAGACAAGACCAGCGGGTGTGCTGGGTGTTGTGCCCAACAAAGGGATTATTCTCTATGTTCCGTGTGTGTGGGAAGACCAAATGGGGTTTGTACCAGTGGGGACAGTGCTAGAGTTTACACCAGCAAGTTGGCTTCTGAGCTCTAGAAAGAAGCACTTGGCTGAGGTTAAACAGTGGGTGCGCTCACATCCGGAAGTAGAGTAGGTTTGCTTCTGAGCCTGTAAAAGAAATGTGCTTCCTTATTGTTAGAAAATAGAAGAAGACCAGCGGAGAGCTGGGTGTTGTATGTGCTAGTTATGAGTGCCCTGCAAGCTGACTCACATTAGTGATGTCACTTGTAACAATGTACTAATCTCTTTTGGGAATAATAATACTAATGGTTTTTCTCACTTTATATTACATGCATGAGATGATGTTTATATTGTGATGTCCATGGATCTGTGTGTAACGGCCCCAACACCCAGATCCCCAGCTCCCACCGAGAATCCAGCCACCGGCACTGCCGCCCATGGGCCTGAAGACCCAAAAGGGCTAACAGATCAGTCTAACAAGATATGTAACGAAATTAAACGACAATAATAAGCACTAAAATGTACTAACAAGTGAAGGAAAAGCGTCCACTACAAGTACAAATATAGTACAGTCCCAAGTAACAAGTACAAGTGCTAAAAGAAAAGGGGATAACAGACCCCTTAGGGGCATACCCTGTAACGACCCCGAGAACCCGACCCTCGGCGCAAGCCGAGGACCCGATTTTCGCGGTCGCCGCCCACGGATCCGGAGACCCGGAAGGGCTATAAATACAAGTCTAACAGAATATGTAAAGGAAGTAAACGTCAACTACTAACTAGGAGCACACACACAGAAGCAGAAGGAAAAGCGAGAGCGCTGCATATCGCTCTAGGTACAGTCCCAACACACAACTAGTACAAGTAAGACAAGGGAAGAACAAGTCTTTTAGGGGCATACCCCGAGGGTGACATACAACTGAAAGGGGGGACCACTGCTAGCTATGGGGACGATGACTACCGCCCCGTCTCCTCTGCCCGACGCGTGCCCTACCGCTGCTGAGTCTCACCTGGGAAAAGGGAGGGATGAGCTTCACAATAGAAGCTCAGTAGGGACTACCAATCTCCTACTAGGTCTAACAGGCAGAAGAATATATATATACAATTAAATGACAGCAATTATATCTTCTACCTACAAAGAAGTGCGGAAGCAAGCTACTAACTAGCACAGTACGGAAAGGCACCACGGTCGGAAACTCCGTACGACTGCACGTCGTGACCACCACACGGCTAGCAACACAGGTAGAGGGAACCCTGCCTGGACAAGAGACACTAGCCACGAAAAACACTACCACTAGTCAACCGGTCAGGTGCATCCACTGACGTCTTATCCTCAACCCAGGTCCAAACCTTCACGTCTCGTTAGAGTGAGGCAGGAACACAAAGTACACAACAGTAAATGCCGTAGTCTGGCCGGACTACGATCCCACGCTTGGCCTCTCCAAGCGGTTTCGGGGCCACAAAAAGCGAGGCAGTGAGAAGACGGACTGGTTGGTCCGCACCGGGAAGAACTTCGGCCGTCCTCGGTGTCCCAGACCAACCAAGAGAGCTCTGCAAACGACTCGACACCGCTGTCCTAACCACGGTTTTCCTCTCAACTCTAGAGTCCGTGACTCGAGTACGCTCGTCGCCCCGAATGCTTCCTCTAAGGCACACGAAGACGGAGGTCCCAGGCAATGGTAACAACCTCTCTCACAGGACAAGCCCTCAGGTGTCGAGCACCGAGCAAATGACTAGTGTAGAACCATACTAGGGAACTAGTACTGGTGCCACGGGTACAGTAAGAAGCAGAAACGGCGAAGACTCCACAGAAAACGGAACTCCTCAAGACCTACCTATCTCTGCTGTAGTCGCGAAGCATTGGGCCATATTGCGACACCCAGAGCTGTCGCGACACTGTCGCGACAGACCAACCTGCCGCGACAAGGTCGAGACGCAATAGAGCATCACGATGATGTCGCGGTGCCCTAGCCGGTCGCGACATCATCGCGACCTCTATACAGGTCGCGTTCTCAGCCGAGGGGCGTCTCAGTGCAGTCCTCCCAAGGATCACCCCAAAAATGGTACAATCACATCCACACGGGGGAGGGGAGCATGGGAAACACAATGGGAACATCTAATCAAGCCAAACCACCCTCAAAACCCCATAAAGCATGGATTACAAGGAATCTACGCTCGAGGGAAACCTCACTCAACACGAGCATGATCCTCACACCCCCACAACCCGAAACTACGGAGAAAGCACGTTCTCAAGGAGGAAGGGAGCATGCTAAGGAGAGAGGAGTCGAGGGTCCCTACCTCCAAGAGTAGAGCCTACCCATTGGGGACTTCACGTCAAAATGGCCACCTCCTCCTCGCTCCAAGCTCCACGATCATGCCGCCTGTACGAACGGGGCGTCACCTCCCACCACGAGCACCTCAAGCACACCGAGAAACCACTGGAGGAGAGAGGGCTCGGAGGAGGAAGAAGAAGGAAGAAGAAGGGGAAGGAAAGGGAGAGAGGGGGAAATGGGGTGTAGGCCTCGGTTTCAAATCGACGGGCCCCAATTTGCGACCGGTCGGGCCGGTGCGACAAGAACCATGTCGCGACACCCCAGGGCATCGCGACCCTATCGCGACTACCTGCCCCGGAGCGACACCAAAAGTAGTCAAACCTCGAAGACCGAGAAATAAGAATGCGATGGCTGACCAAGTCGCGTCAACGCTGTATGCACTTGACACCCGACAAGACCGTTCTGATAGACAGGACAGTGGTCAAGTCTATCAAAAAGGCGACGACATTCCTGTCACGTTCAAGGGCAGAACGCGATTGCCATCCCGTTGCCTTCAGAAGGCGACGACCTGATACATCGCTACCTTCAGCAGAAGGTGGCTGACCAAGAAGGGAAGGATGTTACACTGTGCAATGGGAATTGGATCATAATGAGATCATGATAATGAGACCAATTCTCTTTAAACATAAATCCAAAATATTCCTGATCATAGGTTTCTTGAGAAAGACATCGAAATAACTGGGCAAACCAGTGTGCTGCATACTTGTCCATATGATGGAGGTAGATGGTTTTATAGCTACTTGTGTGGAGACACTAGGGATATGGTGCAGGTGCTCATTAGAGAATGAGTTCACTAAATGATCCGATCTCGAAATGTTGTAAGGTTGATGATATCTGATTGTCAGACAGGGATTACGTGGTCCCAGTTGTGTAACTAGTCCTTGGACTTGCGACACCAAGGATGTGTTATTTGAGTACTCCATTCTTTGATGCCAGACTTGTTGAGTTATGGTTTTGTGAATGGCCATAATTATTTTTTTGATGATGATTGATTTGATATGTTTCGATGATGACATAATCATGGAAAATCATCTTGTTGATAAATTTAAGTGTCTTCATGCTGCAATTCATTTGATTCATGTTTATAGGTCATAAATTTGTTGCCTCTTTGAAATTCAAAGTTTTTCAAATGGATGTCAAGAGTGTATTTCTAAATGGCTACATAAAAGAACATGTTTTTGTCAAATAGCCCCTTGGGTTTGAAAATGAAAAATTTTATGATCATGTTTTTAAACTTAATAAGGCTCTCTATGATCTCAAGCAAGCTCCAAGAGCTTGGTATGATCGTTTGAGCTCTTTCCTTGTAAATAAAGGTTACATTAGAGGAAAAATTGATCAAACTCTGTTCGTAAAAATCGTAAAAAATCATTTCATTGTTGTTCAAATTTATGTGGATGATATCATTTTTGGATCCACAAATAATGATTTATGCACTGAATTTGCACATCTTATGCAGTCTGAATTTGAAATGAGCCTAATGGGTGAACTCAAATTTTTTCTAGGTTTGCAAGTGCATCAAACTCCTGAAGGAATCTATTTGAGTCAAACAAAATATGTCAAGGATCTACTCAAAAGATTTGATTTCCAACACATCAAGCCATCTAGTACTCTAATGGCTACAAATGTAAGACTTGAAAGTGATACTTCTAGTAAGTCTGTAAATGCCAAAACCTATACAGGTATGATTGGCACTCTTCTTTATTTGAATATTTCTAGACCAGACATCCAATTCAGTGTATGCATGTGTACTAGATTTCTGGCAAATCCTAAGGATAGTTACATGACTGATGTTAAGAGAATCTTTAAATATCTTCTTCATTCATGTGATTTGGGGCTTTGGAATCCTGCTGGATGCAAATTGGATTTGGTTGCATATAGTGATGCTGATTATGTAGGGTGCAAACTTGACAGAAAAAGTACTAGTGGTGTGTGTTTATATCTAGGTGGTTGTCTTATTTCTTAGGCTTCCAAAAAGCAACACTATGTAGCTCTCTCTACTGTAGAAGCTAAGTATGTTGCTGCTGATAGCTGTGAAACCCAGGTTCTTTGGGTCAAACATCAACTCCCATATTATAATCACACATTAGGATGTATTCCAATTCTTTGCGATAACACTAGTGCTATAAATTTGTCTAAAGATCCCATTCAACACTCCCGCACAAAGCACATTGATATCAGACATCATTTTCTTTGAGATGAGATTTCAAAGAAATCATTTGAACTTCACTTTATTGACACCAAAAAATAGATTGTAGACATTTTCACTAAGCCTCTCTTAGAATTTAGATTCACATCTCTTAGGAGAGAGCTTGGTTTGTGCAAATTCAACACCTCTTGATTCTTTCCACTCCAGTTTGTTTATTCACACTTTTTTGCATTGCACCAATAAATTTTCCATCCTCAATGAGATTTTTTTTTCTCACATGCACATATTGAGGGGGAGTCTCTCTTACTTCTTCACACTCCCTGTCTATCTTGATACCCTTGGATCCGGATAAATGAGTCTTTATGATATTCTTATATGAGAGATCTCATACATAAAGACCAAAATAATTGTGCACTCACTTTAGTCTCAAAGATACAATTAAAACATAAGTTTATGCCATTTTTTTTAATACTGAACTCATTTAAACTGAGTTGCAAAACACTTGTAGGCACATGAGTAGCTTTAATGTTTAACATGTGTATGTTTTTGAAGCTTCATATTTAACACATGTTAAGGATAATTTTTCTACACTCATGATCATGCATATTCTAATCAACGAAAATTTGTTCCTGTAAAATTTGAAAAAGAAACTCAAAAGAAAAATAGAGAGATACAGATAGAGCAATGAAAATTTCATTCCATGAGTAACCGGGCTCATTTCACCTAAACAAGTGTTTTGGCTCACGTCAAAAGGTGATAAACAATTTTTTTCAACTCTGTATAAGATAATGAAGGTTACACCAATGAGTAATCAGGGGGTATTGCATTGAGTAAATGTGACCTCTTGCACTGAAAGGTGTGATTTGACCAATTTATTCTTATATTCTCTTTCACAAAATGATAGCAAAATTCAAAGTATCAAAAGAACAACATGTGTATTGGCCTAGACGAAATTCATGATACTTGGGTTTAGAGTTATTATTCTACATTGTGTTAAATGTTTAGCTACTAAACTCATGTGATAAACACACTTGTCAACTCATACATGTCACTTTGATCACATTTTCCTCATCTTTTTAAATGTATTTAGGTTATTAATGTTGGATCGGGATGGAGCTTTAGATGTCCTAGAAGGGGGTGAATATGACTTCTTGCACTTTTAAATTTTATCTGAAAATAAATCACACTAGATAGTATCGTTAGTACTTAGTGTGGTGTGTGTGAAACAAGTGATAACTTGGCGGAAACAATCACACAAGTGCACAAGGGATTTATCCTGGTTCGGACCTCCTATCAATCAGGAGTCCTATGTCCAGTCCCCAAGCACCCCTTGGGATTTTCACTAACTACCAAGAATGCTTGGCCTTCTCTCAACCTGAGAGGTATTACAACCCACTTGCACCTAAGCAAGTCTTCCCTTCACATAGAGGTATTACAATCACCTACAACTGTAGGTCTTCCCTTCACAGAGGGGCACTACAGGGAACTAACCCCCTGCTGGTTTCTTACACATAAAAGAACACAGTGTGTCTGCTCTAAAGGATGAGCAAACACAGACGGTCAGAAAGAGATTACAAATGGGATTGAAAGCTCTAACTCTTTCTAACTCAAAGAGGGTGGACTGAGAAGAAGATCTACAGTAGCAAAAAGGCCACCCAAAGAGAGAGACTTCTGAAAGTAAGAGAGTTTGAAAGACGAGGCTTGAAGCAGGATCTCTTCAGATCTTGAGCTCTTCTTTCTTTTCTTGCTAAGTGTTGAAAGTGGTTGTGTATTTGCTGTGTATGTGTTGCTTCTTGTTTTTACTTTCAAACTTTAGCTTCATATATATGCTTCAGTCCTTTGCTTTCTCGTTTGAAAATAGTTGTTTGAATCTGAACGTTGGGTCTTGAGACTTGAGATAGCTGAGATGTCCATCATCAGATCTTCAGCCCTTGAGTCTCAATGGCTTCAGGCTATACTGATAACTGCATGGATCTTCTTCAGATGCCTTCTCATGAATTTCTGTAAACACCATACCAAGTCTTTTCCTTCTTTTTTTTTCTCGGGGTTAGTTTTGAGAGATATAAAATAATGTAAGAAGGTAAGGAACAGGTAGTTGCTTAGTAGACATCTTATCAGTTCCAGACAAACAGTATGTCCTTTGAACAGTACAGGGGTAGGTGAGCATTCAAGAGGAATGGACACCTGCTTGGCGCGCAGTACAGCTACAAGGGGAACTTTTCCTAAAAATCTGGAAATGGATATTCTAAAGTATTCTAACGTATGTGTTTGAGAGACACATAGCATTCTGAAAGGATAAACTAAGAAACTGATATTTAGAAATGACATGAAGCATTAAACACAAGAATAGAGAAGTACAAAGTTTATTTAACTATTAGTATTCAGATAACACACAAAAAATAACACAGGGCATATCATGTCTTCATTTAGTTCATGGAATAGTTCATGAGAATTAAAACATTGATCGCAATAAGAATACATTAACATTTCAGCAACAATAATAACAGATACTTAAAAAAAAATCTAAGTATAGATGATCAAGAAAGTTGATGTTATAATTCGACTTTCAAGGACTCGGAGTGCTACAAGTCTAACAATCATACTTCGACTATCAAAGAGTCAGAGTACTTCTAGTAAACTATGAAAGACTTCAACTATATCAAAGTCGGAGTGCGAAACAATCAATATGAAATAGAGTAACAATTGATTGGAAAATAATATAATGTAGACAGTCGAAATGAAGCTTTGGATGGTCAAAATATAACATAATCAGTGGAAGTGAAGCTTCGAATATGACGAAGTTCACTTCAGATAAACGGAAAACAACGTTGCCAATAGAAGCTGAAACCTGCAGTCGGTCGAAGTGAGCTTCGTATATCGCTTCGGATATGATGAAGTCACCTTCGAATATGACGAAGTCAACTTGTATGAAAAAAAATTAATGTTGTCGGTCAAAGCTGAAATACACAGTCAGTCGAAGTGAACTTCGTATATCGCTTCGGATATGATGAAGTCACCTTCAGATATGACGAAGTCTGACTTCGACTGACCACGACCAAAACATGCAAGACGAAGTGCCAGCTTCGTATATGATGAAGTGGACTTCGGATAAGATGAAGTGTAGCTTCGGATATGACAAACCTATCTTCGACTGAATATGATCAAAAAACATGCATGACGAAGTTGAAACTCAGTGTAAATCTATAATGATAATGCAAGAATATATTGTATTCATGGGAGAAAACATGATATAATATATTAATGATAATTTTTAGGGTAAACATGGGTTTTATTATCACTAAAATAAAAGGATAAAATATAGGAGTGATTCAACAATTAAAACTTTGACATATGTTGTGACTGACTGTGTCTTTGTTCTTAAACTTTGTTGCACAATCACAAGACATAATAATTTATCTCTCATATTTTAATATCTAAGATCTCATTGATTCTGATCATTTTTGATACATTCATCTCCTAATTCCTTTCTTTGATTTCATGTCACTCATACTTTGATCTCCACTTATTGCTGCTCTTTGGTATCACACATGTGTGCTTTCATCTTTCCATTTACACCATTACTACCATCAAAGGGGGAGAGTGTTTTTGCCATGAGAGTGACTATACTTATCCTTGATTAAGGGGGAGGTTTATCTTTTTGTTGTTGTCGAAAAGGGGGAGAACTTTTAGATGTTGAGATTGATTGAGTAGTTTTGTCATCATCAAAAAGGGGAAGAATGTTGAGTTGTGGTTTTGTGAATAACCATAATTATTGTTTTGATGATGATTGATTTGATGTCTAAATTTAAGTGCCTTTATGCTGCAATTTATTTGATTCATGTTTACAGGCCATAGAATGACTGGCCACTTTGAAATCATGCTTAAATGAACATCGGATGTTCACTTTTGGTCATAGTCAGCTGAAGCCGAACTTCATCATATACGAAGCTAGACTTCGGATATGATGAAGTGGAGACATTGGATGTACAACTTTGGTTGCAGTCAGTCAAAGTAGAACTTCATCATATACGAAGATGGACTTCGTCATATACGAAGCTAAGCTTCAGATATGACGAAGTCACTTCGACTGATTATGACTAAATTCATCACTGATTTTGGATGTACTCAATTGCTCTTTGTCAGACGAAGTAGAACTTCGTCATATACGAAACTGGACTTCGGATATGACGAAGTGGAACTTCGTCATATATGAAGCTAAGCTTCAGATATGATGAAGTCACTTCGACTGATGAAGACTATTTTAACAATGTGACTTCGGATGTTCACGTTTATACCTTGCCAGTCAAAGCTTGGCATTTCGTATATTTACGTTGTATTTCTGCCATCCAAAGCACTTTGACTTCGAATGTCATGATTTACACTTTGCCAGTCGAAGTGTTGAGACTTCGTATATTCATGTTATATCTTTTTCTCTAAACACTTAAAGATGCTTTCTGTGCAGAACATCATGTGATGTGCACGTGTCACTTAAGGGTTCTGGGTGCATGCAACCCTAAGTATGAGGCTTGGACCTTTGGGTATAAATAGGCTCTTGTCATTTGTGAAAGGTGTGCGGCCAAAAAGGAGGGGTCTGGAAAGAAGCGGGAAATAGCTAGAGTCCACAAAGAGGAGCAAAGCAGCGCCACCAAGAAGAAGGAGAAGAAGAGGAGAAGCTCGTGGTGAGGAGAAGCTCTTGCGGCTGAAGACAGATCTGAAAATTGAAGAGGAATACTTCAGAGTCTGTAATTCCTAAATTGGGTACTTTCATTGTGTGTGATTTGTGTAATTGTTCTCCATAGATCACCTAATTGTCTTTGTTTTAATTTCACAATTGTACTGGAATAGATCGTGTTAGAGGATCTACTCCCTAATTGGGCTTGTTCTAGAAGAACTTGGATCCATCATGGTCCAAAGGGTTTGAGCACTGTGTGCTCAGGTTTTGGAGTCGTCGTGCTCTGGTCTTCTAAGTCATCGTGCTTAGAGGCCTTGGGAATAGACGTCGTGCTCTTGCCCAGTGGAGTGAGTCATCGTGCTCATCTCCAGTTGTTCTTTGAGTCGTTGTACTCAAAGGGTGTTGGAGTCGTCGTGCTTCGATCTGTACTTGCAAGTACTTAGTGGTTCCTCCGTCGTGGGGAGGTGGACGTAGGAGACACAAGTTGTGTTCTCCGAACCACCTTAAAATTCTCTATGTATTGTGGTTTGTTTGGTGGTTTGCTGTCTCGTTTCACACTCTATTCACACACCACTACTTGATCTAATTGATTTGTGTGAGTTACTTGCTTTTAATTCCGTTGCCATTCACATAGATCTTCTATTTCACATTCACCTTATCTGATCCCAACAAGACTTATAGGTCTGGAAGTCCCAGATCTAGTACAACTAGTTGTTGGAAACGGTAGCCAACCTTACGAAGGCAATTGTGTGTCAATAAAGAATCATTCACTCTCGGTATCATGAGAGGAATATCCCATGTATTCTTGCTCAAGAAAATCATTGGTCAGGGACAATCAAATTGTGAGAGAAGGATTCCTCCGAGAGAATCCGATAAGAGTAAGACTCAAATGGATTTTGTGTGGGTCTGACAGTACCATGCCTCATACACAGTCTCTGGAATATTAGTTGGATGAGGGACTGACAAAAAGGTCCAATGGATTTAATCTCCCTATGTCATATGGGGACTATGGCATAGTATCTTGGTACATCCATAGTCGATGAGTTGAGTGAATCATTATGGAAATAATGATTCACTAAGTCAGAAGGGTTCTAACAGGTGCAACTCACAATCAGCTCGGTATTGAGCTTAGAGGGTCACGCACATTAGGTGGGACGACACGATGATAGAGGATTAGATAAGAATTATCCAAGAGGCTCTTCTTTGACTAAGGATAGAGTAATGATAGTATATCGCCAAGATGGTCCTAGCGACAGGATCGACTCTCCAGGATGGTCTTGGCGACATAGTCAATTGTCACTAGGATTCATGGAGACATGATCGATTGTCACTAATAGGGTCTTGGCGATAGTGACTTATGTCACCAACCTGTCTTGGCCACAGCCTATCTTGTCATCAAGACAAGCATGGCAGCTTGCACTCCGTTCCGTACACCGCACGACCGCATGATGTGCATGCCATGCGCGGTTGTTGGGGCCACCTTCAATTAATGATAGAGGGGGTGTGAAGAGAACCACACCCATCTCATCCTCTCCTCCTTTCTTCTCCTCCCAGAGCTCTCTCTTGGTGAAGAGAGAAGGGAGAAGGAGGTGAAACCTCCTTGCTCCAGTTGCTACTGCACTTGCTTACTACTGTTGGCTGTGGCCCTATTGCTATTGGTGTACCTTGGAGGTGTACAAGAGGGAAGAGATGACGACATGAGGAGGAGCCGTCATCGCCAGAGACCGTCGTGTGGACACCGCTCGAGGGAGGTCACTTGAGCTCCTTCATCAGTGCGACCAGATCTGCGCTTCAGGGGTGCTACAAACACCCCTAGGTGAGAGAGTCTCACCCTTGCATGGTTGCATGACTATCATGCACCATGGACATCATCTTGGTCCAATAGCTTCTTATGGAAAACGTGGTTTAATTTTTTAAACTTCATTCTGCTACGCATTTGATTCTCTCCATGTATTCCTATAGTGGTGTTAGAGCTTGGGTTCATGGGATGATGTCTAGTTTTACTTCTATGTGATTTAGAATTGGATTTACCTATTTCTGTCCCAGTTACAGTATGGGTGACACTGACTATTGTCGCTTAAAGTGTTCAAGCGACAGTGCCTGTTGTCGTCTAAAACTGAACATAGTTGATTTTTTCATCCGGAAAAAGGTTTTATGTTTCTATTGCACTATCGTTTTTGTTAACGACAACCTATTATGTTGCTAGGAGTTTCCTAGCGACAAAGAGTAGTGTCACCAGAAGTGTCCTGGTGATAGAGATCATTGTCGCTAGGAGTGTCCTGACAACAGATGTTGTTGTTGCTAGCAAGTGTTCCTGGCATCTGTGACTGTTGTCGACAAGGGTGCTAGTGACTGGTCGACAATCACTGAGAAAAGTTTCTAGCGACAGTGGGTATTGTCATCAGTCCTTAGCGACAATCGCTAACACAGTCCAATACACAGATCTTTCTCATTCCACGATGGGTTCCATGTTGGAGACCATGGAACCAAGATTAAGAGTTAATCTAGGTATTATAGTAAGAGTTAATATAATGGTTTTATTAATTAAAGTGTTTAATTAATTTTTAATCTAATGGGTTTATTAATTAAAGTGTTTAATTAATTTATGGTAGCTTACATATATGCATGTGATGTATATGATGTGGGCGGATGATCATGGACCAATATGTGCTGCTTGAATGTGTGTGAATGGTGATTCATTGGGGTCTACAAGCCTCCCCCTCTCTCTCATTAATCTCGTTGTGTATTTCTACCTCCCCCCAATTATGTAATTCCCCTTGATATGATCAAGATTTCTTAATTGATTAAAATGTATATTTTTTAGCATACGTGCCTATAGCTATTTGTAATTATCGTAATTATTTGAAATGGCACTCGGAGGTGCAGCAGAAACATGGAATTGTCGGCGGGACTAATGAGGAAGAGGAGGATAATCACCATGCATGGGATTCACCGAGGACACACATAGGGCTTTGTGATCAAGTCTTTTGGCTTAGCTTGATCACACTAGAATTTGGTCCATGATCATCCGGTGTGTTTATTTATATATATACAATATATATTAACTTTTGCACCTATTAGGTACATATTTGCATGTGATGTAAATATATGCTAAATATATGTGTGGGACATGTATTATTTAGCTATGAGAGCAAAACCAAAACGAAAACCCCTATGTTCCTAACACTACTAGAAAAAGCGGTTTTACCGACGGATATTTCCGACGGAATTTTTCCGTCGGAAAATCCGTCGGAAATTCAATTATCGAAATTTCCGACCGATTTCCGACGGAATTCTTTTCCGTCGGTAATATTCCGACCAACTATTTCCGACGGGCCATTTCCGACGACTTTCTGACGGAAGCCGTCAGAAAATCTATTTTCCGACGGATTTCCGACGGAAAGAGGCCGTCGGAAATGCCGCATTTTCTTGTGGTGTAATATATTTTCTGTACTCTGTAGATTTTGATGATCACAAAAACACTAATTCTCATTTATGTTGAAAAGATCACAAAGGATCAATTGGTATTCATTTTAATGACCCAAGTATTTTATTTATTTATATTTAATTTGAGGGTCTAATTTGTGTGTTAAGTATGCCAGAAAATAGTCCAAAAGTCACACTTGAAGTAGACTTCATAAAGGCCAAGACTTGGAACAAAATAGAATTATGGGGTGTGCAAAACTAACAATCAGATAACTGATTTTAAAGAAATCGAATGACTGAATTGCCCAAAAGTGCAGGTGGCAGAAGACAGAATTCCAAGCAAAATCAGATGATCGATCTAAGGTAATTGGACGACTAGATTTCCCAGTAGCTTCAGACCTAGGACAGTCCAAGATTCGGACGATCGATTTCATGAAATAGGACAACTGATTTGGTGCAGTGTGTTGATGTAGAAGAAGAAGCAGGTCTAAATCCAAAATCGGATGATCGATTTGGCAATTCCGGTCAATCGATTACGTAAACACAGTTTCCATATTTGGATATCTTCCCTAGTTTGGATTTCGACGAGGTTTTCTTAAGATCCATTGCCAAGATCAAGTCTTTTGCAAGTGGGTATATAAAGGGTGGTCTCTCCAAGTGTATGGACTAGTTCACACCCTTTAGAGAACGAGTTCAGCGAACTAGAGCATTTTCTAGGTGATTTCTTTGAGGTTTACTGTGAGGTTTCAAGGCTTTGGATGTCTAGGAGATCATGCATACACAGTGCTACGTCCAAGAAGGCTTGTGCAAGAGTCTACGTTCTTCTCTGAAGTTTCTCAACCACGTCAAATAGGACATTTCTGAACTATGAGTTTCATCCTTCTCCTCTAGTTCCTAGTTTGAGAACTGTACATCAAACTGAACATCTCCATAATGTGTGAGGTTTGCGCTAAGGATGTGAGCATGTGGTTGGTGTGTAATGCGTGTGGCGCATACACATCGGGTTGTCTCGTCCTCGAAAATGAGGTCAGGTTTGTGTTGTCCCCAGAAGTAATCATGAGTGAGGATTGTAACTTGTATTTGGAAATAAGTTAGTGGTGAAATCCTTACGGGGGTGTGAGGTAGTGGACGTAGGCGCATGCGGGGGTGTGTTTTCTAAACCACTCTAAATCTTGCGTGCATATGTGGTTTGATATCCTTTTCTCCTATCTCCATTCTACGCATGTTAGGATAGTAGATTTGATTAATTGGGTTTCATTTACTTTGTGAAAAAGATTGTTTATTTAGGTGATAACTAATTCACCCATCCCCTCTTAGTTGATAATTGCACATATTTTACTTCAATATTAAGTCGGTAAGCGTGAGACAATACGATTGACCCACGTGGCCTTCCATCATTATAGGGCAGACCTCTTTTCTTGATATGGACTGAGTTGGTGGAGTCCCTCCGGGCTCACCTATATTGGGACTTGATATCTGGCCTACGACATGGAGATGTCACCGATGACTTGAGGACATGCTATGCTTGGCGGAGTCCCTCTGGGGCATATCGTCGAACCAAGTGCATCTGTAATTATGGTGTGGACTTAACCAAACATCATGATTGGCGGAGTCCCTCTGGGCCATGATGATTTGGAGGCCAAATATGACAGGAATCACAAGGAGTTGTGATTGGCAAGAGTTACCTACCCTTTGGGCTTGGTGTGATTGGTCGAGTCCCTCGAGGTCATGCCAAGATGCCAATTGGATCTCGATCCTTACTAGATGTTTTCTGGAAACTTCTGATTCACATGCTAGATGGTGTCATGTGTCTCGTGAGAAAATAGTGGGAGAAATTAAGATAAAATTCCATGTCTTAATTTCTTGCAAAAATCCAAAAGTCTACATGTTATTAATTTTCTGCTACATCTTTTTTTTTCAGAAATATGTCACTGTCAAACCCACTTCGTGGCATACTAGATGCCAACCATCTCACTAGTCCTAACTATACGAATTGGCTCTAAAATTCGAGAATTGTTCTCACATCGAAGAAAATCATGTATGTCCTCGATGAGATCGTGCCTAAACCGGAGGAAGGGGCTAGAAAGGAAGATGTTTCTTTCTATAAGAAGTATAAGGAGAGCTTAACTCTTGCTCAGTGTTACATGGTGGCCCTTATGACTCTCGAGTTGTAGAGGCAACATGAGAAGTTGGATGCGCAATCCATTATCTTGCACCTCCGCAAATTGTTTGAAGAGGACGGACAGACTCAGTGATAAGAGATATCAAAAAGTCTATTATGTGCTAGGATGACTGAGGGGATATTGGTTCAGAACCATGTCCTAAAGATGATTGAGTGGAATGAGAAGCTTACGTGTCTAGGACTTTTCCTATAGGATGACATGTGTGTAGACCTTATACTTCAATCCCTTTCGGATTCATTTTCTCCGTTCATAATGAATTTCAATATGAACAAGATTGAGGCCACCTTACCTGAGCTACTCAATATGTTGAGGGAGGCTGAGGGTGCCATCAAGCAAGAGAAGCTAGTTCTATACAGTGGTGAGACCAACAAGAAAAGGAAGGCCAAGAAAACCCGTAAGAAGTGCAAAGGCAAAGTCAAACCCTCGGCCAAGACAAAGGTTGCCAAGAAAGAGCTGGTGAAGGACAAATGATAGTGCTTCCACTATAGTAAAGATGGGCATTAGAAGAGGAACTACAAGAAATACCTTACAGAAAAGGCAAAATAGAAGCTAGGAGTAGTTTCAAGTTTGTTCATGATTGATCTCCATTTGTCAGAAAATTATGATAATGCATGGGTATTGGATACCGGATGTGCATCTCATATCTGCAATATGTTGCATGTACTAGCAAAGTATAGGAGATTGGATAAATGCGAGGTGGACCTGAGAATGGGGAACGGCGTAAAGGTTGCAATTGTTGCCGTTTTGACGCAATTTGGGTGATTGCGGATCAATTGGCAAAGTCGGCCCACTTTCTGCCTATAAAGAGCAAATGGTATGTTGATGTGTTGGGAGCCCTGTACATAAAGGAGGTTGTCAGACTTCATGAAATTCCATTGTCCATTGTCTCTGATAGAGACTCTCGGTACATCACACTTCTGGAAGGGATTGCAGTCTGCATTAGGAACTAGACTAAATTTCAGCACTGCATTTCATCCCCAGACTAATGGACAAACTGAAAGGACAAACCAGATTGTAGAAGATATACTACAAGCCTGTGTAATTGATTTTAATGGATATTAGGATGAGCAACTATCCTTGGTCAAATTTTGCATACAATGACAGCTATCAGGCAAACATTAAGATGGTACCATTTGAGGCTCTATATGGCCAAAGTTGTAGGTCACCAGTGTGCTAGGAAAAAGTTGGAGAAAGGCAATGGTTAGGACCTAAAATGATAATAGACACTTCAGAGAAAGTTCATATTATCAGAGAACGTTTGAAAGTGGCTCAGTCGAGACAAAAGAGCTATGCAGATAAGAGACGAAGAGAGTTGGAATTCCAATTTGAAGATCATGTATTCTTGAATGTGTTACCTACACAGGGAATCCAAAGGTTTGGAGTAAAAGGGAAGCTGAAACCCAAATTTATAGGCCCTTTCGAGATCTTAGGAAGGGTGGGAGAAGTATCCTAAAGGATTGCTTTGGCTCCATCATTAGTAGGGGAACACAATGTCTTTCATGTATCCATGTTAAGGAATTATGTTTATTATGCTGAGCATGTGATCCAACATGAAGACCTGGAGTTGGGAAAGGACTTGACCTATGAGGAGAAGCCAGTCAAGATTTTGGACAGGAAGTTACAACAACTCAGAAATAGGGCAATGCTTATGGTTAAAGTCCAATGGAACAAAAGAGGTCTAGAGGAAGCTACTTGGGAACTAGAAGAGGCAATGAAGAAGAAACACCCAGAATTATTCCTTGTAATATCTCTTACACTCCTAGTGCATTATGTGTGATTTGAGGACCAAATTCCTTTAAGTATAGGAGGGTGTAACAACCCATATTTTTTAAAGTCATGAACAAATATGATAAATGGATGGAAATAATTATGTGAGGGTTTAAGTTGGAATTTTAAGGAGAAAAGAGCCAACAAGAAAGGTCTCATTAGTATGTGTGGGAAAATTAATAAGGAAAGACAGGAAGAAAGAGAGGATCAGTCGTTAGATTGATCACCAATCTAAGGAGATTTGGTCATCAATCGATGGCCTTGGTCATCAGTCGATGGTTTTATGACCAATCGATGTTTTTCCTTCACCAATCGATAGCCCCAGTCGCCAATCAATTGCCCTCTTATGCCAATCGATTGCCATATTGTTCACCAATCGACAGCCTCAGTCACCAATCGATTGTCTATTTATGCCAATTGATTGTCATGTTGTTCACCAATTGATTGCCTTCTTGTGCCAATTGATTGCCTTCTTAGTTCACCAATCGATTGCCATATTGCCTTTTTATGTCAATCGATTACCATATTGTTCACCAATCAATTGCCTTCTTGTGCCAATCGATTGCCTTCTTAGTTCACCAATCGATTGCCCTCTTAAGCCAATCATTGCCATATTATTCACCAATTGATTGCCTTTTTATGTCAATTGATTGCCTTCTTATGCCAATTGATTGCCTTGTTAGTTCAATTGATTGCCCTCTTATGCCAATCGATTGCCATATTGTTCACCAATCAATTGCCTTTTTATGCCAAACGATTGCCATGTTGTTCAACAATCGATTGCCCTCTTATGCCAATCGATTGTCATATTGTTCACCAATCGATTGCCTTTTTCTATGCCAATCGATGTGAGGTTCCAATCGATGCAACCCTCACTTTAAGCTTGGCAGTGAATGATCTAATGGGAGTCAAACCTAGAGCATGAATAGTCCCCACTGTGACTGTCCCTTTTCCAAGACAGAAGTCAACCTTTTGTATTATTAGAAAGAAGGGCCTCATGGCCTAAGGTATGGTGAATCTTTGACAAATCTCACCTACTGTCATGTGAACACGGGAACCCATAAGTCCTAGTCTAATGAAGACCCTTAAAACCAACCCCAAACTCCCTTCTAATGCCACTGATCGTGGGAAGAGAAGCTTGGAGCAGGGGGAAGGAAGCACTCAGGACTAGTGGGAGGTGATCCTGAAGCTTGGGGATCCTGGAGCTTCATCCATCGTCTCTGCCTTGGTTTGAAGATAGAGCAAGAGTTCAGAAATGATTAAGGTAGGTTTACTCAGGTATAAACTAAATGTCTTGCACTATCTGGAATCTTTTGATTCCATCTTGATTGCCTTTGATTTGCCTAACTTCTATCTAGTAAGGTGTTTAGGGTTCCCTGATCCTTACACCATCGTAAGACCCTCTTGGTTGTCCCATTTATGATTAATGAGTGTAGTGTTTCCTTGATCATTCCTTGAGAAAGACCCTTTGGTACTTCCTTGATCCCAGATCTATTGTCCTTAAGTAGCATGACCCTCGTTTTCAAGTAGATTGCTTAAGTTCCCTGATCTTTCCAATATAGGAACCCATTTGATTTGCCCCTTGATCCCTGCATCTCTGGAACCATTAGACTGGAATGCAACCTTCAACCATTAGACTGAAATGCAACCTTCAAGTTCTTTCATGTGACGGCTCCAACAACTTCCTTATTGGAAACTTTGTCTAGTCCTTCTGAATCATGGAATTTTTGGTCCACCATTGAACCTTTGCTATTGGTATCATTGGGTCTGATGCATATTTGAGCTATCAATAGACCATTTTTCCATCTTGTTTCGAGTACACTTTGACTGTCCTTAAGGGCAACTTCGACTGCCTGTGATCTACCCTGTAGAAGAGCAACCCGCATATTATTAGCCTGAGAGTCTTATATATGTTAAAAGCGGTAATAATGTGAAGATATTTTAAATTTTCTTTTAATTATCTTGATTTATGTTCCTCTATGATTCAACTGAAATTCCAACCTTGAGTCTGCTTGCTCTTGAATCTGAAATCAAGTAAAATGTATAGAGAACCCTTTGACCCTTTCTGCATGATTTGATCTATAAAGCTCTCTTTCACTTTCGTTCGCTAAATCTTTGGCAATCTGAAACTCTTAATTAGTATTGACCTGCCCATTGCTACATGATCTTGGTCTCAGTAACTCCACTATTATGATATTCCTTGGCACTCATAATTGGTACTTTTGTCATTCTTGTTTCATCAAGAGTGCTTCAGATTCTAAACTGAGCCCTACTACTTGTTCATTTGGAATTCTCTTGGCCATAATGTGTTCTAGCACTAGTTGGGACTTCGGTCCAACTGACCCATGTATGTGCATATATAAGGCCTTGTCTGGTCCTAGGGAGGAGCACCCCAATGTACTTGTTAACAGCGGGAGTATGGAGTTGTGGTGTTGGCATGACTAGGGGTGTAAACGAGCCGATACGTTCGGTGAGTAGCTCGACACTCGACTCGATAAAAACTCGACTTAACTCATTTATTAAATAAACGAGTCGAGTTTGAACAACAACAAAAAAACTCGATTCATAAACGAGTCGAGTCTAAACACATGTGAGCTCGGCTCGATTATACTCGCGAACAACTCATTTAAGTACTCATTAAGAACTCGATTAAGTACTCATTAAGAATTCATTTAAGTACTCGTTAACTATTTATTTAAATATTTATTATTAAAATAAGTGTTAACTTGTTATTTTTAGAGAGTTGTTATTAAAATATGTAATGTTTATGAGGGCTTAAATATAAAAGACTAAATATTAGAGGATACATACACAAATAATATAAATAAATTATACATAGACAATCTAATTTTAATAAAATCAATAGAAAAAAGGCACAAAATGGGGTTTAGGAAGGTCCACAGGCACTGCGGGTTTTCATCTTCTTCCTCTGACGTGCGTGTGCAAGTCGGTCTCGACAGTGCTTCGCGGCCAAGGGGCATTGCCGTCGGCCCCCAGACCCCATGCAGCAGGCCCCTAGGCCACTGCGGACCACCCGTCGGTGCCGGCCAGACCTCTCGGCGGCAGCGGCGGAGCAGCAGCACAGCAGCAATTGTTGTCCACCGTAAGGAGGTCCGCGGTGATTCCGGCGGTGCTGGACGTCGTCCGTGGTGCAGGCGGCCCTGTCCCCACCCCCCGCGACCATTGCCAACCCGATGGCGCCACCGTCGCCCACCCGCCGGCGTAGGCAACCCCCGTCGCCACCCCTTGCAACCTGGTCGGCCAATCTATTTTGTATCCCATCCCATAATCCCATATCGTAAGTTTTATTTTTGGGATGTTTTAAAACCTCTATATAATGGAACCCCAGCAGTCGTCTTCGCACAACTGACCCACAAGCGTTTGCCTGATGGGCTCCAACCTGGCTCTATCTAGGCTCAATTTTGAGAACTTTAAAATTATATATTAGCTGGAGTTTTAAATTGATTTATTTCAACTCGCTTTAACCAGGCGGATGGAGTTAACACATTTCGTGTAAACGAGTTGAATTGTTTTAATTATAGTTAATTTTAAATCGAGTGGTGGTTGAGCTCGTTTATGTTAAACGAGTTGTTAGGCTCATTTATGTTAAACAAGTTGTTCGACGAGTCGAGTTCGAGTGTGTTAAAATTTAAACGAGCCGATTTCGAACAGAATTTTGAAAGCTCGACGAGTAACGAGCCGAGTTCGAGCTCAATTTTAGTCGAACGAGTCGAGTTCGAGCAGAGCATTACTTGGCTCGACTCGGATCGTTTACACCCCTAGGCATGACACTGATATGTTTGCAAGATTTGAAAGTGTCTTCTTGATATGTTATGATATGATTGATCATTATACATGTGTTCATTTGGAAAAAAAAAATCAAAGAGGCCAGTCTTGTTATTTGTTCAATTTATCTGTATACTTTCTAAAAAATAGTATTGGTACCTGTTCAATTGATCCATATATGTTCTGAAGAACTTTGGAATTTGGTTAATTCTGTCATTGTGCAACGGATAGGCATCTCTTTTGAAATTTCAGCCCATTGCTTGTCATTATTCAGCAAAATTTTGGAAATATTAACCATCCGTTGACTTGTCACCTTGATCTATCTAGAGACCAAATTTATTGTTAAATTTGTTACTTCTTAATCCTCTCTTGAAATTTTTTTGTTAATGCATTAATCATTTATATAATTGCCCGCACCTTGAGATGTAAATCCTATTGGGCTCAAGCTCATTAAATTCCTTAATATTTTCATGTGGTGATGGTGAGCATGTGGAGACGGATGGGACTGGGCAAGAGTGAAGAGAGCATCTCAGTGTAGTCTTTGGTGAAGATGGTTATAGATGATTCCTTTTTGTTTCGGAACCACCCTATGTTGTAAATATGAAGGGTCTTGGATGAGACTCTAGCAATCTATAAATATATTATTCTAATGCCTTGAAAGGGTTTATCGAGTATGTTTAATCTGTTGACCAATATCGCCAAAAACATTCAGTATTTTTCCTTCCCGAATCTAGATTAAATGATTTGTGCACCTGTCTGATTTGTATGTCGCGCCTCGATTATTCCCACAAGTGTTATGGTGAAATTTTGGGTCGTGACAATGCTGAAGTCCATCATAATTCTATTGGCCATTGCAACACACCATGACTATGAAATCTGACAAATGGATGTAAAAATCGCATTCCTCAATGGGGCAACATTGATGAAGAGGTGTACATGATACTGTCTGAGGGATTGTTTCCATGGAAAGTTCAGATAAGGTGTGTAGGTTGCTTAGGTCCATTTATGGACTAAAGCAAGCTTTCCAAAATTGAAACATTTTTTATTATTAAAATAGTCCTTAGAGTTAGCATCTAGGAAAATGCACCCTCCCTCAAAGGGGGACAATGATCCCACTCCACCAGAGCAAACCTGGGCTGGAATTATATTGAATATTGAAAGTTCTTACATGAAGATTGAGGCATACCCCAGTTAGTTTACCAGCCTGACATTTTACAAATATGAGGCAAATTGCCAGAATATAAAAACACTTCATTCCATGCTGATTGACAAGCATAGGAAACTAAGGAGTCTGCCACTTGATTTGCTTCATGGAACACACATGGGATATCTGCGCTTCTCTCTTTCTAAGTTCGTTCCTAGTAGTCTGCCACCACCTGTAACAGCTCCAAGAAGAATACTTATTGTTTAGTAAGGAATTGACAAGAACTTGAGAATCATAATACACCTTAGAAATTTGGAGATCATGAGTTGCTGCTAGATGTAGCCCATCACTAAGGGATCTAACCTCTGCAATCATGCTATTTCCTACACCATAATAGTATGCAAAAGCTAAGATAACATTCCCCAGACTATCCCAGATACAGCCACCTCCGCCACATTCACCAGGATTCCCTTTTCAAGCCCAGTCAATATTAAAGCAGAGATCTGAAATTGGTGGGATCCATCTAACCAATTTCATCTGTTTAGTGGAGGAGGATGGGACAAACCCAGGGTATCTTTGGTATTAGGATAGATTGGGGATAGAGTGAGGATAGAATATCCCCAGTCTATCCTAATACCAAGCATGCCCAAAATGATTAAGAGCATCTAGTTTCTGAGGGGTAGGATTAGATCTGAATGACATTATCCCTAGAGCAAAAGATGCCATGAACTTAACATTTTTTATGATGATAGCAGATGTTGTTTTCTTGGAGTCATATCTGCAAGAGCATCTACATTTCCAAATCTCCCACAACATAAGAATAAGGCAGTAAAGAGAGATATATAAAACCATAAGGAGAACGCATGTTTGAATGTTGGACGAAACTCCTAACTCTAGCAGTGATTTGTTCATGAAGGTTGACCTTACAGGAGATGAGCGGTTGCAACCAACACCATAGTTGAGAGGCTATGTCACTTTTAATGAACAGGTGGTTATAGTCTTCAACCTGAGGCGATTTGCAACAAGAACAACAGGAAACCATACAAATACCACATTCTAAAATTCTGGAATCCACCGCAGTACCGCCCTATTCAACAGCTTCCAACAGAAGATGGAGGCCCTCTTATAGAAAGAAGAATGCCAAATCTTAAGAAGAGCGGGTCGTCCAACACCAACATCCCTAACCATATTATAAGTTGATTTAATAGTGAAAGAACCATCTAAAGAGCCCGCCCAAATGCATTTATTCTCATTTTCGGATAGAGAAAATCCCTCCAATATCGAAGAACAAGGTAATAAATGTCTGATTGGATGATCAATATCTTGAATCACCTCCAGAAGAGCCACCCGCATATGTGCCCAGAAGCATGTGACGTAGGGGTGTTACTCCAATCCAAGTGTCCTCTAGAATATCAATTTTATTGTCATTCCCTGGAATCCATCTCATACATGTTATCTTGAATTAACTTAGTAGCCTCCATGCGAACATATTTTGACATGCCGGGAAGATTAGGAAAGCTCCTTAAAGTGTATCGCCTCCTGGCATATTTAGCCCAAACCAATGGATGAACCAATGAATCACATTCCAAAGTTGTTTAGCACCCAGAGACACCCGCAAATGCCAGAGGCTCCAAACATTGACCCAAAACCACACCTTCAGCCTTAAGACGTTGAATAGTGTGCCACGCCACCCAATGGCGACGATGGCTGAGGTCAATCCCATTCCAGAAAAATGCTGCACAAACCTTCTCCACATAGTTGTTGAGAATGGACTTGGGAAGTGATGAAGAAGCAGCCAAATAGACAGGAATCGAAAATAAGACAGAGTTGATTAAGGTAACCCAGCCAGCCTGAGATAACAACTTAGGTTTCCAGCTTGCCAATTTCCCATTATCTTTATCAATCAAAAATTTGTAATTTGCAGCAAGTACCCTTTCAGGCCTTAGAGGAACCCCAAGATATGTGATAGCTCCTCTTTATCTTTTGAAACCAGTAAGATCCTTTAATCTGTTCACCTACTGAGCATCAACCTTGTCTGATATTGTAACGACCCAACCTCCCGGACCCCCCTCCAGGGACCCCGAAATTCACGCCGCCACCCACGAGTCCGAAGGCTCGGAAGGGTTAGAAGAATAATCTAGTGAGATATGTACTGAATTTAAATAACTATAACAAGATATACAATATACAAAAGTTTGTATAACATGTCCAAAGTAAAAGCACAGGTACAAGAATAAAGGTTTTATCCTTAAGGGGCATACCCCGAGAACTTACAAAGCACAACTCTCAACTCACTCAGGTACAAGAGCTCACAACACTCGCTCTCACTGCTGCTGACAGCACACAGTGCCACAGCCGCCTCCGCAACCCATCTGACATTGAGCTCCCACGACGACAAGCCCCTAGCTGAAGGAAGTAGGGGGAGTGAACCTCGCGAACAAGGCCCAGTAGGGATTACCAGTCCCTCACCGACTAGAGCAGCAGGAACTCCGAAAATAGGAAACTACATTAGAAAGTTGTAAAGCGAGGAACACCTACAGCAGGGTACTACTAAGCAGCGGAATAGAACAATGCAATGCCACGACCACCAACCAAGGTCGTGACACACACACGACTCCCGCAGAAACCAACGAAGTCAGGCACAACACGGAAACAAGTCTCAACACGCCTACCGAGATAGGGGTCTCACGGGGACCACCGAGCAACCACGTGAGAAGGATGTCTCACCACAAGCACAGCCACCTCAGACCTCCACAAGGTCGAGGGCCCATAAGCAAAACCACCCCGGACCTCGGACACACTGCGAGGTCGGGAAGTCACACGCACCGGTGCCACCATGGACTGGCACCCAAGAACGGGACTACGAAACTGAGAGGACACCGAAACGGAAACCACCAGAAGCACGGGCCAACAAGGCCAAACCAACGATGCATAAGGTAACTAGGTACGGCCAGGCTATAACCACCGTGCAAGCTAGGGCAACAGATAACACTTGGAAACGTCGTGAGAAAATGCCGTCACAACAACAACAACCAAGCCACCACCACTGGCAGCCAAAAGGAGGACACACCAGCCACTCCCTCTGCTCGCCAGCCTAGCTCCTGCCTCTAACCTCCCCGGAAGAGCAAGACAGAGCCGCCACAGAACACCACAAGAACGCACTCACCACCGCAGCTTGGCCAAGTTGCAGCCCCACGCCTAGCACCACTACGTGGCTCCGGAACCAACGCAGAGAGAGGCAGTGAGACAAAGGACTGTCTGGGCCACGCTGGAAGGAAAACACCTCAAAAACCTCGGCATCCCGCCCCAGACAAGAGAGCTCTACAAATTACTTGGCACCGCCGTCCAAACCTCATTTTCCCCTCCGCTCTAGAGTCTGCCAACTCGGCTACCAACTCGAGCACGCTCATAGCCCAGAGGACTCCCTCAACAGGCTCCCGAGGATGGGGGTCCTAGGCAACAGAGACAACCTCTGAACGGGACAAGCCCTCAAGTGCCAAGCATCAGGCGAACAGGCTGGGCAAGCACAACAAAAACCACGCCGAACTGCTGGCTTGTAACCCACGACAACCCCAACAAGCACGAGGCACGCACGGACCCTCGAGAGGGCCGTTGGCCAACCAATGAATGCACAAGTAGGCCAGAACCTCGGAACACCACCAGTCAGTATGGAAAACATCGCTCTGGTAATAATCGATAGACCGTCGGTCAATCGATTATTAGATAGACATGACCCTCCTGGCACCGCTGCCAGGACACAGCCACGAAGGTGTCACCTTCAGTCACTAAACACAGCAAGGTAACCTGCCGTGTTCCCCTCCCGAAGGTCCTAAGGGCAAGGTAGTTCTTGGGCACACGCCGACACCCCAACCGAAACTACAGAAACACCCGAGGCACACACAGGTATTGTCACATCCCCCTAGGCCGTCATGATACCATTGCAACGGGGAAGGGCACCGCGATAGAAACCCTGTCATGATAGGGAAACGAACCACGACAAGATCACGTCAGACCACCCGACCGCGATGCCATCGCGTCGGGCCAACGCACCGTGACACGATCGTGCCCTTTGGTGTCACGACGCGCACCGTGATTGTGACACCAAAAAGAAGGCAGACCCGCGGGATGCTCCATCCCGGGGCCACCCACACACCACACGGGGGAGTGGAGCATGGAGAACCAGGAAATGCTATCTACAAACCATGAGGGACTCTCAATCCACCCGGATCTAGAAGGGTACAAGCAATCCCTACCCTAAACGAAGAAACGAACCTAATAGGGCCCTTCACGTCGGATTGGCCACCTCCTCCTCACTCCACGCAAGCTCCACAATGCCAAGGACACGAGCACGGCCCTCCTCCTCACCTGAAACACACAAAAGGGGAGAGAGGGTGGCGGAGCACCGCTAGAGGGGGAGGAGAAGACAGGGGAAGAAGGAAAAGGGAGAAGGGGTCGCCAGCCAAGGCCTTCAGCCTTCGGCACCCAAGTCGCGACGGGGCAACGTGTCGCGTTAAGGACCTTAACATGGCAGGTCAACTCACCGCGACAAGAACGTGTCCCCCAGGGACGTTGCGACAACCCGACAGGTCATACTGACACACCTGCCACCCTGACAGGCGTCAGACGACCAAAGCGATGGAACACTGTCGTGACCCGTTGACCGGGCACGATACGAAGACGCGACGGGAAATCCGGGCGCGATAAGAACGCGACACACACGCTGGTCGCAACAAGGAAGTCTATCGTGTCAGACACCAACGACGCGACACTAACATATCGCTCAGCCCAGACACGTTAGTGGCCAGTCATCCAAGACACCGGACAGAAAATTGAGAAGCTGGGTCTTACAGATATCATAAAACAACTCTTGCTAGCATTAACTTGCTGACCTGAGGACTCCTTGTACCTCTTCAAGAGCCTAAGCAATTTCCTAACATTATTGATTCCTCCTTGCTTCCAAAAAGTAAGGAGCAACTAAGTTTCTAGGAAAAGAAATGCAGAAAAAGACTTAATCTCTGGAAAGCCAATACCTTAACTCAAGCAGGGAAAGCGATCTTGATTAAATCCACTTTAAGTGCCATTCCTGTTGATGTTATGAACACTACTATCATTCCCAAGGGCCTGGTTCAGATCTTGAATAGGATTCAAAACAATTTTTGATGGGGTAAACACGAGGGCACTCAAAAGGTTCCACTTATTGCTTGGCACAAGATGCAGAAACCAAAAGCTGAAGGTGGCCTAGGTTTTAGGGATCTTCATTTATTTAATAAAGTTGCAGTCATGAAGATAGCCTGGAGTTTTATCACCGATCAATGGAATCTTTGGTCCTCCATCTTGAGAGCTAAATAATGCAGAGCTTCACATCTCTGATATGCTAAAATTAAAAACACTTCTTCCATTTGGCACTCTATCATCTCTGTCAAAGATTATGTTAGAGAGTGGAGTCACTGGGATATCAGAAATGGTTTAGATATTAATATTTGGTCTGATAGGTGGATCCCCAAATAAGGTGGGGCCCCTACTTCCCAAGTCATGTTGGCTGGGTCGTAAACCCCTTAAGGTTGTTGAACTGACCCAAAACCATATGTGGAACACAACTCTCATCTCTAACCTGTTTGAGGATGCAGATTCTGGAGCAATTTGTAGGATTAAAATCCCACAATTCTCAAGTTTTGAGGCCGACAAGCTCGTATGGGACTTCACCCATCCGTCTCACCACTAAATCAGCATACAAATTCCTTCTTGAGAGAAGAAATCTAGCATCTACATCAACTCGGCATCTGGTGTGGAAGATCATTTGGCATCCTTCCAATTGTCAAGCAGTTCCTTCGGAGATCAGCACCTTTGTCTGGAAAGCTCTGATGAAAGCCTTACCCACCGAAGTTAGACTAGCAATGGTGAACACTCATATATCTAAGCTTTGCCCATTATGTTGGCAATCTGAGGAATCTGTTGAACATATATTTTTTGAACGTGTACATGCCAGACTGATTTGGTTCGCCAGTGATTTAAACTAAAAGGTTGATGCTATTCCAGGCTCTCTAGAGAATAGAATTCTGAGTTTGGTGAATCCACCTCTTGCCTTATCCAAAAAAGATCACCAATTCACTATTAAGGCATTTACAATCCTTTAGAACCTGTGGAAAGGTAGATGCAATCTATTTTTTTAGCATAAAGTGTGGAACCCTTATCATATTCTAGCCAAAATATATCAAGATGTGTCCATGTGGATGGAGAAGCAAACTGCTGAGATAGCCCCCCTCCTAAATCCTAGATCCTAGAGAAATTTTCCCCAAGCGAGTGATCTCATTCTTGTTGATGTTGCTTTCTCCAACAATTTTGCTGGTGCTGCAATGGTGTTAGTGGAATCATTTAAAACTATTTCTGGTTGCAAATCAGTTATCTTCCAAGCAAATTGCCTTGCTAAGGTTGAGGCTGTTGGAATTCTGCATTCTATCCTTTGGACTGTTGAGATGGATCGCCATTTAAGCATAATGTGTGATGCTAAAACTGTTGTGCAATCTATTAACAAGGAAATAGCTATATACCTTGGAACTACAGCGTGGTTATTCATGATTGTATTCACCTCTTTAGTGTGCACTCTAAAATCTGAGTCCCTTTCTCGCCTAGGGAGTTACTATTGCTGCTCATTCCATCGCCCAATCCTCTTTCACGACTAATGTTCAGGGAATTTGGTTTGCTCCCAATATCCCTATTATGTTTGATGGATTTTAACCATCATGCTCTATATTATTTCCTTTGATAATGAAATCTCATTGTGTTTCATTGTCCAAAAAAAAAGAGACTTTTAAAGTATTCTGCAGCCTCGTTGAGAAGAGCCTCCTGGTCCTCATTCTAGTCCTCCCCAATCTTTAACCTGTGGATGAAATTACATTTTATATTACCTTGAACTATCGCATGATAGAATTTGGTATTGTTATCACCATTTTCCAACCACTGAAGCCGTGTATTTTGAGCCCAAAAAATCTCCGAACCATGCATCGCCCGCCTTAGCTTAGCATTCGTGCGATGACCCTCATTATACCGGTACGGTTATACCAACCCACGTCGGTATAGCGAGCGTCATCACAGTGGGACACTTACCCAACAATGACATTCAGCTGAGATACACGTGAATATAAGAACAGAGTAGCGGAAGTAAAAGAACCACTGTCTTCATTTCATTCATCATCCGCATTTAACATACATGTTTCGATATCATTTAAAGAGCTAAAAGTCCACATAATTTAAATTGCTGAAAATCAAATACATAGATGTCCATACTTATACATTCTTCCATGATAATGCTAGTACAATTTTCAATTTACATACTATGAAAATCACAAAATGTCACAAGTACTCCAACACTCTAATCTCCGCGCTCGGAGTCGGTCTCCAACATCTCCTCCACAAGTGTCTCGTCACCAACTACACCTGTAAGCCAGAGCAAGTAGTGATTCTAAAAGACTCCGCAAGTAATTCTACACATACCGTACATGCACATATCATAGTAGGTTCTACATACACATTCACACGACACAACATGTAGCATGCTTGACATTAAATTTTACAACCTATCATGGTGAATCTACAATTTAAACACATGGACTATGCTTTCAAATTTCCTAAAATAGAATCACCTATCACATGCTTTCTATTCATTCCTCACATAAAAATCTACCTTCAACCAACTAAGACATGAAAACCATTAACATGAATTCCCGAGCATGCATGAAAGGAAACATACCTAACATGGAATCTACACATTCCTACGCATATACGTAACCATTTTACATGCTTTAAGCTTGCTGGTTTTACATGCTTTAGCAACCATAATCTAACACATGAGAGCTACAACAATGATTAAATCACAACATGTGAACAACCAAGTATGGAAGTTGTTTATATATGCTTAACAATTATCCCTAGCATGGATTCTAGGCATTTTGCATACATAAACATGATCATAACATAGTAAAGCTAATGTTTAAGCATGATTTCAGATTGTCATAACATGGATTACAAACTCACATCCTCACATTTTGGTTTCACATTTTTTTTACACAATTTCAAATTCGCATATTTCACACTTTACACCTGCACTTTTACACATTGTTCACATTCACATTTTTCACATGAACACATACACATTTACACATTCACATTTAGTACCGTGACACATAGTTCAAACCACCAAAGAAGGACACAACACATCACATCACATAGACGCCATCTAGGCAATACAATGGCGACTCTTGGACTGCGCAGACCAGGAGAACAAGTCTCCACCCTAACCAGTGGTACTTGTCCACCTCCAGGATTTCCCCCTAATGCCCTTAGGGTCACACACATTGAACCTTCTCAGGGGGACTTTTCCCTGATATGGTTCCACTGCCCTCTGTGGAAGCAGTGTCACACTTGGGACAATTTACACATTACACGTTTTTCGATTTAAGCACTTAGTTTAGCACATGACACTCACATCTCATTCATTCACTCATTCACACACATGGGGATCTGTTTTCCTGACATGACACTACAATTACAGAAATTTTACACTCAGGGAATTTCACCCTTCAGGTTGAAATAAACAGAATTAAATCATTTTTGCAACGGCATGCATTAATTTCGTATTTCTACATAGAAAATTCATATTGCATCATATACTTGTCCAAATTACCTGAAATTTTAACCACTAGCTGATTTCGGGTTTAGAATCCCACATGCAAATTTTCAGATTTTTCTAACCTAAAACGTAATTACAGAAAATCTAACATCAAATTCACATGCTATCCACAATTCAAGTTAGCATGGAGTTGAACACCAATCACAAATTTAACAACTCACTGTCTGAACCCTAGCATGCATAGAGCCACATGATTTATTCCCGAATTTATTGGGCAATACACAATTTACGGAAGATTTATCGTGACCTACGCATGATTTCTATTTCCCAAAACAGAAAATTCAATAAATCATACAAGCATGAAAAATTCCAGAAACTCAGAGCACAGACAGGGTTGTACATACATGGTCTGACAAAATTAGGGCAACATGATTTTACCACGGATTATCAGGATAATGGTGAGAACATACACATGAACATTCTTCCACATGCTTTTAAATATGTAAATAAGCTCTACCATCCACAAAATAAGTGTACATTCACATTCCCATCCATCACATTAGCTAGTATACATAGCATATAAGAGATTACATTATATCCTCATCGTGAAACATATCGAAATTAATCATATAGAAGGGCAGAACAGCTTGCCTCTAGAAAATACACCAAACGGATCTAGGGCTCGGTGAAGCTCTCCTTGGGCTGTCCCAAGAAGCTCCTAGAAAAGCTTCACTCCGGGTTCTAGGATGAAGATGGCTCCAAGATAAGGTCGGGGAAGCCTCCTCCTCCACTCCAGCTAGCTCCTTGCTACAGTAGATGGCCGGTGCAAGCTTCAGGTAGCCGGATTTAGGGTTGCAAAGGTGAGCTCTTCACACAGATTTTAGGGTTTTCTCTTTTTTTTCTCTTCTTCCTCTCTTGCAAAGGGGCAAAGAGAAGGGTGTGAGTTGCAAAAACGGCTTTGTATATAGCCAAAGACCTCTCACCCACGCAGGAGATGATGTGATACCCCTTTCAGACCGTTGGGGACAGCTCCCCAATGGTTGGGGTAGCTTGCTCCTGGGATTTCCGGCTCTGCTACGCATGCAGGTCAGTGATCTTGACGTCAACATCGGTGGACGCCTAAGTAAGTTCTGACGTCACACGATATTGACATTGACAACCCTTAGCGTCCAATAGGTGGACGCCAACTGGCCCTTCGGCCAGAAGTCAAAATCATGCAGAAACCCATGCACATCATGTATATATACATGTAATATCTATATGATATTGTGCACACACTACCATCAAGCAATACATATATTATTTATACCTAAATTATACACATACACACATAAGTATACTAATTAATACATACGTAGATACATACATACATACACAAGCACAATATTCACACACACGACACAAAAAAATGCGATGGAAATTCGAGGGCCTTACACCCTCTCCCCCTTAAAGAAACTTCGTCCTCGAAGTTAGAATGATACTACTCG
Organism: Colocasia esculenta; assembly: GCA_014218235.1. NCBI lineage: Eukaryota > Viridiplantae > Streptophyta > Magnoliopsida > Alismatales > Araceae > Colocasia > Colocasia esculenta. The sequence continues at coordinate 14,245,262 of CM024759.1, read as the reverse complement.
AACAAAAGGGGATACTTCTTCCTCATCGCATCCTCAAGCTCCCAAGTAGCCTTCTCTCGCGAGATGTTCCACCAGAGAACTTTCACCGATGCAACACTCTTGTTCCGGAGATGCTGAACCTTCCGGTCAAGAATAGCTACTAGTTGCTCGACATACGACAGATCTGGCTGAATCTCCACTGGCTCATGACTAATCACATGAGACGGATCTCGGACATACTTCTTGAGCATCGAAATGTGGAACACAGGATGAACACTAGCCAAAGCTGGGGGTAAGGCTAGCTCATATGCCATGCTGCCCAAACGTCTGAGAATCTCATATGGGCCAATGAACCTAGGGCTCAACTTACTATGTCGGCCAAATCTGACGACACCACGAGTAGGCGATATCTTCAAGAAGACATGATCGCCAACCTCGAACTCCAAATCCTTCCTTCTGTTGTCGGCATAACTCTTCTGCCTATCCTGTGCCGCAACAAGCCTCTTTCTGATAAGCTGGATCTTATCCGAAGTTTCCTGAACTAACTCCGGTCCGATCAACTGCCTATCACCAGTCTCCTCCCAACATAAAGGAGATCTGCAGGGCCTACCATACAACGCCTCGAATGGAGCCATACCAATACTTGCATGAAAGTTGTTGTTGTATGCGAACTCCACTAGAGATAGATGGCGCTCCCAATCATCCTTCCAATCCAGCACACATGCTCTCAGCATATCCTCGAGCATCTGGATAGTCCTCTCGGACTGTCCATCAGTCTGGGGATGAAACGCCGAACTGAGCTTTAGCTTCGAACCTAAAGCATCCTGAAGACCCTTCCACCTAACATACAATCTAGCTAAACTCTCTACTGACTGCTTCTTCTTCATAAGCAAGAAATGAGCAGTCTTCGAGAATCTATCTACAACTACCCAGATCGAGTCATTGCCCCTTCTAGATCGAGGCAAACCCGAGACGAAATCCATAGTGACAGCCTCCCACTTCCATACTGGGATATCCATCCTCTGCATAAGGCCAGATGGTCGCTGCCGCTCGGCTTTCACTTGCTGACATACTAGACATCTAGACACATAATCCACAACATCTTTCTTTATGCCGGACCACTAAAATGATCTCTTCAGATCTTGGTACATCTTAGTGTTACCCGGATGAATAGAGAATCGCGACCTATGAGCCTCTGCTAAGACATGCTCACGGACATCTACAATGGCAGGGACACATACTCGGTGCTGAAATCTGATCACACCGTCCTCATCACGAGCAATGCCCGCCTTGCCCATTAACTCTAATAATCTAGGGTCGGCTTTCTGCTGCTCAATCACCTCATCCAACACAGAGGATCTAAGGGATAGGTGAGCTACAAAAGCCTGACAGAGCGATGGCTCTAACTCGGTCATAGAGCACGCTGCATCCTCCAACATCTTCCAATCCTGCTGGAGCGAAGACCTCTTTCTACTAAGAGCATCTGCTACGATGTTCGCCTTTCCAAGATGGTACTGAAGGTCGAAGTCATAGTCCTTCAAGAACTCAATCCATCTTCTCTGCCTCAGGTTTAATTCCTTTTGGGAGAAAAGATACTTCAAGCTCTTGTGGTCGGTAAACACCTCAAATCTGACACCATAAAGATAGTGTCTCCAGATCTTCAGTGCGTGAACCACAGATGCTAACTCCAAATCATGGGTCGGATAGTTACGCTCATGCTCCTTCAACTGACGAGAAGCATAGGCCACTACCCTTTCTTGCTGCATGACAACCTAACCCAATCCGAGACGCATCCATGTAGATAGCAAAACCCTCTACACCGCTCGGTAAGACTAACACCGGGGCTGTCGTGAGCTTAGTCTTCAACAATTGAAAACTACTCTCACACTTCTCGGACCAAACAAACTTCACTCCCTTTCTGGTAAGCTGAGTCAAAGGGGCGGCGATGGATGAAAATCCCTCAATAAATTGCCGATAGTAACCAGCTAAACCAATAAAACTACGAATCTCCGAAGGGGTCTTGGGAATCTCCCAATCCATAACTGCTTGGACCTTTGCTGGATCCACTGCAACACCAGCACCGGAGATAACATGCCTGAGGAAATGAACCTCGCGCAACCAAAAATCGCACTTGCTGAACTTAGCATACAGCTTGTGCTCACGAAGAACCTCTAACACTAACCTCAGATGCTGACAGTGTGTGGCCTCATCCGGAGAGTAAACCAACACATCATCAATAAACACCACGACAAAGCTATCTAAATAAGGCCTAAACACCCTGTTCATGAGATCCATGAACGCTGCAGGGGCATTGGTCAATCCAAAAGGAAGGACCAAAAACTCATAATGTCCATAACGGGTTCTAAACGCCGTCTTGGACACGTCCTCACTCCGAATCCTCAACTGATGATAATCAGATCGCAAGTCAATCTTAGAAAAGACTGATGCATCTCGCAATTGGTCAAACAAGTCATCAATACGAGGTAAGGGATACCTGTTCTTCACAGTCACTTGGTTCAGCTTCCTGTAGTCAATGCATAACCTAAGTGACCCGTCTTTCTTCTTGACGAATAATACAGGTGCGCCCCAAAGGGAAACACTAGGGCAAATAAATCCCTTATCTAGCAACTCTTGCAACTGCCTCCTTAACTCGGCTAACTCCGCAGGTGCCATCCGATATGGAGCCTTCGAGATAGGAGAGGTGACCGGAAGCAACTCTATGGTAAACTCTATCTCTCTATCCAGTGGCAAACTAGACAAATCATCAGGAAAGACGTCTGGAAAATCCTGTACTACCTCAATCTCTGCAAGAGTAGGTGACCCATCAGCCTCTGGTACTAATACCACGCTGGCAAGAAAAGCATCACAACCCTTGTTCACCATGCGCATCGCCTTCATGGCAGAGATGACCAACTTTCTCGCCAAGTTCCTTGGCAAGGGATGAGAGAACTCGTCCTCACCAGGAATGCAGAAAACAATCCTCTTCCAGCGACAATCCACTAACGCATAGTGCTCCTCTAGCCAATCTAGACCAAGAATAGCATCATAGTCCTTCATCTTTAGCAAGAAGAAACACCCGTCTAGGATTCTATCCTCAATGCACACAGGTAACGACGGAATGCACTTCCTAGTCGATACCGTACCCGCAGGGGTGTGCACAGACAAAGGGACCTCTAAATCCTCAGACTCTACACCTGACTCTAGGGCTAACTGCCTAGCGAAGCGCTCGGAAATGAACGAGTGAGTAGCACCCGTATCAAACAAAACCCGAGCGTGCACACCTAAAAGCAAAACCGTACCTTCGGTGACATGCTCCGCCTGCTCGGCGTCCTCGCGAGCTAAAGCAAACACTCGAGCTAGGGCTCGAGGCCTTCCTGGTTTTCCTGTAGCTAGAGCTGCTGCCGCTACCGCTGGGGCTGGCGCTCCGCGCTGGACTCCCTGCTGAAGTCTTGGGCAATCCTTGATCATGTGGTCGTTGCTTCCGCACTTCAAGCACTTGCCCGTAAAAAGCCAACATTCGGTACCACCATGTGTCTTCCCACAGTGGGGACACTCTTTCTTCACACCAGAGGAACGTACAGAGGGTACCTGAGAACTACCAACTGCCACGGATCGCTACGGTGTCTGGTACACCGCTTTCTTCTTGTCTTGCCATTGGAATGTTGCTGCTGGCCTCTTCTGCGAAGCTTTCTTTTCTTCCAGGTATTGCTCCATCTCTCCCTCCTGCCTACAAGCAGCACTGAGGGCCTCGTCCAACGTGCGGTGGTCAAATGCCACGAGTCTCGTCCGCAGTGATGGCTTGAGTCCCATCACGAACTTCTTTGTCTTCATGCGCTCGTCTGCCACGATGTGAGGTGCATATTTAGAGAGTTCAGAAAATCTTGCCTCATATTCTAGCACAGTCATGGAGCCTTGAGCCAAAGATAGGAATTCCTGCTCCATCCGATCTTGCACATGCTCGGGGACGAACTTGGCCCGAAAGAGCCTCACGAACTCGTCCCACGCAACATCAATAGCTCCGTCCTCAAACCGGGTACGCAGCAATGAAGCCCACCATACATCAGCTCTTTCCTGCAGTACACCGCTCATAAGCACCATCTAAACAAATCTAGCTTAACAAACATACAAGCATATAAACTAAAGCATACCTGTAGCATGTAGGTGGCCAATGTAACCTTATCCTCATCTGCACACCTGATGGCTCGGAAGATCTTTTCTATCTCCCTCATCCAGCTTTCAGCCAACAACGGATCGCTCTCCCCCTTAAAAGAGGGCGGCAGCATCCTCTTGAATCTTTCCATGGTAGAAGCTCCATCATGGTCCTGAGCTGGTACTTGAGCCTGCTACATCACAGCAAACAATACACAATCAACACAATATCACATAATTAAATAAAACAGACTATTAATCCTTTTATTAGTCTAACCTGAGCCTCCAACTGAGCTTGGAGTGCTGCCTGGGTATGAGCCTGCGTCTGCATGGCTTGCACCAGACCTTGCATGAATACTCCATAATCCATAGGCGGCGGTGGGGGAAGTACAGGACCTTGCGGTGCTGGGGCCTGCTGCTCCGCCCGCTCGTCACGTCTCGGCTCGTCCTCACGGGCCGGCGCTCCACCACGCCTACCTCTCGAAGCCATGGCTGTAATAAATTTCAGCCACCATTAGAGCTAGGTTACTAAGTCTTCTAACCATTTTCTTATCTACTTTTCATTCATTATTAATCAATTTTACACATGTGGACATTCCTATGTAGACTTAGCATGTAATGGGGATGATGACTTAGGTATATTCATGTGCAATCTCAACCGGTTTCTCTGATACCAATCTCTGCGACGACCCTCATTATACCGGTACGGTTATACCAACCCACGTCGGTATAGCGAGCGTCATCACAGTGGGACACTTACCCAATAATGACATTCAGCTGAGATACACGTGAATATAAGAACAGAGTAGAGGAAGTAAAAGAACCACTGTCTTCATTTCATTCATCATCCGCATTTAACATACATGTTTCGATAACATTTAAAGAGCTAAAAGTCCACATAATTTAAATTGATGAAAATCAAATACATAGATGTCCATACTTATACATTCTTCCATGATAATGCTAGTACAATGTTCAATTTACATACTATGAAAATCACAAAATGTCACAAGTACTCCAACACTCTAATCTCCGCGCTCGGAGTCGGTCTCCAACGTCTCCTCCACAAGTGTCTCGTCACCAACTACACCTGTACGCCGAAGCAAGTAGTGAGTTTAAAAGACTCCACAAGTAATTCTACACATACCGTACATGCACATATCATAGTAGGTTCTACATACACATTCACAAGACACAACATGTAGCATGCTTGACATTAAATTTTACAACCTATCATGGTGAATCTACAATTTAAACAAATGGACTATGCTTTCAGATTTCCTAAAATAGAATCACCTATCACATGCTTTCTATTCATTCCTCATATAAAAATCTACCTTCAACCAACTAAGACATGAAAGCCATTAACATGAATTCCCGAGCATGCATGAAAGGAAACATACCTAACATGGAATCTACACATTTCTACGCATATACGTAACCATTTTACATGCTTTAAGCTTGCTGGTTTTACATGCTTTAGCAACCATAATCTAACACATGAGAGCTACAACAACGATTAAATCACAACATGTGAACAACCAAGTATGGAAGTTGTTTATATATGCTTAACAATTATCCCTAGCATGGATTCTAGGCATTTTGCATACATAAACATGATCATAACATAGTAAAGCTACTGTTTAAGCATGATTTCAGATTGTCATACATGGATTACAAACTCACTCCTCACATTTTGGTTTCACATTTTTTTACACAATTTCAAATTCGCATATTTCACACTTTACACATGCACTTTTACACATTGTTCACATTCACATTTTTCACATGAACACATACACATTTACACATTCACATTTAGTGTCGTGACACATAGTCCACACCACCAAAGAAAGACACAACACATCACATCACATAGACGCCATCTAGGCAATACAATGGCGACTCTTGGACTGCGCAGACCGGGAGAACAAGTCTCCACCCTAACCAATGGTACTTGTCCACCTCCAGGATTTCCCCCTAATGCCCTTAGGGTCACACACATTGAACCTTCTCAGGGGGACTTTTCCCTGATACGGTTCCACTGCTCTCTGTGGAAGCAGTGTCACACTTGGCACAATTTACGCATTACACGTTTTCCGATTTAAGCACTTAGTTTAGCACAAGACACTCACATCTCACTCATTCACTCATTCACACACATGGGGCTCTATTTTCCTGACATGACACTACAATTACAGAAATTTTACACTCAGGGAATTTCACCCTTCAGGTTGAAATAAACAGAATTAAATCATTTTTGCAACGGCATGCATTAATTTCGTATTTCTACATAGAAAATTCATATTGCATCATATACTTGTCCAAATTACCTGAAATTTTAACCACTAGTTGATTTAGGGTTTAGGATCCCACATACAAATTTTCAGATTTTTCTAACCTAAAATGTAATTACAGAAAATCTAACATCAAATTCACATGCTATCCACATTTCAAGTTAGCATGGAGTTGAACACCAATCACAAATTTAACAACTCACTGTCTGAACCCTAGCATGCATAGAGACACATGATTTATTCCCGAATTTATTGGGCAATACACAATTTACGGAAGATTTATCGTGACCTACGCATGATTTCTATTTCCCAAAACAGAAAATTCAATAAATCATACAAGCATGGAAAATTCCAGAAACTCAGAGCACAGACAGGGTTGTACATACATGGTCTGAAAAAATTAGGGCAACATGATTTTACCACGGATTATCAGGATAATGGTGAGAACATACACATGAACATTCTTCCACATGCTTTTAAATATGTAAATAAGCTCTACCATCCACAAAATAAGTGTACATTCACATCCATCACATTAGCTAGTATACATAGCATATAAGAGATTACATTATATCCTCATCGTGAAACATATCGAAATTAATCATATAGAATGGCAGAACAGCTTGCTGTTCTGCTCAGATGAACTTAACGGCAAGCTATGGCCGCTAATTAATGTTAACGGCACAATCGCTGGACGCTAAGCATGATCTTAACGACAACAGATGTTGCCGTTAAGTTCAGGTCTGTGCAAAACACAGACCCGAGCTCCAAAGATAGGGTGAATTGGGGGATCTAGGACACGAGGGAAATGCACAAAAATGATAAAACCAACCTAGACACATACAGGGACATTATGGGTAGGGTACTTGCCTCTAGAAAATACACCAAACGGATCTAGGGCCCGGTGAAGCTCTCCTTGGGCTGTCCCAAGAAGCTCCTAGAAAAGCTTCACTCCGGGTTCTAGGATGAAGATGGCTCCAAGATAAGGTCGGGGAAGCCTCCTCCTCCACTCCAGCTAGCTCCTTGCTGCAGTAGATGGCCGGTGCAAGCTTCAGGTAGTCGGATTTAGGGTTGCAAAGGTGAGCTCTTCACACAAATTTTAGGGTTTTCTCTTTTTTTTCTCTTCTTCCTCTCTTGCAAAGGGGCAAAGAGAAGGGTGTGAGTTGCAAAAATGGCTTTGTATATAGCCAAAGACCTCTCACCCACGCAAGAGATGATGTGATACCCCTTTCAGACCGTTGGGGACAGCTCCCCAATGGTTGGGGTAGCTTGCTCCCGGGATTTCCGGCTCTGCTACGCATGCAGGTCAGTGATCTTGACGTCAACATCGGTGGACGCCTAAGTAAGTTCTGACGTCACACGATATTGACGTTGACAACCCTTAAGGTCCAATAGGTGGACGCCAACTGGCCCTTCGGCCAGAAGTCAAAATCATGCAGAAACCCATGCACATCATGTATATATACATGTAATATCTATATGGTATTGTGCACACACTACCATCAAGCAATACATACATTATTTATACCTAAATTATACACGTACACACATAAGTATACTAATTATTACATACGTAGATACATACATACATACACAAGCACAATATTCACACACACACGACACACAAAAAAATGCGACGGAAATTCGAGGGCCTTACAATTCGCTTCCCCAAGAGCGATTATATTGTTTAACATAGGGTTAGCGTCAAAGGTAGTCTGCATGGCCACTGCATCCTCCTCCGCTTCTTTAACATTGGCATTAATGTCACCAAGGTCTCCTTGTTCCAGACACGAAGAGCACACCTAATAGCCTTCAATTTCAAATGTAAAGTGACAAGCGGGTTAGGGTGCCCCCCAGTCACCCCGCACCAAGCAGCTTCCACAGTATCTTTAAAAGAACCATGAGAAATCCACATAGATGAAAGGTGAATCTATATAGCTGGAGCCCTAGGGGTATTAGAGATGTCAATAATCATGGGAGTAGGGCTATAAACAGATCTAGATAATATCCAGATCTAATTCGAATTTGTATCTGGTTATCTGGATATTATCCATTTAACAAATATCCAGCAGAGCGGATTTCGGATGCAGATATTATCCGAATAATAAACGGAGCAGATATGAAAACAGGTGATCCGCTCCGTTTAAGATCCGCTCTGAAATAAAGTTATTTTTGACCATTAGATCTTAAATCTAATGATCTATATATAATATATAAATATATAATATATTTAATGTTAGTCTTTTATTTAGAAAATGTTTTTGACATTCGTACTTTTAAAAAAATATACATATTTTTTTTATTTTTAGATCACTTAATATCTTTTATTAAGCTTATATTTTTGAAGCAGATAATATCTATATCCGCTCCGAATTCGAAAATTATATGATTAAATTATCCGCTCCGTATTTGAATTGTATTCAGAGTGGATACGAATTATCCGATTAACTATTTGGATCGAAATCGAAAAACTCATATTCGCTCTGTATCCGCTCTGTTTACAGCCTTACATAGGAGCATGGTCCGAAGGACCTTTAGGTAAGTGCCTCACATGAAGCCCCTGAACAAGTTTTGGCATTGTAAATTCAAAAGAACCCTATCCAATCTGGCTTTAATAGCAGCTTGCCTAGTCCGGTTGTTGGATCGAGTGAACGAGGATCCAATATAACCTGCATCAAACAAGGAACCTACTGAGAGGAAGGCATTAAAATCAACCATAGATTGCATGTTAGTGGGCAACCCCCCACTTTCTCAGACGGCTGGGCAATATAGTTAAAATCCCCTTCAATAATCCAAGGGACGTTGATAATTACATAATTATTTATGATAATCACGTTATTTTATTATCTAATGGCCCTTAATTTTACACTAATGCATTGCCATTTTATTGTAAAAATAATCATTTTATTAAATCTTTGTATATGTTTTATAAATTGCAGGTTAATAGACCAAGTTTCAAAATTTTAAATGGGCTATCCGAGCAAAAGTCAATAATGGGAGACTCCAAAAATCTCCAACTATTCCATTCCTTCTCTTTTTTTTAATTTTTAAAACTCTCTCATTTTAAAATCTCTCTTTTTTCAAAATCTCTCTCCTTAACTCTCTCATCTTTCCTCTCTTATCTCTATCTAATTTAAAAACTCTCTCCTCCCTCTTGGATTTCCATTTTTTACCTCCTCTCTCTCTCAACCCTCTCCTCCGATCTCTTCTTCACCCTTCTCTTCTTTTTCTCTTCTTCCTTTTCTTCTTTCTCCATCTCTTTCTTCTTCCTCTCTCTTCTTTCTCTCTCCCAAAATTTCTCTGCTCTCTCTCTCTCTCACGCCGCACCTTCCCCCCTTCTTCTACTTCACTTTTTTCTCTCTCTTCTGTCTCTCTCTCGGTCCGTCTCCGCCCTGCACCAGCACGTCCGCGGCGCAGACGTCTCCGCCTTACCCCAAGCGCACTCCCCAACTGCCGCGCGCCTGCTGCTGCTTCTTCCACTACCCTGCACTCGTTCCACCGTCGTCTTCTTATTCCTCGTCATCGCGTCACTGCTGCACCGCCTGTGGAGTCGTCGTCGTCTTCTTCCTGCTGATGCACCTGCTCATCGTCGCCTTGTTGGAGTCTACTACTTGCCTTCCTACGTGCTGCTGCCACGCCACCTCCTATGCTTTCTCATCTACCCACACACGGCACGCCAGACGCCCTCTTCCCTCCCCACGTTGCATGCGGATACCGGAGGAGCCGCATGCCTCCCCACTTCCACTTTCACTTTTTTCTCTCGTTCTCTCTTTAATCTTTAGATGCTTTTGTTTATTTTATACATGGATTCAACATTTTGATTATTTAATTAAAGTTAGTGGAACTTGTTATTCTCCTCCCTCTCCCATCTTGCTTGTTTTAATTTGTATTAGTGCTAGCGTGTTTAAGTAGAGTCTTTTGTTATGTAATATTTTATTAGTTATTTTTCTTTCATCCCTCTCCCACTCTTTATGTCTATCCATCTCTCGATTTTAATTTTACTTTTGTCTTATTTAGATTAGATTTATGTTTGATTAAATTAGTTTTAGATTTTAACTCTAAGATTTCTCAACTCACTTTTCTAATCTAAAATTCAAAGTTTTCAAAGCTAAAATCTACTTCTCTTGGGATACGATTTGATTCTTACCACTTAACTATTGTTAAAATATTTTGTGCAAGCCGATTAATTTTAAGATTGTTAGCCACGTGTTTAACGACGTATTTGTGAGCTATCAGACGTCCATCTGTCCCGCAAAATGAAGAATTTTATCAAATAGCAACCTTCTATTGCTTGGACTACATCTAGCATAAACCATTCTGACCATAAGATAATTACTTCCATCCTTCGAAGCAGCTAAAGTAATATGTTGAGCCGAACTATTAACAAGTTGTAGCATTTGGTTGCTCCAGAAGACCCAAATTTTGGAAGCCTCTCCATTGTTACCTGTAAATTGTTCCATATTTTAATATCTACTCAAGGAGTCAGCCCTCTCCAAAGGAACCATTGGCTTAGCAATCGCAACAATGTTAGTATTATTCATTCTAATAATTCTCCTTAACGAATGCTTAGAAGCTAGATTAGAAATGCCTCGGATATTCCACATCAATAAAGAGTTGTTCATGATGAACCGAAGTTGGAACATAAGGTTTGATGAGGCAATCAAATCTTATGACTTTGTTAAGAATGGAGATGAGCCTTGTGTGTATTGGAAGGTAAGTGGGAGCGCTATCACCTTATTGGTATTGTATGTGGATGACATCCTTATCATTAGGAATGATATTGGGATGTTATCTATAGTAAAGACTTGGCTATCAAAGAATTTCTCCATGAAAGACTTAGGGGAAGCATCATCTATATTGGGAATTTGGATCTATAGAGACAGATCCAAGAGGATGTTTGGCTTGTCTTAGTCTAGGTACATAGACTCCATTGTCAAAAAGTTTGGCATGGAGAATTCAAAGAGACGTCTCGTATTGATGGGACATGAAATTTCACTTTCAAATAGTATGTCCCCAAATACTCTAGAAGAATGGGTAAACATGGATAAGGTCTCCTATGCTTCTGCGATAGGGTCTATCATGTATGTATTGCTATGTACTAGGCCTGATGTTGTGCATGCTCTAAGTGTTACGAGTAAGTATCAGGTGGATCTAGGTTTGGAACACTAGAAGGCAATGAAGTGTATCCTTAAGTACTTAAGAAGGACTGAGGATCTTTTATTGGTATACGGAGGATGTGACATCAAGGTTGAAGGCTACACGGACTCGAGCTTTCAGTTTGATATCGATGATAGAAAGTCTAACTCAGGGTATGTGTTTACCCTGAATTGAGGAGTAGTAAGTTGGAAGAGTTCCAAGCAAGAGACTACTGCTAACTCGACCACTGAGGCGGAGTACATTGTTACAGCAGAAGCAGTAAAGGAAGCAGTCTGGATGAAGAAGTTCATCGCAGACCTAGGAGTGATGCCTGGCCATAGAGAGCCAATTCCATTATTTTGTTACAACAACAGGGCGATTGCTCAAGCAAGGGAACTTAGGTCTCATCATAAGTCCATTCTGCGAAGGTTCTAGTTGATCAGAGAGATCATGGTCCATGGTGATGTAGCAATGGAAAGAGTTCCATCCGAAAATAACATTACAGATCCACTGACAAAGCCATTGACTCATATTATCTTTTAGCGAGACCATGGTCTGATAAAGATTAGGCATGTAGGTGATTGGCTTTAGGTCAAGTGGGAGATTGCTAGTTATAAGTGCCCTATAAGCCAACTCACATTTGTGATGTCACTTGTAACCATGTACTAATCTCTTTTGGTAATAATAATATTAATGGATTTTTCTCACTTTATATTATATGCATGAGATGATGTTTATATTATGATGTCTATGGGTTTGTGCAATGGAAATTGGATCATGATGAGATCATGATAATGAGATCAATTCTCTTTAAACACATATCCTAAATATTCATAGTCATAGGCTACTCGAGAAGGACATCGAGATAATCAGATAGACCAGTGTGCTATATACCCGTCCATGTGATGGAGGTAGCTGGTCTCATAATTACTTGTGCGAAGACACTAGGGATATGGTGTAGGTGCTCATCGGAGAATGAGTTCACTGAATGATCCACTCTCAAAATGTTGTATGGTTGATGATATATGATTATCAGACAGTGATTGTGTGGTCCCAGTTGTGTAACTGGTCCTTGGACTTGTGACACCAAGGATGCCTTGTTTGAGTACTCCATACTTTGATGCCAAACTTATAGGTTTAGAAGTCTCAGATCTAGTATAGCCGGTTGTTGGGAATGGTATCCAACCTTACGAAGGCAATTGTGTGTCAATAAAGGATCATCCACTCTCAGTATCAAAAGAGGAATATCCCATGTGTTCTTGCTCAAGCAAATCCCTGGCCAGAGTCAATTGGATTGAGAGAGAAGGAATTCTCTGGGAGAATCTGATAAAAGTAAGACTCAAATGGATTATATGTGGGCCTGACAGTACTATGCCTCATACATGGCCTCTAGGATATTAGTGGGATGAGGGAATATAGATACATGGTAACTATAGGCAGAAAGGTCCAATGGATTTGATCCCCCTATGCCATATAAGGACAAGGCGTAGTAGCTTGGTACGAACATAGTCGATGAGTTGAGTGAATCATTATGGAGATAATGATTCACTAAGTCAGAAGGAGTTTTGAGTTAGAAGGGTTTTGACGGTGCAACTCACGGCTAGCTCGGTATTGGGCCTAGAGGTCACACACATTAGGTGGGACAACGCGATGATAGAGAATTGGATAAGAGTTATCCAATTGATTATTTTTTTACCAAGGATGGAGTAATGACAGTCTGTCGCCAGGATGGTCGTGACGACAGTTGATTATCGCCAGGAATACTGGCGACAAGATTGACTGTCGCAGAGAGTCTTGGCGATAGTGACCTATGTCGCCAACCTTGTTTGGCGATAACCTATATTGTCATCAACTGACAATTCAATTAATGTCTATTACAACCACTAATTCAGAGTCATTACTTAGGGCCCAACTGACATCATTACATTGAAGAAAAAGTAAAATGCTAACTAAGACTTCTAGTATAACGCTAGCACGCCAGGGCACTCTTGAATCACTCCTGGTCATCCCCTTCCTCATGTGTGTAGGTATCCTCCTCAAACTTACCTGAGAATACACATCAAATAATGCAGGGTGAGCGATAATGCCTAGTAGGACTTAAATCTCATGGTCAGGCATACTTTAAATGATTAATGTATTAAAGAGCAGAGTAATTAACGATAGAGAAAACCCATAATATTGAGAGAGCAATAGCACAATCATGATATAGATAGCACATAGTTCAAGCATAGCTTAAAGAGCAAGATGGCTATAGCATGAATAGCACCACATAGCACATGATAGCACATAGCACAATGAGTTCGAGTATAGTATAGCACTTTGATTGTCATTAGATAGTCGAGATAGATAGCACTTGAGTGTAATGGCAAACACTCGAGTCAATTAACTCCCACGGACACTAGCACTTTTGGGCGCACCTCCCAGGACCAAAGCGAGTCCTTTATATTATTGCTAGGCATTGGTTATATTTATTATCTTTAGACAATCAGTCAAATGGCTATATAGAGTACCAAGAAATAGATTAGAGTAGTTGAAAAAAAGATGAGAATAACATGAAAGAAAGAGACTTGATAAGAGAGAGTACTTTAGAGAAGAGTTTATGCACTATCAAGAAACATACATTGGTCATGCACGTAAAACATCGTTAAATTGTTCGATAGTAACAGTTGCAACAGCACACACATAGTACTGGCAGTCTGGTAGAAGTCGTGCCCCTCTCCCTGGTCGCAACAAGGCCGCGACAAGGGGATCGGTCGCGATAATGAGGAGAGTCGCGATCCCCACACCGATCGCGACAGTGTCGCGACTCAGATGTTGGTCACATTAACAAAGAGACTTCTAAGGGCATTTGGATCATGCAGAGAAAGCCCAGAACGATCCCTAATAGCATATAGGACTTGAGGGTACAACCAGCTAGTCGGCCATGGACGTATGCCGTAGCTAAGGAGTCTTACGGAGGCCTTGAACAAGGATTACCTAGTCTGAATAGAAGTCTTCCCAAACACAGAGTCCATCCAATTCAAGAAAAGTGTGTATAGAAACATTGATCATCTTGCCTTGAGTGTTCGAAGGCAGAGGAGCGTCGATAATAGTATCCAAAACAACGAGATAAAACGAAGACAAGTCCATTATTAAAATAAGATAATTATGTACAATAGTGAAGTAATTTACTAGATGTATTATGGAATATCTTAACACCATGGCAAGTCATATGGATGGTTTCTAGTGTGTGCATGTGATAGAGAAATCATGGATATGAGAGAATCAAGTGTATGGCTTTTAATAAAATCATTACATGTTCAAGATTAGATGAACTCTTTTACTGCATTTCAAACTTAACATTAAGTATAGACATAGTAAGTAGACAAGAACAAAAGAAATTAGTGTTTAATATATCAAAATCTAGATCGTGATGTACCCCTGTAACACCCCGGCCCCCTTGGGCCCTTGGCCCCGTCCTCTGGGTCGCGGCAGGGCGACTGTCGCGACGTGGTTCCGATCGCGTCGAGTTCTGGTTCTGTTTGGGATTGCGACAGGGGGTATGTCGCCTTCTTGAAGACGACATACCCACTGTCACCTTCTGGTTTGATGGATGGAGACATGGGGTATGTCGCCTTCTTGAAGGCGACATGGCCTATGTCGCCTTCCCATCGCGTCGCCCCAGACACAGTCTGACAGACGTGACAGGCGTCCTTTGTGTCAGTACGGCTCTGGCGGTGTCGGGTGAACGCGACAAGATGGTTGTCACCTTCACTTTTTCGAATTCCAAGATTTGACCGTTGTCAGTGGAATTGCGACAGGGGTTCCCAAGGCGACACAAGGTATGTCGCCTTCTCAGCTCCGCAGGCTTAAAGCCCGGGCGCCCGAGCCCTTCCCCCTTTCTCGCGCCTCTCCTTTCCCCCTCTCTTTCTCTCGCCCTCTCGGAGCTTCCGTCGGTTTTGGGGTGCCTCCCCCGTGTTGAGGCGGCCGTGCTGAGGAGGGTGATGCTCCGTTCGTGCAGGGGTCGTGTTCGTGCCGTGCGGTGCGAGGAGGAGATGGCCAAACCAACGAGAAGGCCCCAACGGGTGTGTTCTTCGCGTGGAGGTAGGGACACCTGACTCCTTCACCCTAAGCATGATCCCCTCCCCGTCTAGACCGTGGTTCTCGTGTGATTGGGGTTTGGGGAGTGTGAGAACTCCATGCTCGTGTGAGTGAGGTTTTCCTCCGAGCGTAGAAACCATGTTCTTGGGGTGTTCGAGGGTGGTTTGTGTGTTTAATGGCTTTCTAGCATGATAAGCATTCTCCCCTCCCTCGTCGTGTAGTGTTTCTCCCGTTTCGGGGAGGTTCCCGGAGAGAGTGCTCCCGGAACCCCCGTCTGGCCTGAAGGCGACATAGGCCATGTCGCTACCTGACTGGTAAGGCGACACCTTGGGTGTCGCAACCAGGGTTGCGACAGGGCCTATGTCGCATTCAGGATGCGACAGGGCCTATGTCGCATTGAGAAGGCGACAGGGTCTATGTCGCCTTCTCAGCCCAGAGGCAGGTTGTGCTTCCGCCGCTTCTGTTTTCGCTTTACTATACCCGTGGCACCTGTGCTAGTTCCCTAGTACGGTCTCACACTAGTCGTTCGCCCGGTGCGCGGCACTTGAGGGCTTGTCCCGTGCGAGAGGTTGTTACCGTTACCTGGGACCCCCGTCCTCGGGAGCCTGTTGAGGGAGTACTCCGGGCTACGAGTGTGCTCGAGTTGGCAGCCGTTTAGGCGGACTCTGGAGCAGAGGGGAAAACGGTGGTTAGGACAGTGGCGTGTGAGTCGCTTGCAGAGCTCTCGTGGTTGGTCTGGGACGCCGAGGATAGTTTGGAGTTCTACCCGGCGCAGGCCAGCCAGTCCTTCTTCTCACTGCCTCGCTCCTTACGGCCCCGGAACCTTTTGGAGAGGTCAGGCGTGGAACCGTAGTCCGGCCAGACTACGGCGGTTACTGTTGTGGTACTTGTGTCCTACCTCGCTCTGACGAGATGCGAGGGCCAGGACCTAGGTCGAGGATAAGATGTCTGTGGACGCACCTGACCGTCTGACTAGTGGTGTTGTTCCCGTAGCTAGTGTTCCTTGTCCAGGCGGAGTTCCCTCCGTCTGTGTTTTACTAGCCGTGTGGTGGTCACGACGAGCAGTCCTACGGAGTTTCCGACCGAGAGTACTTTTCGTACCGTGTTAGCTTTAGCTTCGCTTCCGCACTTCCTTTTGTAGGTAGAAAGATATAAACTGCCGTCTTTCCTTTATTAATAGTTGTATATGTTCCTCTGCCTGTTTAGAGCCAGTAGCAGATTGGTAGTCCCTACTGAGCTTCTGTTGTGAAGCTCATCCCTCTGTTTTCCAGGTGAGTCTTCCCAGCAGCGGCAGGGCACGCGTCGGGCGAAGGAGACGGGGCGGTAGTCTTGGTCCCCGTAGCTAGCAGTGGTTCCCCCTCTCAGTGTACGTCACCCTCGGGGTATGCCCCTAAGGGACTTGTTCTTCCCCTGTCCTTACTTGTACTAGCATGCGTGCGTTGGGACTGTACTTAGAGCGGTACACAGCGGTCTCGCTCTCTTTTCTGTTTCCGCCTGTACGCTTCTAGTTTAGCAGTTGACGTTTACTTCCGTTACATATCCTGTCAGACGTGTGTCATAGCCCTTCCGGGTCCCCCTGGTCCGTGGGCAGCGACCGCAAAAATCGGGTCCTCGGCGTGGGCCGAGGGTCGGATTCTCGGGTCGTTACAACCCCTATGAGGATCGCGACGGGGTACATCCAAAACGTGACGGGGCTTGTAAAGGAACGCGACAGGTCCTTCTGGGACAGTCGGGCAGAACACGACACAGGGTCTCATCGTGTTAAGAAGGCGAAGGAGGGTGCTATCATGACCTGCTTGAGAAGGCGACCTATCGGGATGTTGCGTTCTCAGGGTCACTACCGAGCCCAAAAAGGAAATCAGAACACCTTGGATTGCAGTCCACACTTCCAAGGGTTTGACATAGGGGCTTTATTACTAAGAAATCTCAACGGATAATTGATGTAAAATCATGAAACTTTTTTTCAACGAAACTATACTTGAATAAGTATAAACAGTAAAGAGTAATTTGAATATTATCATGGTATCAACATGCTATGATCAGGTTCTTTCACAATGAACCACAAACATGACACAGTGATGAAAAGAGATTTAATTTGAAAAGAGTACTTGATAGAAATTGGGAAAAAATATGTCAACAGGTTTCAAACATCAAGTGACATGTACAGTAAAAGTTTCATGGCACGAGATCAAGTATAAACAAGGATTTGGGTAGAACATGATGAATCGGGTGCATATTCATGACATAACTTTAAACATGAAATTGATGGAATTAGAATGATAAAAATTGGGAAAATAGAGGGCTTTTGTTTCTGAGATCCAAAACAATCTACAGACGAGTTTGATTGAGTTTTTCTTGTGAGATTACCTACCTTTGGACGAGTTGAAACTCTAGGGCTTCAGAATGTGAAGAATGCTTTGAAGATCTCCTTCCAAGCCTTCTCCTCCACGAATTCCTCCTTCTTTGGCCTCCTTCCCACGTCCAAGAGATCTCTGATGAACATTAGGGTTGGCCATAAGGGGTTTGGGGGTTTATTTAAAGGTCTTCTATTGTTATTTCCTAATAGAACTCTAACTGTCCTCCAACTCCGAATTTCCATGTTTATCTAGCTTTTCTAGCACAAAACCTCTTATTTGGGTTAGGATGGGACTCCAATTTCGTGGCTAGCAAGTTAGGGTACGGTTTGGAGTCCATTTTGGAAATACATTAGTCATATTAGTGATTTACTTGCCCATTTTTAATTAAGAAATAATCGAGTTACAAATTTTATAATATTTCTTTTTATTATATCTTTTAAAACTCCTATTTTCGCCCAATAACTCTTATAAGAACCATCTGTTAAAGCCCATCCTTTATTTTCGCTTAATGGGTTTTATAAATTCATATTTCTTTATATTTTAAATTTATTTATTTATTTTAAAATAGCAAGTTGCTACGTCCTCCCCCTCTTAAAAAGAATTTGGTCCCCAAATTCATATGATCATAACCAAGAAAATGTCTTATCAAATATGTCGGGGTAGTTCCGCCTCATTGTTGATTCGGGTTCCCAAATAGCTTCTTCTACTCTAGGTTATTCAATAGAACCTTTACTACAAGTATAGACCGGTTCCTGAGTTGCTGCAATTTTTTATCCAGTATTTTGATTGGCTTTTCTTCATAAGTAAGGTCCTTATGCAACACTAAGTCCTCATGGCGTATGATATGTGTAGGATCGTACACGTATTTCCTGAGCATAGAGACATGGAATGCATTGTGTACGAATGCTAAATGTAGAGGCAACGCTAGTCGGTATGTGACTTCACCAACCCTTGCGAGCACTTCAAAAAGGCCAATGAATCTTGGACTTAGCTTCCCTTTGACTCCAAATCTTTAAATTCCACGAGTAGGAGATACCTTCAAAAGTACATGATCTCCCACTTGAAATTCTAAATCTCTCATTCTCTTGTCAACATAGTTCTTTTGTCTGGATTGAGATATCTTGAGGCGATCTCGAATAACCTGAATGTCTTTGGTTGTAGTTTGTACCATGTCTGGACCTAACCATTGTTGTTCGCCAACTTCAGTCCAGCATACTGATGATCTACAACTTCTACCGTATAGTGCTTCAAATGGAGACATCTTTATACTTACCTAATAGTTATTGTTATAGGCAAACTCAATTAAGGGCAATTAATCATTCCAGTAGCCTTCAAAGTCTATGGTGCAGGCTGTTAACATGTCTTCCACAATTTGATTAGTCCTCTCAGTATGTCCATCTGTTTGTGGATGAAAAGCAGTACTAAAGTTGAGTTTAGTACCAAGTGAAGTTTTCAGTCCTTTTCAGAAATGAGAGGTAAATCTTGGATCATGATCTGAGACTGTTGATGATGGAACTCCATGCAATCTCACTATCTCTTTCACATAAAGAGCGGCTAACACATCCACAGTCTACTTACTTTTGATTGGCAGAAAGTGTGCAGACTTAGTTAGTCGATCAACGATGACCCATATGGCGTTGAGTCCACCACGAGTCCTGGGTAAACCCATGATGAAGTCCATGCCAATGCTTTCCCGTTTCCACTCTGGAATTTCTAAAGGTCTGAGTACACCTGCAGGGTGCCAGTGTTCTGCCTTCACTTGTTGGTAAGTAAAACAATGAGCAGCATGTTCAACTACTTCTCTTTTCATGTTTGGCCATCAAAATGTTATTTTCATGTCTTGATATATCTTGGTAGTGCCAGGATGGATAGTATACTTAGTTTTATGAGCTTCATCCATTAGCTTCTTTTTAAGATCTTCATTATCAGGTACACATGTTCTTCCATGGATTACTAGTCTTCCATCCTCGGCTATAGCAAAATCTGGTTTTTTTGCTAGGGTCTCTTTAACATGAACCAAGAATGGGTTGTTGTCCTGTTGAGCTTTAATCTCCACAAGCATGTCAACTTGAATCTTGATATTGGCAACCAAGACACGATCATCTCTCTATTCAATATTTAAGTCTAACCTTGTGAATTGTTCTAACAGTTGCATCTCGCCAAGAATTAGACTAGATAAAGATGCCATAGGCTTCCTACTAAGAGCGTCAACCACAGCATTACCTTTTCCTGGATGGTATTGGATGTTGAAGTCAAAGTTTTTTAAATATTCTAACCATCTCTTTTGTCTTATGTTGAGCTCCTTTTGAGAGAATAGTACTTCAAACTTTTGTAATTTGAATAGACAGTGAATTGCTCACCATATAGATAATGTCTCCAGATTTTTATTGCATAGACTACAGCAGCCAACTCTAGATCATGTACGGGATAGTTGGCCTCATGAGTCTTTAGTTGTCTTGAAGAATAGGCAATGACTTTCTCTTTCTGCATCAATACACAGCCTAAACCAATTTTCGAAGCATCAGTGTAGACTGAGAAACTTTCTCCCTCTGTAGGAAGAGCGAGAATAGGGCAGATGTTAAACATTCTTTTAAAATTTGGAAGCTTTTCTCACACTCATTGCTCCAGACATAGGGATTATCCTTTCGAGTAAGGCGAGTGAGAGGTACAAAAATTTTGGAGAAGTCTTTTATGAACCGCTTGTAATAGATAGCCAGTCCCAAAAAGCTTCTTATCTCTTTAACATTGGTTGGTCTCTCCCAGTTAAGTACAGATTCAACCTTGGAGGGATCAACATCTATACCATTTTTAGAGATGACATGGCTTAAGAAGGACACCTCTTCAAGCCAGAACTCGCACTTGCTTAATTTAGCATACAGCTGATTGTCGCACAAGATCTATAGAGATATCTTCAGATGTTCTTCTTTGGTCTTAGAATATATAAGAATATCATCAATGAAGACGACCATGAACTTATCAAGATATGGCTGGTACACGCTATTCATTAGTTGCATGAAAGCTATAGGAGTATTGGTTAGACCAAAGGGCATAACGATGAATTCATAATGTCCATACCTACTCTTGAAAGCTATTTTGTAGATGTCATCGTCCTTGATTCTCATTTGATGATAGCTAGATCTAAGATCAATCTTGGAGAAGTATTGAGCTCTAGATATTTGGTCAAAGAGTTCATCGACTTTGGGCAATGGGTACTTGTTCTTGATTGTTAGCTAATTCAGCTGCCTGTAGTCGATGCATAATCTCATCCATCTGTAGACACTGCCGAGGGTCCGATGACGCGTACAAAGAGGGAGGCGTTAGGTGAGAAGAGGATCGTGATCGCCAGGTACGCGAGGGTACCGAATGGAGACACACGGCGAGGGGTACGAGATGGAAGAAGTGATTGCGATGTGTACCTTTTTGGCGGGGAGATTGTGCGGGCGATGATGTGGGTCCTCTCTTCCTCGACGAACACGGACGGCCGCAGTAGAGGGCATTTTCCATTTGATTACCCTTGTAAAAAAGACAAATAAAAATAGGGATTAGCCAAATGAGGCGTGTAGTACCGAATCCTGAACAAATAAATGAAATGAGTAAAATGGGGAAGACTCACCGGATGGTGGTTTTAAACCCCTAAGAAATAGGTGTGTGTGTGTATGCATACGTGTGTGTGTATATGTAAAAAAAGTAAAGGATGGCCACGTGGGGGCCGGAGGAGAAAAATAAAAAGGTAAAAGAGAGAAAGGGGAAGGGGTGCTTCCCCAAATGGTGAATAGTGCGGCGGCATTGCCGGTTGGACGACGGAGGATGTAGAGGAGGAAGACGTCGGTGCCTCGCTCTAGGGTACGTGGATGACGGAGGATGGAGGAAGTTGAAGGTTGGACGGCGTGGC
Source organism: Colocasia esculenta (assembly GCA_014218235.1). Classification (NCBI taxonomy): domain Eukaryota; kingdom Viridiplantae; phylum Streptophyta; class Magnoliopsida; order Alismatales; family Araceae; genus Colocasia; species Colocasia esculenta. The sequence goes on along the minus strand of CM024759.1, from coordinate 14,223,372 downwards.
GAGAATCTGGCAGGGCTTTGTTGCTATCGTTGGGCCCCCCTGAACAAATGACCCTCGGGTTCAATTTATAGGCATCACGGATTCGAATCGCGTCCATTACAGAGGACGCGACTTAAGACTAAAACGTGTCTGGGTGGCAGGCCGCGATTAGAATAGCGTCGTGCAAGCGCACCGCGACTTGATTTAAATCGCGTCTGGGCGGCGGGCTGTGATTCAGAAGTCAACTTGATTTGACATTTGGCAATGATGACCACTTTTAGAATCGCATCGGGGATGGCCGCCGCGTTTTTGAAGCGCGTCGGCTTACCTCGCCGTGATTATAATTTAGGAATGTGGGACAACTTCTGAGGTCTGGCGTGTCAGGCCTACGACCTAATCGTGTCTGGGCAGTAGGATGCGATTCAGAGATTTTGCGTGGTTCCGAGGGGCAGGCACTTGAGTGCGGCGACTTTCGAGGTTTCGCCTAATCGCGGCGGCTCAGGCAGACGCTTCTTGATTTGAAATGCATCGGGACAGCAGGACGCGATATGGTCTTCCTAAAAGGCGTCCACTGTAGTGGATGCGAATCAATGAAGTTGTCCATATGCCTTTTGCGAACCAAATTTAGCTTCCGGGGGAGCTGCCCCCAGAGACCCCCGCCAGGGGTGCTGCCCCCCGGGCCCCCGCGACCTGACCGCGCAGGTCGATCCGGGACTGAACCACATGGGGAAGCACCGAGAAAGAATGGGTGAGATCCAGAAATATTGGAAAAACACTCTTGCGAGGCAAAAGAGGGCCATTTGTGGCATTATGGCGCGATATGAAATTTACTCGCGGTGGAGCCAAATTCGCGTGTCTACACCATCCTTCTTCTTAACAAATAGAATAGGTGCTCCCCAAGGGGAAGTACTTGGTCTAATGAACCCTTTTTCTAATAACTCCATCAGTTGTGATTTTAGTTCTTTTAACTCGGCAGGTGACATTCTACATGATTGACGTGACACCGGTGCAGCTCCAGAAATCAAGTCGATAGAGAAATTTACATCTCGTTCAGAAGGAATTCCTGACAACTCATCAGGGAAGATGTCAGGGTAATCTTGGACTATGTGTATGTCTTCTATGTTGGACCCTTTCTTTTCAACCACTACGATTGCAAGGAAAGCAATGCAACATTTCCTTATCATGTTGTGGGCTTGTATGGCAGAGACTAGAGACATTTGTCTCTTGTGTCTAATTCCAGTGAATGATATCTTAGAGAATTCACTAAACATAACCTTCCCTTTTCTACAGTCAACACTTGCTCCATAAGTGGATAGCTAGTCGGCTCCCAAAATCACATCATAGTCTTCCATGGGCATACACACTAGGTCGGCTCTTAGATTGAGTTCTCCGAAAATCACATTGACTAATGGGAAATATTTGTTTAGTTTTGCTTTCTCTCCTAGTGGTGTTGTGACAAGGAATTCAAAACCCATAGATGCAGGCTTAACATTCAGAGTATCAGCAAAGTTTTGAGATATGAACAGATGTGTAGTGCCAGTATCAAACAAAACAAATGTTGATTGAGAGAAAACTTGTAATGTACCTTCTACCACTCCTCCATCATCAATGGTTCCTTCGTCTTGCAAGGCTTATAGTCTGCCTTGCTTCTTCGGAACATGGATGTATTTCTCATGTTCTTTAAGCAGCGGGCATTCTGGGATGAGATGCTCACAGTTGCCATAGCACAGACATGCTCTAACCTTCCTCCAGCACTCATTGGTAGTATGACCAGGCTTGTCACAGTGTTTGCAATTGCCTTTTACTGGAGTAGTGGGGACATTTACCCTTGGCTTCTTTTTCTGACTTGACCCTTCTATGTTGTTGAATAGTCGGTCGACTTGACACTTGAAGAGCCAGGTGTCAGCTCTTTCTTTATGATCCTCCCCTTGATGCGATCGGTGAAATCTGTAGCATCCTCCAGGAGTTGAGCTTTCTTAACCATCTCAGCATATGTTTGGATGTCGAGAGGGGCTAGTTGTGTTATGTATTGTGGCTTGAGGCCATTGAGAAATCGCCTAGCCTTCATCCTTTCTGTGTTAATGAGATGATAGGCGTAGTGTGCCAGCCTGGAGAATTGAGCTTCGAATTTAGCCATAGAAAGGCTTCTCTATTTGAGAGCAGCAAATTTTGCAGCCTTCCTTTCTTGGACCAAGTGAATTGGCCATTAGCTCTGATTGCTTCCATAGACTCCCACCAGGTGCAGGCGTCTCTCTCGAGTTGAAAGGTAGCCAACAGTAGCTTATCTCCTGCCGCACATTGCATGATGCAGAAAATTATTTCTGTTTCCTTAAGTCAGTGCTCGGCTTCATCCAGATCAGTAATACCACTAAATCGAGGTGGATTCATACTTCTAAAATTGTGATGCAACTCGCCTGCTCCGTGGTTTCCCCCGCCCTGTGCGGCTTACAGGAGGGCACGAGTAAGCTCCTGGATGGTCTGTTGCATGCCATGCATTTGAGCACGTTCGACAGCCATCTCAGTACTTAAGTTCCTTCAAAAGTAAACTTCACGTTAAGTTATTGATGGGGAACTAAATTAGTGTGTGTGTGCATATCTTTTAAATATTGACTGCGGTTCTACCCAATTCTTACATAGGTATGATAGTCAACGCGTAGTCAAGGCAGTTCATCCTAGGACATCCTAGACTTAACAAAAATCCTATGCTCTGATACCACAAAACTGCCACGCCCCGATAAGCAATATTGAATCGTGAGGCAGTTGCAAGTAAGCGAGTATAGAACGTATAATAGACATCAGACCATTGGACAATTAAATAACACTAAATCAAATATTTTTCATTGATAATTCAACTAATGTCTATTACAATCACTAATTCAGAGCCATTACTTAGGGCCCAACTGACATCATTACATTGAAGAAGAAGTAAAATGCTAACTAAGAATTCTAGTATAACGCTAGTATGCTAGGGCACTCTTGAATCACTCCTAGTCATGCCCTTCCTCGTGCGTGCAGGTATCCTCCTCAAACTCACCTGAGAACACATATCAAATAATGCAGGGTGAGCGATAACGCCCAGTAGGACTTAAATCTCATGGTCAAATATACTTTAAATGATTAATGTATTAAAGAGCAAAGTAAATTTTTTAAAAAAAAAAAAAAGGTCACAGGGTCAGCGAACCAGCTAAGTGCACTATTCCCCAGAGGGGATTAGTGTTATCACTCCCCTGGTGCGATCACATATGCCTGATGTATTTATAATGAAAAAGCATAAGTATAAGAGCACCGGGGCATACCCCTACCACCAAACCCATACATCAAGAAAATCAAAACCAACCCCAACCTCAAAACCAGAAAATGAAATTAAGAGCATGTCCTAAAGTTAGGCAAGCCAGCCTTATCTAAAACAAGAGCACCTCTAGTGAAAGGTAGAAGATCTGAAACATTAAGGAATACTTGATTCTTCCGAGATAGACAAGCATGAGAGGCTAAAGAATCCGCAACCTGATTTCCTTCTCTGTAAATATGGGACACTTGACAGTTCAAATCTTCAATCATCTTCATCATGTTATGCCACCAAGGTAAGACAGACCAGGAAGGAGGGGCCTTGTGCTGGATAGAAACCACCAGAACTGTAGAATCAGTAAGGACAGTAGATAAGATAACATTATTCTCCTTAGCCAAAGACAGCCCATCATGAAGAGCCCTTGTTTCAGCAATGATGCTATTTCCTGTACCATAGAAAACCGACAAAACCCGGTCTAAAATTGCCCCTTTCATCTCTAATACTTCCTCCACCACCACAAGGGCCAGGACTGCCCCAGAAGCCCCATCAACATTAAGACAAAAATGTGTGGAAGGCGGACACCAGCGCACCAAGATGGGCTGCTTGAGCTTGACAGTGGGTTTTACATTATAAGACAGTAAGATCTGAGCATGAGGTTGAGAAATTGGCCTCTTAAACACAATTTTACCAAGGGCATAATTGAGAGAAAAGATTATGTTACTGATCATACGATGCTTAGTGAATGGAATACCCTCAAAATATTTGGTACATCTAACCTTCCAGATCTCCCACATCATCAATATGAATGCATAAAAACCAATGAATTAGAATGTTGAATTCAGGGAGTAGGCAGATAAAAAACTCTAACATTTGATTGTAAACTGGTTACTGAGGTTGACTTTGTTGGAGATTAAGGGAAGATCCATCTCCAAAGATCATGTGCCATATCACTTTCAAGAAATAGATGATTTAGATCCTCATGTTGGTGGTTTTTGCAATAGACACATTTTGAGACAATAGGAATACCACAATTAACAACCCTACCATCAACAGGTATTGCACGATGAATTAACTTCCATATAAAAATGGATACCTTGGGAGAGATAGCAAGATGCCAAAGCTTATTCCACTCCAGACGCTGAAAACCTTGAGGGTAAATGGCAGATTAAGCTGAACCAACATTAAACTCACCCTTAGGATTGGGGGTCCAAACACATGTGTCACAATCATCCAGAAGATTAATCCTCAGCCAATCAGTATTAATGTTTAGAGAGCGCCACAGCACATGATCCTCATTATTCATGACCTCTTGCACAGAAGTATAATTCTGAGGGATGGAGCTATGAGCAATGTTTAAATAATGCACCAGAGGCAAAGTAATTGACGATAAAGAAAATCCAAATATCTAGAGTAATAGTACAATCATGATATAGATAGCACATGGTTCAAGCATAGCTTAAAGAGCAAGATGGCCATAACATGAATAGCACCACATGGCACATGATAGCACATAGCACAATGAGTCAAGTATAGTATAGCACTTTAATTGTCATTAAATAGTCGAGATAGATAACACTTGAGTGTAATGCCAAACACTCTTGTCAATTAACTCTCGCGGGCACTAGCACTTTTGGGCGCACCTCCCAGGACCAGACCGTGCCCTTGATATTGTTGCCAGGCATTGGTTATATTTATTATCTTTAGAAAATCAGTCGAATAGCCATATAGAGTACCAAGAAATAGATGAGAGTAGTTGAAAAATAGATGAGAATAACATGAAAGAAAGAGACTTGATAAGAGAGAGTACTTTAGAGAAGAGTTTCTGCACTATCCAGAAACATACAGTGGTCATGCTCGTAAAACATCGTTAAAATGTTCGATAGTAACAGTTGCAACAACACACACATGGTACTATAAGTCTGGTAGAAGTCACGCCCCTCTCCCTGGTCGCAACAAGGCAGCGACAGGGGGGTCAATCGCAATAATGAGGAGAGTTGCAGTCCCCGCACCGATCGCGACAGTGTCACAACCCAGATGTTGGCCGTGTTAACAAAGAGACTTCTAAGGCCATTTGGATCATGCAGAGAAAGCCCAGCACGGTCCCTAATAGCATATAGGACTTGAGGGTACAACCAGTTCGTCGGTCATGGACGTATGTCGTAGCCAATGTGTAAGGCCCTCTAATTTCCGTCGCATTATTGCAATTATGTGTGAATATTTGTGCTTGTGTATGTATGTACATATTTACGTACGCATTAATTAGTATAATTACGTATGCATGTGTTTATATTAAGCATAAATAATGTATATATTGCATGATGATAGTGTGGATATAATACCATATACATATTGCATGTATATATGCTTGGTATGCATGGTTTTCTGCATAATTTAAAGTTCTGGCCGAAGGCCACCTTGGCGTCAAGCCCAGGCCGTTTAGCTGGTGTCAACGTCCAGACTTGGACGCCAACACTCATCCCGGTGTCCAGCGATATGGACGCCAATTTCTCTGACCTGCATGCGTTGCAGAGCCAAAAAATCCGGGAGCAAGGTATGGCCACCATTGGGGGATGTCCCCCAACGGCTCTCAGGTTGTCAAATCGGTATGGTGAGTGGGTGAGGGGCTCTCCTTAGGTCTGAACCCGAATTTGGTCTCTCCCACTCCTCACTTCACCTTGCAAGAGGAGAAATAGAGGAAGGAAAACCCTAGAGAAAGTCTGTGAGAAAAACCCCATCTTAGCACCCCCAAATCCGACCCCTTGGAGCTTGGTCTGGAGATCTACTGCGACAAGGAGGAAGCTGGAGCAAGGGAGAAGGCATCCCCATCGTCCCCTCGGCGTGGAGATCACCCAGGAGCCCGGAGGAAGGCGATCTAGAGGGCGTTTCTGCAACTTCTTGGGACTGCCCAAGGAGGTCTTCACCGAGCCATAAATCCCTTGGAGGAATTTTAGAAAGGCAAGTGACCTATCCCTGATGTTCCCTTATGAGTCTAGGTTGGTTTGTGATTTTTATGGATTTTTCCTCGAGTCCTAGACCCTCCTATTCACCCAAGATTCAGAGCTCGGGTCTGTGTTTCTGCACAGACCTGGTTCGACGGCAAGGTCCCTGGACGCCTGTGATGAGCTTGGCGTCCATCGACCATGCCGTTGACCCTGAGTCAGCAGCCAGAGACCGCCGCCTAGTTCTTCTGGACAGAACAGTGAGTTGTTCTGTCCCTCTTATACATTAATTTCGGTATGTTTTACGTGATGAGGATATATGGTAAACCTTATACTCTATGTATATTATGCATTGTGGTGTGTGGATGAATGTGGTGTGATGGTGAATGTGGGATAATGGTATCTTTAAACTTGTGAGCATGACTTGTAGATAATCTTGCAAATCCTTGTTCATGATTTGAATTAGTATGAATGCCTTGGTTTTAGTCTAATCATGAAGATCAGTGGGTCAGCATATGTGTTAGCAAATTTTGGTAATTTATCCATGCTTGTGTAATTTGTAAATAAATTTGGTTCGGTAAAATAAAAGCATGCAAGAATGATTTGTAGGGTTCAATCCATAGATGTATGAATTAGGGTAATTTTGTATCCTCAATTCATGCATATGTTAATAGCTTATGTGTAAACAACAAGTGGCTAATTTGCAAAATGTGTTAGACCCATGTTAACTTAAGTTGTTAATAGCATGCTAATTAGGTGTTTTATTTTCTGTAAATTTTAATTAGCTCAGAAAAATCTGAAAATTTGAGGGTATGACCTTGAACCCGAAAACAGCATGTGGTTAAAATTTCAGGTCTTTTGGATCAGTAAATAAAAAGTTATATGTTTTTCATGTGAAATGTGATAATTCGTGCATATGATCGTAATGTGATTAGATTTTGTTTAAACCCAGCATGATTAGTGTGTTTACTGTGTGTTAAACCTTGAAATTCTGTAGTACCATGTTAGGAAAAAACAGAGGTATTCATGTGAGTGAGAAAGTGAATGAGATCAAGTGTTATGTGTAAAACTAAGTGTAAAACGGTAAATGTGTCAATGTGTAACTGTGCCAATGTGACACTGCTTCCGTAGAGGGCAGTGGAGCTGTATCAGGGAAAAGTCCCCCTGAGAAAGTTCATTGTGTTAAGTGACCCTAAGGGCATTAGGGGGAAATCCTGGAGGTGGACAAGTACCACTGGTTAGGGTGGAGACTTGTTCTCCCGGTCTGCGCAGTCCAAGAGTCGCCATTGGAATGCCTAGATGGCGTCTATGTGTAATGTGATGTGTATATGTCCTTCTTTGGTGGTTTGGACTATGTGTCACGGCACCTAAAAATGCGTAAAGTGTAATGTGAAATGTGTATGTGACCATGTGTAAATGTGTAAGTGACATGTGAATGTGTATGTGTAAAGTGAACCATGTGAAAGAGAAAACTTGTGCAAATAAAAATGTGAGACTAAAGATGTGGAAATGTGTTATTGAAACCTATGTGATACAAATCTAAAACCATGTGAATTCAGTAAATTCATGTTATTATCATTATGTTTAATGTGCAAGGATGCTTAGAATCCATGTTAGGGATAATTAGTGAACACGGGCACAAGATAGCATGAATGGTTGTTGATGTGACATGTTGTATGCATTATTGTAGCTCTCATGCATAGGTTTTCAACCATGAAACTATATGAAATCAGCAACCTCAAGCATGTGAAAAGGTTCATGTATGTGTTTAAGAATGTGTAAAATCCATACTAGTTGTGTTTCCCTTCCATGTATGTAAAAGTTCATGTTGATAGCTCTCATGTTGTGATTCTTTAAAGATTAAAGTTTCATGAGTAAATTGAATAGAGACCATGTGATAGGTGAAGTTTATTTTAGAAATCTGAAAGCATGAGTTATGTATAAAATTGTAGAACTTTCATGATAGGTTGACAACTTGAAATGACTAACATGCTATGTGTGGCTAATTGTAATGTGCATGTAGAAACCACTAGGACTTATAAGTGTATATCATGAGTAGTGTTGCTTGCTGAGTCCTTGGACTCACTCCTTGCTTCGGCGTACAGGTATAGTTGGTGACACGACACCGCTTGAGGAGACGGTGGAGACAGACTCCGAGCGCGGAGACTAGTTAGTTGTGGGAGTTCTTTGAGATTGTGTATTTCACAGTATGTAATTTTGAACATTGTACTAGAAGTATCATGAAAAGGATGTTTAAGTGTGGACATTTTGTAATTCTATTTCAGCAATTTAAATTATGTGAGCTCTTAGTTCCTCATTGTTAATTGCGAAAATTCATGTATGGTTAATGTGGATGATGAATGAATGGAGATATTTCTCTTTTACTTCCGCTACTCTGTTGTATATTCGCGTGTATCTCAGCTGTATGTATCGTTTGGGTAAATGTCCCACTGTGGCAGCACTCGCTATACCGACGTGGGTCGGTATGACCGTACCGGTGTATCGAGGGCCGTCACACAATGAGTCTTACGGAGGCCTTGAACAAGAATTATCTAGTCGGAATAGGAGTCTTCTCAAACAGAGAGTCCATCCAAGTCAAGAAATGTGTGTATAGAAACATTGCTCGTCTTGTCTTGAGTGTTCGAAGGCAGAGGAGCGTCGATAACAGTATCCAAAACAACGAGACAAAACGAAGACAAGTCCATTATTAAAATAAGATAATTATGTATAATATTGAAGTAATTTACCAGATGTATTATGGAATATCTTAACACCATGGCAAGTCATATTGGATGGTTTCTAGTGTGTGCATGTGATAGAGAAATCATGGATATGAAAGAATCAAGTGTATGGCTTTTAATAAAATCATTACATGTTCATGATTTGATGAACTCTTTTACTACGTTTCAGACTTAACATGAAGTATAGACACAGTAAGTAGACAAGAACAAAAAAAATTAGGGTTTAATGTATCAAAATCTAGATCGCGATGTACCCATATGAGGATCACGACAGGGCACATCCAGAACGCGACAGAGCTTGTAAAGAAACGCGACAGGTCCTTCTGGGACAGTCGGAGAGAACGTGACGCAGGGTCTTGTCTCATTAAGAAGGCGAAGAAGGGTGTTGTCATGACCTTCTTGAGAAGGCGACCTATCAAGCCGTCACATTCTCAGGGTCACTGTCGAGCCCAAAAAGGAAATCAGAACTCCTTAGATTGTTGTCCACACTTTCAAGGGTTTGACATAGGGGCTTTAAAACTAAGAAATATCAACGGATGATGTAAAATCATGAAACTTGTTTTAAACGAAACTAGACTTTCAGAAGTATAAATAGTAAAGTGTAATTTGAATATTATCATGGCATCAATTGTCATGTCCCGTCATTTAATAAGTCCATAAATGTCGGGACGTGAACAAACGAGAAATCAAGAGTAAAATTGAATTATTTGAACAGGGAATTTCTTTATCTATCACGTCCTAGCAAAATTCCATTTACTGAATGTGATAGATATAAAACACGGGGAATTTACATAAATGCAAACACTTGTTTAGAGGAAGCTTATTACATAACACTCCTCATTTCAGTCTAAATGAGGAATAAACAAAAGAAAACTGTAGCATTATTACATTCCAACTATCTTATAAGAACCAAAAGCTGAAGACTCGCTGGATGACGGGCAGCACACTCAGCACACACAACCCCCTTATTCTTCACTCCTATCTGGACCACCTAAAAAAGGTAGGAAGAATGAGCTAACTAGCCCAGTAGAATTCAATTCCTTTAAATAAAAAGGGCTTAGATGCATAGTCTTAAGAGAAGAATTTGGATATTGTTAACACTGAGTATCAAAAGAATGAACGAACGAGTCCACTCAATAACACATGTATAACAAGAGTAATGTAGAAGCATGATCAAGAATTTAGAACGGAAGAACTCAAGAACATAATTTTAGAATGTGAGTTTGAACATGGCTAATGATGGCATTACACAGAGGGACAAACGTGTCCACTTGAATAACACATATAGAACAGTAGAAGCATAATCATGCAACCAGGATAACACTTGAGTTCTGATTCAGATATATGTATTTACACACACATGTATGATATGATGCCTAATCAAGCACGTAATGATGTATGCCAACATCCACTTGTCCTCATCGTTCCCGCGCGGCCACTAACGAATTCGGGTGCTCCTCCCAGGACTGAACCAGCCCTATTTGCACAGGCATAATTATCAAACGAGTCCAAAGACTCACAACTTGTCATCATAACACACTCACTCTGGTACTGGCTCAAGGGTACACATGTACTCAACATGTCTCACACAACAAGGATTTTGGGTTACTTTCACTGATTTTACAATTGATATCTTTACACAGATCAAAGGCAGTTGGAAAGTTCAAGTTCAGAGATATTCAATAGGTACAAGAATCAAATTAGTTTAGGGGGTCCAAGAATGATCCAAAGATGGATAGAAATGATATTTAAATGACTCATCAAGTGGTATAATAGTTTAGAATCCAAGAAAATAGAAAAGTCAACGGAAGAATACATCACGAGGATAGTCATGAAATCTATATGATTGATTGAACCATTCATTTACTAATTCTCATTTAGAGTTGGAGATAATAACATATCAATGCGAAAGCCATATTGATGTAAATTAAGGGATGAGCAGGTTTGACTTTTCTTTCAGTAGGAGAGGGCTCCATTGGAGAAGTCATATGTGTGCTTATCATTTTTCACCGGACCTTGGATTTTTATCATTCTACTAGGTTTACTTGAATTATGAGATTTTTAGGTAGGCCAAATTGTGAGAGATTAGAAAGACGCTATTTTGATGAAATCGCCAAAATCGTATTTTTCTTCTTCGGTGGGAGAGTTGACTTTTTATTGGTAAGAGATATGATTTTTCTGACATTTTTATTGAATTCAAATGGAGGGTACTTCCTTATTTACATGTAATATCTTAAGTAAATGAAACATTTACTTAAATGATATGGAATGTAAATAAGGTCTGAGTTTGCAGTCTTGCAGGGGTTCTGCTGACACTTCTGGAAGGAAACAGTCCTGACAGAACATATAGAAATCTGGCTAAGGCACTCGAATGTATGGTAGTCGAATGTTGACAGTCGAATGTGGTAATATATGGCAGTCGAATGTAGTAGTAAGGCATCAGTCGAATGTAGTGTTAAATGACATCAGTCGAATGTAGTGTTAAATGACATCAGTCGAATGTAGTGTTAGGCATCAGTCGAATGTAGTATTAGACATCAGTCGAATGTAGTGTTAAATGGCATCAGTCGAATGTAGTATTAAATGGCATCAGTCGAATGTAGTATTGACTGTAGCAGTCGAATTGCATGTAATACTGTAGCAGTCGAATTATATGTAATATTATAGCAGTCGAAGTGTGGCATTCGAATCATGTATGAACTGGCAGTCGAATCATGTATAAACTGGCAGTCGAATCATGTATAAACTGGCAGTCGAATCATGTATAAACTGGCAGTCGAATCATGTGTAAAATGACAGACGAATTATGTATAGTTGGCAGTCGAATCATGTAGTCGAATTACATGTAAATTCACAGTCTGATACTTAACTTTTTAACAGAGTGTTGGATAATCTCACAGTAACTGGTATGATCATATATGTGTACAGGGATGTGCACTCTAGGATTGCAGGGATGATTCTAACCATGTTAAGTTAGAAAAATAATAATATGACTCTTGAAATGATGTTACTTCTACAGTAGGGATTTCCAATGTAGTGTAAAACACATGTATGTCATGAACAGTCCAACAGCAACTTGATAGTCAAAACAAGAATTAGATAAGAGAAGGAAAAGAAGTTGAATCCTACACAGGAGGTTTCATAGCAAGTCAAGTGAGTAAGATTGAGAGAGAAAGGAAAAGAATTCTACCTTACTGATTAGAGTAAGTTTTCTCTCAACACAGAACTTCCCAAAAGTAGGAAAAAGAGGAAAAAGCTTGCAGCAATTAGAGAGATATAATCTTTAGCAAATGAAGAAATAGCAGCACACAGCAACTAACTCCCATCACAAGAATTGCAGCCCCTTTTGATCATAAGTAGCAGTAGAAATTGACCAGAAGAAGAACCGAAGAAGGGTGCTAGATAGGAAGAAAATCCAGTAGAAGCTCCCTTGGAAAAGTTAGTATGCTGCGTATAAGGAGATTTTTATAACCCAAAGCCTTTCATATGCGCAAGACACGCAGGCTTACAGGTGTCGGGGTAAAAATCCCCAATTAATCACCCACAGCCACCTGGTCCAAGCATCACCCTACGATTAGCACATTGGTAAAAATGTGTAAGGGATTTAACCCACCATCACATAAGCTTACATTGCTCATGGTACGTAAGCATGCAAAAATCCCAAAAACCCTTACCGTAATTAACCCATAATTCGGCTGGCCCAAAGATCCTATTGTAAATACATTCAAACGATGTCCGTTTATGTTGAAATTTCAGTCATAAGCTGTTATGATTTTACAAATTATGGTGATTTTATTTTAATTTTTAGAATTTATTTTACACAGGATGAAAAATCACCCGGAAAATAGTCGGGGCTGCTTATCCTCGAAGTCCACATGTCAATAAATCCAGATATTTATGTTTATATTATCTCCACATTTTTCTGAGAATTATAGTGTTCTCAGATTTATTTTTCGTTACAGTTTTCCGGTGTCGCCCTGTCGGAGCGCGCACCTTTGTATACGACACTGGGGTAACGTATGTTACCACTAATTAAACCCAGATTCTAATTATTTCAATTTAATGACAACAAATAATGTATAATAACCACATTATTCATATTTTCTTAATACTTTAAATTTTTTTGGGGTGTTACATCAACATGCTATGATCAGGTTCTTTTATGATGAACCACAAACATGACATAGTGATGAAAAGAGATTTAATTCGAAAAGAGTACTTGATAGAAATTTGGGGAAAATATGTCAACAGGTTTTAGACATTAGGTGACATGTACAGTAAAAGTTTCATGGCACGAGATCAAGTATAAACAAGGATTTGGGTTGAACATGATGAGTTGGGTGAATGTTCATGACAGAACTTTAAACATGAAATTGATGGACTTAGAACAATAAAAATTAGGGAAAAGAGAGGGCTTTTGTTCTTGAGATCAAGAATAATCTATAGACGAGTTTAATTGAGTTTTGCTTTTGAGATTGTCTACCTTTGGACGAGTTGAAACTCTAGGGCTTAAGAACATGAAGAATGCTTTGAAGATCTCCTTCCAAGCCTTCTCCTCCACGAATTCCTCCTCTTTTGGCCTCCTTCCCACGTCCAAGAGATCTCATATGAACATTAGGGTCGGCCATGAGGGGTTTGGGGGTTTATTTAAAGGTCTTGTATTGTTATTTCCTAATACAACTCTAACTCTCCTCCAACTCTGAATTTTCATGTTTATCTAGTTTTCTTAGCATAAATCCTTCTATTTGGGTTAGGATGGGACTCCAATTTCGTGACTAGCAAGTTAGGGTAGGGTTATGAGTCCATTTTGGATATACATGAGTCATATTAGTGATTTACTTGCCCTTTTTTAATTAACTTGCCCTTTTTTAATTAAGGAATAATGGAGTTATAAATTTTATAATACTTCATTTTATTATATCTTTTAAAACTCCTATTTAGCCCAACAACTCTTATATGAACCATCTATTAAAGCCCATCCTTTATTTTTGCTTAATGGGTTTTAATAAATTCACATTTATATTTATTTGTATTTTAAATTTATTTATTTATTTATTTTAAAATATCGGGTTGCTACATGCAGACCATGTGTGGCTGCTCGGCTGCCCTCTATAAAAGTAGAGGGTGTGGGAGAGAGCTACATGCTGATCACTCTCCCACCAGCCCTCACTCTCTCTTCCACTCTCCTAGCTGCTCTCTCTTAGTTCTCTACCAAGTAGAGAAGAAAAAGAGAAGATAGAGAGAAAAGCTCTCCCTCTCCTGCTTGTTGTTGCTGCTACACCTGCTGATGCTGCGGCCCATGTTGTTGGTGAACCTTGGAGGTGCACACAACGAAGGAGACGACAACAAGAGGAGGAGCCATCATCACTAGAGACTTATGTGTGGACACTGCTAGAGGGAGGTCGCTTGAGCTCCTTCATCCACTAGACCATCTCTACACTTCAGGAGATATACGATCTCCCCTAGGTAAGAATGTCTCACCCTTATATGGTTACATGACTGTCATGCACCTCAGATATCATCCCGGTCCAATAAGTTTCTTATGGGAAATGTGGTTTTAAATTTTTAAACTTCATTCTGTCGCACATTTGATACTCTCCACATTTTCCTACAGTGGTATCAGAGTTTGGGTTCATGGGATGATGTCCAGTTTTTATTTTTATGTGATTTAGAATTGTTTTTATGCAAACTGGTTGCTTGTCGTCATTGTTTTAGTTTGAGCGACAATGACTTTGGTCGCTTGAAGTGTTCAAACGACAATGTCAATGGTCATCCAAATCTGATTACTGTTGTTTTGTTGTCTGGAGAAAGTTTTCTAATTCTGCTACATTGGTTCCATGTTAACGATATTATGGACTATCACCAAGATGGTTTGGAGACTGGATGGGTTGTCGTCAGAATTGTCCTGGCGACATCAATCACTATCTCTAGGATGATCCTGGTGAACGATGCACATTGTCGCCTATAAGTATTACTATCAACTTGGTAGTGTATCCCAAAGAGTTGTTAGCGACGAGATCAACTGTCGCCAATATGTTCTGGCAACTAGATTAACTGTCGCTAGGAATTGTTCCTAGAGACAGTGGCTATTGTCGCCTAGTTTGAGTGACAACTCTTACTATCGCTAATATAGTCCAGTGCACAGATCTTTCTCACTCCACGACGGATTCCATGTTGAAGACCATGGAATAGGGATTAAGAGTTAATTCAAGTTTTAGATTAAGAGTTAATCTAATAGTTTTATTAATTAAAGAGTTTAATTAATTTCTAATAGCTTTCATATATGCGTGTGATGTGTATGATGTGGGCAGATGATCATGGACCTACGTGTAATGCTTGTATATGTAGATGGTGATTCATTGGGTACTGCGAGCCTCCCTCACTCTCTCTTAGAGGTGCAGCGAAAGTGTGGAATTGCTGGCAAGACTAATGAGGAAGAGGAGGACGATCACCGTGCATGGGATGCATCAAGGACACACATAGGGCTTTGTGATCAAGTCTTTTGGCTCAAGCTTGATCATGCTAGAATTTAGTCCATGATCATCCGGTGTGGTTATATATATATATATATATATATATATATATATATATATATATGATATATATTCATTTTTGCACCTACTAGGCACATATTTACCTGCGACGTAAACATAAGCTAAATATATGTGTTGGGCGCATATTATTTAACTATGAGACCAAAATCAAAAACACTTATGTTCCTAATATATTAAGTCGGTAAGTGTGAGGCAACAAGATTGACCCACATGGCCTTCCATCATTAAAGGGCAGACGTCTTTTCTTCATATGGACTGAGTTGGCGGAGTCCCTCTGGGCTCACCTATATTGGGACTTGATATATGGCCTACAACATGGAGATGTCAGATGGCTGACGACATGCTATGCTTGGCAGAGTCCCTTCGGGGCATATCATCGAACCAAGTCCATCTTGTAATGATGGTGCTAACTTAACCAAACATCATGGTTGGAAGAGTCCCTCTAGGCCATGATGATTTGGAGGCTGAATATGAGGGGAATCACAAGGAGTTGTGATTGGCAAGAGTTACCTACCCTTTGGACTTGGTGTGATTGGTCGAGTCCCTCGAGGTCATGCCAAAAGGCCAATTGGATCTCGATCCCCGCTAAAAGTTTGTCGATAACTTTCAATTGACATGCTACAGGGTGTCATGTGTCTCGTGAGAAAATAGTGGGAGTAAATTAAGATAAAAGTCAATGTCTTAATTTCTTGCAAAAATCCAAAAGTCTGCATGTTATTAATTTTCTGCTACATCTTTATTTTCAGAAATATGTCACTGTCAAACCCACTCTGTGGCATACTAGATGCCAACCGTGTCATTGGTCCTAACTATACGGATTGGCTCCAAAATTTGAGAATTGTTCTCACATCAGAGAAAATTGTGTATGTCCTCGATGAGATCGTGCCTGAATCGGAGGAAGGGGATAGCAAGGAAAATGTTTCTTGATATAATAAGTATAAGGAGGGTTCAACTATTGCTCAGTGTAACATGTTGGCCTCTATGACTCCCGAGTTGCAGAGGCAACATGAGAAGATGGATGCATAATCCATTATCCTACACCTCCACAAATTGTTTGAAGAGGAGGGACGGACTCAGCGATATGAGATATCAAAAGTCTATTCCATGCTAGGATGACTAAGGGGACATCGCTTCATAACCACATCCTAAAGATGATTGAGTGGATTGAGAAGCTCACAGGTCTAGGACTTCTCCTAAAGAATGACCGGTGCGTAGACATTATACTTCAATCCCTTCCGAACTCCTTTTCTCCATTCATAATGAATTTCAATATTAACAAGATTGAGGCCATCCTACCTGAGCTACTCAATACGTTGAGGGAGGCTGAGGGTGCCATCAAGAAGGAGAAACCAGTTCTCCATGTTGGTGAGACCAACAAGAAAGGGAAGGCCAAGAAGACCCTTAAGAAGGGCAAGGGCAAAGGCAAGCCATTGGGCAAGGTAAAGGTTGCCAAGAAAAAGCCGGCAAAGAACAAAAGATAATGCTTCCACTGCGGCAAAGATGGGCATTGGAAGAGAAACTATAAGGAATACCTTACAGAAAAGGTTAAACATAAGCTAGGAGTAGCTTCAGGTTTGTTCACGGTCGATCTTCATTTGTTAGAAAATTATGATAATGCATAAGTATTAGATATCGGATGTGCATCTCATATCTATAATATGTTGCAAGTCTTAACAAGACATAGGAGATTGGAAAAGGGCGAGGTGGACCTGAGGATGGGAAAGGGAGCAAAGGTTGCAACTGTTGTCGTTGGCGAGGTCACCCTACAGGAGCCTGGTGGAGCATCTTTTGTTTTAGAAACATGCTATTTTGTACCATCTATTATCAATAACATTATCTCCATTTTTTGTATGACAAGAATGGGATACAAATTCCTATTTGAGAACAATGATAGCTCTATATTCCTTAATGATGAGATTATTTTAAGGGGGTATTTGACAAATGGTTTGTACTTAATAGATTTTGCTCCACATGTCAAGAACATACATAGTGTCTCTAAGAGGAAAAGAAATGAGGTGAATGATGCATACCTTTGGCATTGTAGGCTATGTCATATCCATGAGGGAAGAGTTCAAAGGTTGCTAAAGGATAGACTCTTGGGTCTATTTGATTATGAATCATATGCAACCTGTGAATCTTACCTTCAAGGAACTTTGACTAACTCTCCTTTTAGTGGAACTGGAGAGAGAGAGAGAGAGAGAGCCTCTGAGTTATTAGAACTCATACATACCGATGTATGTGGACCTATGTCCACACATGCTAGAGGAGGATACTCCTACTTCATTACATTCATTGATGACCTCTCAAGGTATGAACATGTGTACTTAATGAACTACAAGTCCTAGGCTTTTGAGAAATTCAGAGAATACAAGAATGAAACGGAGAAGCAAACTGGAAAGAGTATCAAGACTCTTTGATCAGATCGGGGAGGAGAATACTTGAGTACAGAATTCACCCTTCTGAACCACTCTTATATTTTATTATTTATTTTGGTCATAACAAAACTCATACTTAATTTAAATAACATGAATATATTTATTACCATTTTTAAGATTATTTATGCATAAGAAATAACATGTTTTATTCGAAGTTTCTTCTGAGTCGATGTTGGCAGTCGAAGTGGCTAGTCGTAGTTCACATCGATTATACTTAAACATCGATTACATTGAAATATCGATTGCATTGAAACACCGATTACTTATAAAACATCGATTGTCTTGCATAAACATCGATTGCCTCTTTACAGATCGATTGCCTCATAACATCGACTGCTTCACTTAAACATCGATTACTGTTATAAATCAAACATCGATTGCTTCATTTAAACATCAATTGTCTTTTAAACATCGATTGTCTCAAGCATCGATTACTTCATTTAAACATCGATTGCATTAGAACATCGATTGCTTCACTTAAACATCGATTACCTTTATGAAACATTGATTGCCTCTGTAACATTGATTACCTTTATGAAACTTGATTGCCTCTGAAACATAGATTACTATTATACTTAAATATTGATTGCCTCTATATTTCAAATGTTTCAAAATATCTTTGGCACTCAAATGAAAGTTCAAATGTACTTCATATGTTTAACTTATTATTTCTCTGATTGACTGAAGATCTTTTTGTTGTGCACCTTCTATCTTATCAGGGTAGGTAAGCAAAGGAGTCAACATAAATTAAGGACTGAAAGGACTCCTTCCTTATGCTAAAAATCAAAGGCCTTACCTAACATATCTGGATGTTAGCAGAAATAATGGACCTGCACATAAGAGGTATGGGCTATCTGTCAGAAGACTTCTCTAGTCTAACATGTTCTTATTTGCATTAAATGTCTGTAGGACTATTCTACTCTTGGACCTATTGTTAGCATCCGTTAGACACATGAAAATTTCTATTAGATAGAAGAAGAAGGAAAGGAGATGAAGAAGAATATGAGCAACGGCTAGAAGAGTCACAACGGATCAAAGAGCTCCAACGGCTACTCTTCAACGGATCTGTTCAAGCTGCTCTTTAAAAGAATGAAGCAAGGCTAAAGAACATAAGGGAGCAAACCTGAAGATCATTCAAGGAGTGTAAATCCAGTGAGCATCTAACTCTATACACACTCAAAGTAAGAAAGGAAGAGAGCTCGAGCCCATTCAAGCCGTCTTCCTTCTTCCTCATTCTCTCTCTGTGTGTCTCTGTGTATTTGAGAGAGAGAGAGTTGGGAGACTAAGGAGAGTCTTGTCTTGTAAACTCTTTCCTTCTTAGGCTCAATCTCAGATCAAGCATTTCATTATTTATCTTGAGCTTGATCTAGGGGCTCCAGGTCTTAGCTTCTGTGTTCAAAAGTGTTCCTCTTCGGTTAGAAGAGAAGGCTTGATGTGCAAGTATTCCCCTTGATTAGAAGGGAAGATCAGCTTGCACCAGATGGTGACCATCTAGGGTTTGTACCAGTGTTCCCTTTGTTTGAAGGGAAGACCTGCTGAGGTGTGTACCAGTGAGTTTCTTATGAGCTCATACAAGAAGCAGTTGGCTGAGGTGAAATAGTGGGCTGCCTTCTTGCCCAGGAAAGAGAAGAAGACCAGCAGGGGCTGGGTGTTGTATGTCCTAAAGGGAGACTGTGTCCTTAGTTAGTGAAATCCTAAGAGTTTGCTTGGGGACTGGACATAGGACTTCCATTTAGAAGGTCCGAACCAGGATAAATCTATGTGTCCCTTGTGCGCTTGCTTCCGCACTCTTAACTTCCATTGCACACGTTTATTTATACTAACCAAACATTTTCAAGTGGTGATTTTTGTTTCAGTTTTTAGATTTCCTATTCACCCCCCCCCCCCTCCCTCTAGGTTAGTCTTGCTGCCAACTGTAAGTGGGCCAACACACCCAATTCCTCAAAAACCATGGGATATTGTCCCAATGGACTCCTCCTCATACACCTCAGCTTAATGCTGTATCGGAAAGGAGGAACCGCACACTGTTAGACATGGTGCGGTCCATGATGAGTTTTGTCGACCTTATGTCATTATGGGGATATGTCCTAGAGACCACAACTTACCTTCTGAACAGAGTTCCAACTAAGGCGGTAGGTCCACTCCACATAAGATATGGAAAGGGAAGAAGTTCGATCTTAAGGTTGTTACGATTTAGGGCTACCCTTCCCACATTAAAAGACACGATCCCGATAAGTTGGAATCAAGGACAGAAAGATGCATATTCATGGGATATCCTAAGGAAACTTGTGGGTATTATTTCTATCACTCTGAGGACCAAAATGTCTTTGTTGGAAAGAGGGCGGTGTTTCTTGATAATGAACACGTTCTTGGTGGAAACAGTAGGAGCATGATAGAATTGAGTGAGATTGGAGAACCAAGCTCAAGCTCCATTCAGTAAGAAGAATATGTTTAGGAACATATCACACAAGATTCAACTTTACATAGGTCAAGTAGAGTGCCTATTCCTCCTGAGAGATATGTGGGACATATCAAGGCACGGGACTCTGAGGATATGGATCCTTAGACCTACGAGGAGGCTATTATGAACATAGACTCTAGGAAGTGGCAGGAGGCCATGAATTCCGAGATGGACTTCATGTACTCCAACAAAGTTTGGAACCTAGTTGATCCACCTGAGGGTATTGTACCCATTAGATGCAAGTGGATTTTCAAGAAGAAGATTGGAGTAGATGGAAAGGTAGAGACCTATAAGGCAATGCTTGTGGCCAAAGGATATCGTTAAAGGCAAGGCATTGACTATGACGAAACCTTCTCTCTTGTGGCCATGACGAAGTCCACCAGAATTTTATTGGTCATTGCAACACACCATGACTATGAAATCTGGCAGATGGATGTAAAAACTACATTCCTCAATGGTAACCTCAAGGAAGATGTGTATATGATACAGTTTGAGGGATTCATTTCCAAGGAAAGTCCAAATAAGGTGTGCAGGTTGCTTAGGTCTATTTATGGACTAAAGTAAGCTTCCCAAAGTTGGAAGATAAGGTTTGATGAGGTATTTAAATCTTATGACTTCTTTAAGAACGAAGATGACACTTATATGTACAGGAAGATAAGTGGGAGTGATATCACATTCTTGGTGTTGTATGTGGATGACATCATTATCATTGGGAATGATATTGGGATGTTCTCTACAGTAAAGACTTAGCTATCAAATAATTTCTCCATGAAAGACTTAGGGGAAACATCCTATATATTGGGGATTCAGATCTATAGAGATGGATCCAAGAGGATGTTTGCTTGTCCCAATCTAGGTACATGAACTCCATTGTCAAAAGATTTGGCATGGAGAATTTCAAGAGAGGTCTCATACCGATGAGATATAGAATTTTACTTTCCAAGAGTATGTCCCCAAATACTCTAGAAGAATGGGCAAACATGGATAGGGTCCCCTACACTTCTGCGATAGGGTCTATCATGTATGCTATGATATGTACTAGGCCTGATGTACCGCATGCTCTAGGTGTTATGAGCAGATATTAGGCTGATCCAGATTTGGAACACTAGAAGGCAGTAAGTGTATTCTTAAGCACTTGAGAAGGAATAAGGATCTTTTACTGATATATGGAGGATGTGGACTCAAGGTTGAAGGTTGCATGGACTCAAGTTTTCAATCTGATATCAATGATAACAAGTCTAACTCAGGGTATGTGTTTACCCTAAATGGAGGAGCAGTAAGTTGGAAGAGTTCCAAGCAAGAGACTACTACTGACTTGACCATTGAGGCAGAGTACATTGCTGCACCAGAAGCAGCAAAGAAAGCGATATGGATGAAGAAGTTCATTGCAGATCTAGGAGTGGTGACTAGCCATGGAGAGCCAATTCCATTGCTCTGCGACAACAACAGGGCAATTGCTTAAGCAAGGCAACCCAGGTCTCATCAGAAGTCCAAGTACGTTCTGAGGAGGTTCCATTTGATTAGAGAGATCGTGGCCTATGGTGATGTAGCAGTGAAAAGAGTTCCATTTGATGATAACATTGCAGATCTGCTGACAAAGTCATTGACTCATATTGTCTTTGAGCGACACTAAGATCTGATGGGGATCAGGCATGTAGTTGATTGGATTTAAGTCAAGTGGGAGATTGCTAGTTATAAGTGCCCTACAAGCCAACTTACATTTGTGATGTCACTTGTAACCATGTACTAATCTCTTTTGGTAATAATAATATTAATGCCTTTTCTCACTTTATATTACATGCATGAGATGATGTTTATATTGTGATATATATGGGTCTGTGCAATAGAAATTGGATTATGATGAGATCAAGATAATGAGAACAATTCTCTTTAAACACAGATCCTAAATATTCCTGGTCATAGGCTACTCGATAAGGATATCGAGATAACCGGACAGACCAGTGTGCTATATATCTGTCCATACGATGGAGGTAGCTGGTCTCATAACTACTTGTGTGGAGACACTAAGGATATAGTGTAGGTGCACATTGGAGAATGAGTTCTTTGAATGATCCACTATGAGAATCTTGTATGGTTGATGATATTTGATTGTCATTCATTGATTCTGCAGTCCCAGTTGTGCAACTGGTCCTTGGACTTGAAACACCAAGGATTCCTTGTTTAAGTACTACATTCTTTGATGCCAGATTTATAGGTTTGGAAGTCCCAGATCTAGTACTGCCATTTATTGAAAATGGTAGCCAACCTTACGAAAGCCATTGTGTGTAAATAAAGGATCATCCACTCTCAGTATCATGAGAGGAATATCCCATGTGTTCTTACTCAGGCAAATCCCTGGCCATAGTCAATCAGGTTGAGAGAGAAGGAGTTCTCTGGGAGCGTCCGATAAAAGTAAGACTCAAATGGATTCTGTGTGGGCCTGACAGTACCATGCCTCATACACGGTCTCTAAGATATTAGTTGGATGAGGGACTATAGATAGACAGTAATTGTGGGCAGAGAGGTTCAATAGATTTGATCCCCATGTACTGTCTGGGGACTATAGCATAGTAGCTTGGTACGTCCATAGTCGATGAGTTGGCTGAATTATTATGCAGATAATAATTCACTAAGTCAGAAAGAGTTCTGAGTCAGAATGGTTCTAATAGATGCAACTTACGACCAATTCGGTATTGGGCCTAGAGGTCACACACATTAGGTGGGACAACACGATGATAGAGGATTGGATAAGAGTTATCTAATTGTCTCTTCTTTGACAAAGGGCGGAGTAATGACAGTCTGTCACCAGGATGGTTTTGGAGATAAGATCAACTATCGCCAGGATGGTCCTGGTGACATAGTCGATTGTCGTTAGGAATACTGGCAACATACTCAATTGTCGCCAGGAATACTAGGGACATGATCGATTGTCGCCAAAAGAGTCTTGGCAACAGTGACCTATGTCGCCAACTTTTTTTGGCGACAATTGTACTATCGTTAACACAGGCATGGTTTTTGTACTCTGGGTCATACACAGCATAGTCATATGATGTGTAGACCATGTGTGGTTGGTCGCCTGCCCTCTATAGAAGTAGAGGGTATGGGATAGAGCTACAGATTGAGCCCTCTCCCACCAGACCCACACTCACTCTCCCAACTACTCTCTCTTAGTTCTATTCCAAGGAGAGAATAGAAAGAGAACAGAGAGAGAGAGCAGAGCTCTCCCTCTCATGCTTGCTGCTGCTACTACACTTGCTATTGTTGTTGTTGCACCTACTACAGTTGCTATTGCTACGGCCATTATTGCTGGTGTACCTTAGAGGTGCATAAAGAGGGAGGAGACGGCGACAAGAGGAGGAGGAGTCATCGCCGGAGATTGCCATGTGGACACCGCTAGAGGGAGGTCACTTGAGCTCCTTCATCTGTGGGGCTATCTCTGCGCTTCAGGAGATATACGATCTCCCCTAGGTAAGAAAGTCTCGCCCTTGTATGGTTGCATGACTGTCATGCACCCTGTGACATCATCCTAGTGCGATAAGTTTCTTATGGGAAACGTGGTTTTAAATTTTTAAACTTCATTCCATTACGCATTTAATGCTCTCCACATGTTCCTACAAGGGGACCAAGCGTCGTTGGAAGTGGAGATGAAGAAACTGAGGATTTATACAAAGCATAAGTGGAAGGCCATTGACGTAGCGGCGACAGTGTTGTTGGGCTTGGAGGAAGTGGTCGGGCGAAGTGTGGCGAAGTAGTGCCCATCCATGGACAAGCACTTGTTCGACATCCTGAGTTCATTACTTGTAGAGTAGGGGTTCGGAGAGGGGAGGCGAAAGAGGGGGGTAGGTAACTTATGGAAGAAGAAGTTGCAGTACAAGTAGCTGATTTTGTTGTTCTTCATCTTGTGTTATGAGCCTACTTTTGTCTTTCTCTACCTTCCCAAATGGAACATTCACCATGTCTTCTCTCTACTATTACCACTGTGAGGGGGGGTGGTGCCGACCTAGGCCATCTTCGAAAATGATGGAGGAAATATGGACGATGGGGAGGAGAATGTTGACCAGGTTGCAAGCCCAGAGGGGGGGTGAATGGATTGCAAAAATTCATCTTTAAAAAATATTTGTAACAAATAACTTTAGAAACACTAAACATGGAGGTTAGAGTTAGTTTGTTAAAGCAATCACACATACAACAAGAATTTTATCCTGGTTCGGACCTCCTATCACTAGGTATCCTACATCCAGTCCCCAAGAAACCACTTGGGATTCCACTAACCAAGGGTATAGTCCCCCTTAAAGACACTTACGCATCCAGCACTAGTTGATCTTCTCTTCAACCCACGAAGAGGTAATACAACACATGTTACAACAGATCTTCCTTTCTACAAAAGGGATTCACCCACCTGCTACACAGCAGGTCTTCTTTTCACTTAAGAAGAGGGACACTCTAAGAAGAGTTTTGAGGTGGTGGCTCCTAGACCAAGCTAATAGCAACAATACAATGCTTGATCAGAGGCACAATCTGAGAGAAGAAAGGAACTACAATAGCAAGCAGCTCTCTCAGATTACTACAAGCTCTCTCTTTCAAGAAGGATGAGAAAGAAGACTTTCAGGAGAGCTCAGAGCAAGAAAAGTTTCTGAATGAAGGGCCAAGCTCTAAATCACACACTTCTAGTTGGCTTTGAATCTATGCACTTCAGTGTGTTCAAGACCGATGGGATCAAATTTCCTGTCTCCACAAGCTCTTATTTATCTTCTCATCTTGTGAAGTATCCGTTGAAATATCTGTTGTGTCTCTTACCTTGAAACTTGTCTCCTGACAGATGTAGCAAGTACAACATAAGAGTACCGAAAATATGCAGACAATAAATGCTAGGATAGAGACATGAGGATAGAGAGAGAGAGAGAGAGAGAGAAATCATATGGATATCTTCTGTGCTCTGGTCAACATGTCATGTCCAACGTTGTAAAAGAATGTGACTACCGGAAACTTGCAGACAATAAATGCTGGAAGATAGACAGGTCAAATGTTTCTTAACTGTCAGTCAATGTCATTGTCCATGTTGTAAGGAGATATACCAAAGAGGAAATGTCATTATGTCTCCATTTAAAGTTCTAGATGATATGTCATGAAAATGGCAAACAACAAAAGATGAAGTGCAAAGGAATTGTATCCATGATAGACAATAAAGTCTTTGTGCAAAAGGATACGCAACAGTTAGCGGGAAAGTTTGAAATGCACAACATTTCAAAAATAATGTGAAAAGTATTATGAGGCAAGATTTTAACAAGGCTAATTTATCATGGCGCTCAATAAAACTTAATTACAGCCATAATCAATATGATTATTGCAAAGGTATTACCAAGATGATAAAGTCGATGTTCACAGAAAAATCGATGACTAAAGGATAATCGTTGTTTATAGATAATCGATGTTCAAAGAATAATCGATGACTAAGGATAATCGTTGTCTATAGATAATTGATATCCAAAGGCAATCGCTGTCAAAAGATAATCGATGTTCAAAGACAATCGAATGAAAACAATCGATGTCTGAGCATAATCGATGTTCAAAGATAACCGATGTGAAAGTAATAGATGTTTGACCATAATCGATGTTTAAGTGTAACCGATGTAAAGATAGACGATGTTTGAACATAATCGATGTTTAAACATAATCGATGTGAAAGTAGTCGGTGTTTAAACATAATCAATATTTAATCATAATCGATGTGAAAGTAATCGATGTTTAATGATAACCGATGTAATGGTAATCGATGTTAAAGACAATCGATGTTCCAATGTAATCGATGTGAAAGACAATCGATGTTCCAATGTAATCGATGTTATAATCTAATCGATGTGAAAGACAATCGATGTTCCAATGTAATCGATGTTCTAAGGTAATCGATGTTCCAATGTAATCGATGTTTAAGTCTAATTGATGTAATCAATGTTCTAAGATAATCGATGCTAAAGATAATTGATGTTTGAAATAGTAATCGATTGTGGACTTAAAACAATAATCGATGTGGACTAAAAACAGTAATCGATGTGGACTTAAAATAGTAATCGATGTGGACTAAAAACAGTAATCGATGTGGACTTAAAATAGTAATAGATGTGGACTTAAAAACAGTAATCGATGTGGACTTAAAATAGTAATTGATGTGGGCTAAAAATAGTAATCAATGTGGACTTGGAGAAATCATGCGAAAATGACATCTAACTCAATTGAATTTACTTACTGGAGTTGTTTCTCTTGAGACATGTTGACATACTTCAGAAAATATGTTGGTCAAATATTGTTCAAGGTTTTGTTATGACCAAAATATATGAGTGGAGATTAGATGTTCATCAGAGAATGCATGTTTTTTTTGTTTTTTTTTTGGGGGGGGGGGGGGGGGGTAAAAACGGTTCAGGCAACTTGGTTGTTAGCTTTGTCACTACGGCGATTAACTTCAAGGGTATGTTAACACTGGTTAAGGGGATCTACAGTAGATTCCATAAAGATATGAGTAAACTGAAAATTTGTAGATTTTATAGGGGTATATAATTAATTTTCCTAATATAAATATGAAAAATACTTATTGGAAAATATGAAGGGCAACAACGCTGATGTGGATTGTTTGAAAAACAATCATATTGGTTGAGAGTCTGACACTCTCTCTCAACACCAATAGAATTGCTTGTCAAGCAATCCACATCACTTTTATTGTAAGACACAGGAGGTAATAAGTATTCTATATGAATATATACATAAGCTAGATATGGGACCAACTTTTCGTATGAACAAGATTAGGGCACAATCTAGGAAGGGTCAATCTTCTTCGAACAACTAAGCTATATTTCAGGTGCCTATCCTCGTAACAAGGTGGGTCACACAGCCGATTACATCTTTCACTTGGGTGTGAGAGGTTTGGAAAACAATTATATAAGTTGAGAGTCTAATAAGATCTCTCTCTCTCTCTCTCTCTCAACATCAATAAAATTATTTGTCAAGCAATTTAAGGCACCTTTATTACAAGACACGAAGGTGATAAGTATTACTCGATGAATATATACATAAGCTAGATATGGGACAAACTTCTCGTATTCACAAGAATAGGGCACAATTTAGGAAAGGTCGATCTTCTTCGAACAACTAAGCTAGATTTTAGGTGTCTGTCCTCACAACAAGGTGGGCCACACAACCGATTACATCGTTCACTTGGCTGTGAGATCCATCTTATTGTGAGGACAAGCACACATGTAATTGTCTGTGCGTGTAAACACGAGTACTACTTGCTAGATTTCGGCCAGTTTTTGGAAGTTTTTACAGCTCCTTGCTCTTTCTTCCTTTGTGAAGCCACCCAAAATGAAAAGTGATGCCCATGCCCATAACCTATAAGAAAGAACAAAAAATTGTTTGGGCTTTTTCTTCCTTACGCATCACATAACTAAATATTACTCGTTAAAAAAATATGTCGAAGCTCTGTCTTATTCATGGATAAGAGATATTTGGCATGGTGAAAAAATAGTAGTTAGAATGGCATTATCTTTTTAAGGGGAAAACACATTACTTTCACAATATTGATTTTAATGAGGGAAATTTTTCATTATCTCATAACATTTTTTGTCCGTCATTGTTTTACGATAACTTAAATGTTATTCAAATATTAACACTTCTCATCTTTAAAATATTAGTTCATAAAAGAGGAAATTAAAATAACAAAGGTACAGATCGCAACAGAGCTCACGAAGCATAACGCGGGACTGAATAATATGTTCTATATTCGAGGATCTAACGTAGGAGCCCTCTCTGATCAGTATTGGCATTTCTTGGGAGGGACTATCTGGGGGGAAAAAATCCAAATGAGATTACAAGTTTAGTTACAAATACTAGCATCAAGCGAAATAAATTGGCCAGATGGTCACATAATTAGTAATGGATAAGATAAAACTTTGTCGATGATTTAAGAATGAGAATAAAAAAGAGAAATTCTAATGTCGCAAAGACTACGATATTACTATAGATAAAAAAAATACTACAAATATTCTTCCAAGACATCTAACATTTTCATCAGCCCTTCTATATTTTTTTCCGGTAAGTATCAACCCTTCTATATTTGGAAATACTTCAAAAAGAATATTTTTTAGTATTTCCCAACATGGAAGATGAAAATTATTTTAAGTATTTCCAAATTGGCCATTGTTGGGAGTCCCTGATACATCTACTCTTGAATGCTGTAATAGCTGCTGTACGTCAGCCAATTAAGATGGGACATGGGAAACACTTCCTCCAAGCACTCGGGCCAGCAGATATATGAGATTAAAATTTACTAAACATCACATCAATATAAATCTCATCTGTTCATGTCTAAGACAGATAACACTCACCAACATAAAGAAAGTCTCTCTTTATAGGACATGGACCTTTTATTCTTCTCCACGTCGCGTCAATTTTATTCCTCATTCAAGGCGGGGTAGGTGGGTCCAGTTCCACTCATACAATTCTCTCTACAAGTTCATAATCCTCATTTTTATACGACCAGAAAACCTCCGCAAATCTGAGCTCGCCAAGCATAAACAGCACAACAGCAAGCAGAGAAGATGAGGTTGACAAATATAAATAGCAAAACATTACATCAGCAAAATAGTGTAAGACGATGTCGGCAAGACCCAGAAAACCTCGAATCCGTCAACTAATTATTGAAATTAAGAAAGCAAAACAGCACCACAGTTCGCAATCTTCAACCCCCACCACCCAAACACAACTGGACTGCCGAGTAAAAGAAGGTAAGAAGCTAGAGAAGAGAGGATGCTACCGCCCGATCGTAGGCGGGAGGGTAGAAAACAATTCTCCGTTTTCCATTTCCACAGTAGAGCATGCAGGGTATCACAAACTCTTATCTGCCTCTCCGGCTGTAACAAGCTCCCGTAGCTTCTGCTCGATTTGTATTCCTGTCAAACCATCCAAACGAACACATCTCTCCACGCCCATATCTGATTTTAGATACAAGGTCCACGAGGTTAGTTTGGACAATGGGAGAGAGGACTAAGAAACAGCAAGAGAAAGGAAGTGGTTGAGATCGATTAAATATTTACTCACACACAGTAAACATTTAGACTATGCAACAATCAAATGTGTAGGGAACTAGGGCAAGATTGCTTCTCACTTCCCCAATCCCCATGATGTTCACTTAGTTCCCCATCACATTCGAATACAAACAGTGCTGCCTCTTCATTCCATACCAGAATAATGTTTAACCATTTATTTTATTTATTTTATTTTTGCAGATGCTCAACCATTAAAAGGGTATTTGCATAAAAAATCACACTGGATTTGCATTTTTCATGTATGCTTTCAGCCTGTGATTTAAGTGCCACCTACGCCCTTTCCAATCCATTTAGCACACTGTTAATGATTCTGTATTAACCTTAGTTGATGCACCCTCCACCCCCACCCTCCTGCTAGATGTTTGTAAGCCCACCAACCCCCAATTTACCCACGGGCAGGTAGTTGCGGAGAAGCAATGTGCAAGCTCATCACTCCTCAGGTGTTTGCAAAGAAGCCACCTCACACCAACAACCCCCAACCCCACCAGGATTCCTCTGCTTGGCATGACAAGTGGAGAAGGGTCCATATATGCTGTGGGCCATGAGGGAGGGCAACTACCCACTGGAGAAGTTGGGGTATGTGGATGCTGGCGGATGGTGCGGTGGGAACAGCAAGAAGATTAGTGACAGGGTTCTATGTAGTCAGAGGCGAGAGGTGACTAAGATGATCAAGGGGTCGTCACAGCCTCAAAGGCCTAGGCGATTGAGGTAATATTAAAATAATATATATAGTTGACAAATATGAATATATCTATAAATATCACCTAAATATGAGCATGAAACTAGTATATTTCATAAAATTAGTCATTCATATATGTCATATTATTGTATGACTTACTAAATCTATTCATTTCTATATGTAAAGTAACTAAATTTTAAGAAATTAAATTCCAAGTAAATAAATAGGCCAAGTGGCTGGACGACGGTAAAAAGGGTGGAATTGGTGACTTGAAATCGCTGAAGCGAAATGGGTGGGGCAAGGCGATCTGAGGTCGCCTCACCTCGCCTCATGGTCTAGGTGATCGCCTCAATCGCCTTTGATAACATAGCAAGGGTTGAGCCATACAGTATCAAGATGAGAGAAACATCATGAGTGAGGCATGTAGAATTGTGTAGCTTAATCATCAGCAAGCTAGATTCCTGGTTTTCCGCATGAAAGTACAGTTTTCCAGAAACTTAGTAGACTAATAAAATTAATTCAATAACATTATATCTACATGGTTTGCCGAATCGGTCCGATTCAACGAATCAGGAGAAATCCAACTTGTGATTCTCCTGATTCAATCCGATTCGCATGTATATATATATATATAATATATATTATGTATTATATAGCATACATATAACCTATGTCTTCATCTTTATTTACTAATATTTACTTAAATGATGTTCAGGTAAATAAGGAAGTACCCCCCATTTGAATCCAATAAAAATATCAAAAATATCATCTCTTACCAAAAAAAATCGACTCTCTCATCCAAGAAGAAAATCGAGATTTTGGTGATTATATCAAAATAATGTCTTTCTAATCCCTCATAATTTTGTCTAACTAAAAATTTTATAATTCAAATAAATTCCATGGAACACTAAAAATTCAAAATTCAGTGAAAAAAGTCAAACGTGCATGTAACTTCTCCAAGGAGTCACTCTCCTACTGACTTCGATTCGTCCAATTCGATCCGAAAAGGCAATGCGGCAAACCTTGATGTCTAGATATCTATAAAGAACTATTAATCTGATTGGAGCATAATGAATATCAGGTACATAATCCAAATCTAATTTGCGCACAATACCACTGGACATTTCGTAATCACAGCACATCCGAGAGAAAAGAACCAAAGGTATCCAAAAATTGGACTTGTGGAAAAGTGATCACTAACTGGGTATGCTTTATCAATGATAGGTAACAAAATTCCATGTCCAAGAAAAAAAGTTAAACTACAAAATTGAGTTTCACATAAACTCAATGCAAAAAGTGAAATATTTAAGGTGCTCATGGGCATAGCACGCCCAGCTGACTTCAAATAGATACAGGTCACAAAAATGCATGAAATTCCAACCCGGATCTGACAAGGAATTGGCCAAGACTGATCCAGATAAGATCAGCCAAGTTGGCCGATCAAAATGAAGTGAAGAAATTCATTTTAAAGTGAAGTATTTTGTTAAAATGTATACTTAAAAGAGTATTTACACATCCTAATTTAGATCAACCAAGTCGGCTGATCCAAAGGAAGTGAAGAAAATTCATTTTTAAAAAGTGAAGTATTTTTATTAAAATGTATACTTAAAAGAGTATTTACACAAACATTTGATGTATCCTAATGAGCCAAGATCAACCAATTCACAGCCGAGTTGGCAATTTCAGGCTGATTTTGGCCAATTCAGGCATTTCTAATTTTCTTAATCTTTTGAATAGGAACGACCTTCAAGTACGGAATTGGATTGGTCATTGCTGATTCCTAATTGAACCAGCTGATCCGGGTATGAATCGGCCAATTCTGCATTCCATGGCCAATGGTTCTCTAAGACAATTATTGTTTTTTTTTTAAATGTGGATAGTACCACAAGTATATTAATAAAAAGAGAGAAGGGTTGTACAAGCATAGGCCAAAAGGAAAGCCCCAAAAAACAGCCCTGACTGCACATCACAAGCCACAAGATGGGATGGCGATCTCTAACCCCCCAACAAAGCAAAAAGTGTAGAATTGGAATGGTACACATTACAAACAATTGAAGCCCATTCCAAAACTTTACTACAGATCCCAGCAAAAAGAGTCTCTGCATCATGAGCTACTCTCGAAAATATCCGTTTGTTCCTCTAAGACGCTAATTGTTGGAATGATGGTCGATATGAACAGCCTCCTTCCACGAGTACTGAAATGAGGGTTGATAGAGTCCCCCAGCGTGATGACATGAGACACTTGCACTGTCCTTTATGTGGGGACCATGCCAATAGCGCTCAGTGGTAAGGGCCATGTTGATGTGCTCATATATGAGAGTGAGCTTCTAGAACCCCTTTTAATAATTCCCGAACTGGGGACTACGAAGCCCACTGGACAAACACTACTCCCAAGCCATGACAATTGTAAACTTCCTACAGGATCAACATTAAGGGATTTGATAGAAAGTCACAGATTACTACCACCAAATTCATTTAAAATAGAGGTAGTACAATGAGAAGGTTTACTAAGAGAAGTTCCTCTATCACCTTAAAAGAATTTCTGAAAAAACGAAAATTACAAGAGGTCAACTACCAAAAAATGCCACGAAAGATGGTCTGCCATGTCAGATCTCAGCTTCATCTCAGGGAGTCAGAAAGAAGAGATCTATAGGGGAGATCTCATTAAAAACTCGGGATATTGGATCTCGGGTATCGGGATGCATAAAACACGCGCACGCACACACACACTCTCACGCGCACGCGCGCACAAACACACACACACATATATATATATACTAGTTGAAAACCCGTGCGATGCACGGTAATTGTTTATAAAATATTAAGATAAATAAAAAATATTATTTATAAAAATATATAATTTTTATTACAAAAAATTTGTTAAACTAAACAGGAAAAGTTTGTTCTTAAAACAAAGGAAGGTGGACTGCAGGAAGGTAGGCATAAAATTGAATTTTTTCTAAAAAGTTATGGTCTGCTCGGTTTAGCAAGATTTGTTAGATGGTGAGTATCTTACCTTGTTTAAAAAGATTTCTTCGTTGATTTAAGTGACAATTAATATTTACCCGGATTTTACTTAACCATATTTAGCTGCGATATAGATAGATTTAGTGGGGAGGTTTAGGCGGAAAAACTCTGCTTCTGGTGCTGCCACGTGGCTGCTCCAAAACTGAGTTTTATTAGAATAGTATAGATATAGATACCAAAATGATCATTTCTGTTTTAATTTTTTTAATAATACAACAGGATTTCAACAGGAAGTAGCAAGAATTAACAGGATTTTAAGCTTTCAGCAACATTTCAACAGGAACTAATGGGAATTAACAGGATTTCAGGTTTTCAGCAATTCACAAGATTTCAGCAACATTTAAGCAGGATTTTTCAGCAATTTTATCGATTTAATAACAATTATTAAAACCTAACCCAGAACAACAGTATTTTTTATTTTTAATAACATAAATACAAATTTTACAATTTTTTACAAATCACCCCCTCAAATCTATTGATATTCCAAATACCCCCTAGAATCTTCACATTTAAACATAACCCCCTGCAATTGACTTGGGTTCAAAAATAAACCCCCTAAAATTAGTTTCCATTCAAAAGAGAGGGAATATTCCGTTTGAAACTAGTGAATTTTAAGACAAAAATGCCCTTCAACATATATGTTGGAGTGAAAAAATTTATAAAATATTAGCGGCCATCACGCGGACTCTGTGTGTGTGAGAGAGGAACAGAGACAGAGTTGTCGGCTGTCGCATCACCTCCCAGGAGAATCAGCTAAACGCAACAGATGAGGTGTCGCGGCCAGCCAGCATGAAGTTGTCGGCCACCCATTGCAGGACCTACAACAGGAATGCGTCCCCCTTGCCGTCACGCTTCTTCATGAAGTGGGAGAGGAGATCATCGAACGGTGTGGCCCTCCTCGCCGGGATGGCCTACACCATGTAGGCATCGACGACCTCCAAGCTTTGCCCCATGTCAAAGCCCAAGGCCTTCTTGAGCAGCCAAAGAAAGCCCGAGTAGAGGAGCCGCTAGAAGCTGCCCTTCTGCGGAAGAGGAAGCCCATCCGCTCGGCAAAAGCTGCCCCTCATCGGAACCTCAACCAGCTTGGCTCTCGCCCCCACCGCACCCTCGTGGTGCTATCTCATAAGCATAGCCCACTCTACAACTGGGCCACCCCCCCCCCCAGCTCATCGTGTCCTCTGCCAATGCCGTGGAGGAGATCATGACGACCCACTCTGCCAATGCCGTGGAGGAGATCATGACAACCCACGATGCTGCCTTCACAAGCAGGCCCCTGCTGGAGGCTCCAACAAAGTTCATCTATGGCTGCTAGGACATGGTCTTCTCACCGTATGGAGGGTACGAGAAGGAGCTGAGGAAGATCTGCACGCTCCACCTACTAGGCACTAGGAGCGTGCAGTTTGCAGGGGCTCACAAGCCACTAGGAGGGAGGAAGTGGCCATCATGGTGGAGAAGATAGACGCCTTGCCTTCACTTCCGCTATGGTGGACTTGACGGAGATCTTGCAGAACCTCCTAATGGGTCTGCATTCGAGGGTTGTCCAGGCAAGATGCTGGACATGGAGACATGGAAGAAAGGATCGGATCCCTAGGTCGATCCCAATCCGAATTGGATCGGCTGATCCACAGGAAGTCTGGGCAATCCAAAGTCGGCCAGATTGAAAATTGGTTTTGTTTGAAAAAATAAATCAGGGGAAAACAGACAAAAAAAACAGGAAAAATGTCTTCAATATTTACATATATATGTAAGGATCAGATCCCTAGGTTGATCCCAATCTGAATTGGATCGGCCGAACCGCAGGAAGTCTGGGCGATCCAAAGTCGGCTAGATTGAAAATTGGTTTTGTTTGAAAAAAATCAAGGAAAATCAGAAGAAGAAAAAAAGAAAAAATGTCTTCAATATTTACATATATATGTAATCATACACAATATATATGTAATTATACACAATATACATATCATATTAATGTATAAACATAATTAATATGTATATCCTAAATGTATACATTATACATATATCACAATCATTAGATTGTGAATAGTGTTGGAATATGGATTACTTTATACCATGGTTTGGCGGATCGAATCGGATCGGCCCGATTCTCCCGAATCGGGGCGAATCATGGAAAACCCGATTCTCGATTCCATCGATTCGGTCCGATTCGCCTCATATATATAATATTATTATATCATATTAGTAATATATATTATACATTATAAATATCATATATATGATATATTATATATATATATATATTATACCCATGAGAATCGATCTGATTCGGATCAATTCAGGTCGATTCGGGGGGAATCGAATCGGATCAAGAAAAATCCGATTCGCCTCCCGATTCCGATCCGGCAAACCTTGCTTTATACATATATATATATATATATATATATATATATATATATATATATATATGCGTTTGTGTACTTATATACATAAATATGTAAATTAATGTACACAATCATACAGACATTAATTTGTGTGTATATATACATATGTATTAGTTTACATATGTGAATGATGGTTTAAAACATGAATTAAAAAAATTATATAACAAAAAAAATTGTGTGATAGAATCGGCCTGGGATTGACCAATTTGACCCGATTCCAACCGATTCGGTCAGAATTTAAATGATCCAGGGGATTCCCCCCAGAAACCAATTGGCCTAGGCCAATCCAATAATGAGGATCAACCGATTTTGCATTCCATGAGTGGAGATGATCAGGATGCTCGGGGAGGAGTTTGCCATCATGTTCATGCAATTCCAGGTGGAGGACTACTTCCCCTCCCATTGGGGGATTGGAGGATGCTGAGGAGAAAAAAAAAAGGGGGGGGGGGAGAGAGAATGTGGTTGAGAGAGAGAGAGAGAAAGTGGATTAGACCCAATGATTGGGCTCTCAAACGATTAGAGAGAGAGAGAGAGAGAGAGAGAGGGGGGGGGAGTCCCCTCTAGCGCCAATGGAGAGACCCAATGATTAGGCTCTCAACCAAGAGAGAGAGAGGCCCTAAAGGGGGAGGTCATCATCGGTGGAGAGACCAAGTGCTGAACTGGAGAGAGAGAGAGAGAGGACAGATTTGCTTGGGCACTCAAAGGGGAAGCAAATTGTCATTTGTTTTGTTGGGTTAAATCTAACCCTGGTTAAGTATACCATTTTTAACGATGATTGACGATAGGTTTTTTTTTTTTTTTGAAAAATGGCAGATTACAGGGGATTATTTTAAATATGAAGATTTCAGGGTTATTTGGAATATCGATAGATTTTAGGGGTGATTTGTAAAAAAAGCCCAAAATTTTAACATCATCATTAGAACATAACTCAAAACATCCATATTTTTGTTTTAATTTTTTATAATATAATAAAAAAAATTAATAACATAACTAACGTTGATTTGGCGGGCAAAAAGGAAAGGAAGGCTATGATGAGTGAGGTGGAGAAGATGGTGGAAGACCATCTCAAAGATTTGGCGGAGAAGCGATGAGGGAGTTGGGGGCTCTCTTCTGTTGATCCAAAAGAGATGGCTGCTCTGGCGAGGGAGGCTAAGAAAGGGAAGTCCCTTCTGAAGGCAGTGAGGGGGGGTAGAGGAAGCTATGGCAGATGAGGTGAGGGGGGAGGTGAGAGGTCTCTCATTACAAGGCTCATCTCCTGAAATATAAGGGGTCTAGGTGGGGGGAGGGGAGAGAAGAGGACGATGGTGAGGGATATGGTGAGGAGGTGTAAGGTGGATATTCTTTGTTTGCAAGAGACCAAGTGTGAAGGGAATGGAGTGGTGCTGATGAGGGAGATTAGTGGAACAAACTTACGAAGGAGGTGACATCTCTGATGCCTGGTGGCAGGGAGGGCCGGTGGTATCATGGTGTTGTGGGATCCTTTTGAAATGGAAGGGGCAGAGGAAGGGAGGTGGATTGCCCAATGGCCATCTCTCTTCATTTCCGCTATGTGAGGATAGTTTCACGTAGACTTTCTTTGAGGTTTATGGTCCTCAAACCAAGGAAGGAAAGAGGGATCTATGGGAGGAGCTTCTTACCTACCACCCATCTTTTGGTCGGCCTTGGCGTGTGGGTGGTGATTTCAATGCTGTATTGGCAGTGACTGAGAGGTCAGAAGCACATTTTTGCTCAGGAGAGACTGAGGATTTCAGTAGCTTCATCCAACAGGCGGCCCTCATTGATGTTGGGATGGTGAATATGCAGTTCACTTGGTCCAACTTGAGGGAGAATCCCTCCTGCTCCAGGCTTGATAGATTCCTCATCTCAATGGACTGGGATCGCTTCTGTTATGTGTAGATCTCCTGTTTGACTAGGCCAAACTCAGATCACAAGCCTATTCTCTTGACGATCAGATGGAGTCAGTAGAGGATCTAGTTCAGAGAAGCGGATTTCCTTGACACAATGAGAAGTGCGTGGCAATCTGGTACTCAGAAGATGGAGAACTGACAAGACAATTCCAGGAAGGCAAGAAAAGGATAGGGTTATCCTTCAACTTGAGACACTAGACCAACTGGAGAAGGCCGATTTGTTGGAGGACATCGAAAGGGCAAGGGGGGAGTCCTTTCGTGCGGAATATGATGAGATCTTAATCAAAGAAGAGATCTACAAGAAGCAAAGATCTAGGGAGAAATGGCCGAAGGAAGGAGACAAGAACATAGCCTATTTCCACAAGGTTGCCTCGAGTAGGAGAACAAACCATATTGCTTCTGTACAAGTTGGGGGTCAGACAATTCAGAGGGAGGAAGACATTTGGAGGCATCCCCTTGATTTTTACCCTAGGCTCTTTTATCGAGCAGAGAAGCAAGTTGGACTTCTCAAATGATTTGCTTCCATCGCTATCGTTGGTTGAGAGGGAGGCTATAGCAGGCCCCTTTCTCGAAGAGGAGATCAAATAGGTGGTCCTCTCACTTGCAAGGGATATTTCCCCATGGCATTCTTTCACCATTGTTGGGCAAGCTGGATCTCATTGAAGTAGTGCAAGAATTACAAGAGGCAGGGCACATTTAAGGAGTATTAATAGAACCCTCCTGGTGTTGATTCCAAAGAAGATAGGTGCAAATGCTTTTTCAGATTTCAGACCCATTAGTCTATTGAACAACACCAATAAATTATTTCTAAACTACTAGCAAGGAGGCTTTAGGGGGTTATTGAAGGATTCATGAGGTTTTCATTGGA
Organism: Colocasia esculenta; assembly: GCA_014218235.1. Taxonomy (NCBI): domain Eukaryota; kingdom Viridiplantae; phylum Streptophyta; class Magnoliopsida; order Alismatales; family Araceae; genus Colocasia; species Colocasia esculenta. The sequence continues at coordinate 14,185,005 of CM024759.1, read as the reverse complement.
GGAAAACAGATCCAAGAGAATTTCCCCATTGCTCATGAATGTTTGTATGGGATGAAGCAGCAGAGAAAGAGAGGTGTGGTACACAAGCTGGACTTTGAGAAAGCATAAGATATGGTGAATTGGAACTGCCTCGTTAAGGTTTTGCAGAAGATGAGTGTTGAACCCGAAAAGGAAAAAAAATCTCTTTCACATATTTTCTGAGTTATTCCTTAGAATAATCATGTGGTCTGGTTAAGGCAAAAGATAGCAATCAAAATCTTGCCAGGAAAATTACACAAACCCAAGGTACCTTTGTTTTGAATTTTCAGAACAAGCTCTTGGTGAAAGAGAGTTCCAGATAAAAACAGCCCTCGAAACCTATTTATTCTGAATTTTCAGGATAAATAAACAACAAGAAAACATTTATTCTGAATTTTCGGAATAAATAAACAGCAGAAAAGGAGAAATATTTCTGTGAATTTTAGAATTCTGAAAATGGTTGCTCTAAGATAGTTCGGAGCAGAAAATAATGTTCCCCTGGCATTGTCGGATTAAAGTCCTCGCGGTGTGAACCATTTAATGTCCCCGTAGATACACATCGGGGGGTTCGGTCCAATACCCATGCCAATGAAAATGATGTGGCGTAGGTCCGATCTCCGCACAACAAACAGACAGAAAAAAAAACCACCCTTGAGTTTTCCTCGTGGTGAAAAGCATGGCCAAGTGTTATTATTTATACGAAAAAGAAAAGGGTCAAAAAGCCTCCCCACCGGACCATGGGACCCACCACGCGGTGGGTTCCAATGGGGCTTCCCCCATCGGTCAGATGGGTTATTCCCATCGGAACCCACCGTGTGGGTGGGGGTTCCGATGGGTCAGCCCCATCGAAACCTCCCACCCGTGGGTGGTATGGGGATTCCCCCATCGGTCTGATGGGTCAGTCCCATCGGAGCCTCCCACCCGGTGTGAGACCCACCCACGGGGGGGAGGGAGGGGAAGGGGGTTCCGATGGGATGCCTCTCCATCTCTCTATCTTCTGTTCAAAGAAAAAAAATTTGGGAAGGAAATGAAAAATACTCACATTGATGGTGGGTTCCGATGGGATGCCTCCAAATGCTCCAAAGGAGGGTTCTGTTGGGCTTCCCTCCTCTTCTCCAAGCTCCTATAAAAGAAGGCCCAATGCCAAGCAGTGGGAGGAGGAGAGAACTTTTCTGGAAGCCTAAAATCGCTGAAGAATTTGTTTGTTTGCTACAAAAGAAGTCTCCAAGGAGTCTGTCGCAGGTCTATTCTAAAGTCCTTGCAAGTCCTTATGAGTTTACAATTTGTTCCAATGTACAATTCTTTGTAAATTTCATGTTTACATGAAAAGAAATGAAGGAAATGCCAAAAATAACTCTATCTGATGCAGATGTGTTACAGAAAATTATTTTCTGCACGAAGAACAAAAAATTACAAAAAAACCTCATCTTTTGTTCATTTGCGTAAATGACCAAGAAATGTGAGAAACGTCCAAACTTAACATTTCTAATAAAATAAATGTTAAGATCTGTTCTGAAAATTAAAAAAAAATATTCTGAGAATTCCATTTAAGGGGAAATTGCAAAACAGTCCAGATCCTTTTTTCTTTTGTTCTCGTAAATCATTTGCACAAGTTGAGGAAAATATCTTGGAGTAGGGCTTATGTGAAGACTAAACATGCAGCCACAGTGGATTTAGTTTCCACACTATTTTTATGTAATCCTCGGAGAGCTGAGGCTCGAGATGCTAGGCTCTTTTTGCTGGGATTTGTATCAAGGTCCAGGAAAGGGTGTCAATCGTTTGTAATGTGAATCAGTCAAATTCTACACTTCTTGTTTTGTTGGGGGTTAGAGTATGGCTCTCCATTCTGTGGTGGATGGTGTTGTATAGGCGGGCTGCGCAGTTTTTGGGGCCTTTTTGTATGTCTATACTTGTCCATTCTTTCCTATTTTCATTAATATACTAGTGGTACTATACACTTTTCAAAAAATAAAATCTCAGAGAGCATGCCCAGAAAAATTGAATAGGTGAAATGGTGGATTTAAAAAATGCCTCAGTAAGAAAAGACAACAGTTTTGGAATAAAATTCTTTAGAATTCCTACTGTCAACTTATTACATGATTAGGGGGAGGCCACTAAGCAAAGGGATAAAACAAGACATTTATATGTCAAGGTTAAGAGGAGCCCCCAAAGGAATGGCACTTCTTAAGAGCACTGGCCAGAAACCATTGTGAGCCCTTGGAGATTCTTTTGCAGGGGCAAGATATTTCTACCAGTTCAAATTTTGAAGAATGATGAATGGTAAAAGCCTTCAAGAGATTACCAAAGATGAGTCTTCCTCAACACCACAAAAACGGCTTCAAAGTGCTACAGACTGGTAGCGCCAATTAGACGTATCTAGTTGCTTGAGAATTGCCAAAGTGAGAGGGCAAGGCCTTTTAATTGATTGAGAACTGCAGAATTAACAAAAGTGGGGCCTTAATGTACGTGAAGATGCAACGTTCCCAAAGTCTTCAAGCATTTAAAGGCCCAAGAAGATGCAGTGCCACCAAGGTCTTCAAGTGCCTAAAAACCCCAGAATAGCAACATCACAAGAGGCAGCCCAAGAGAACCCTTAACTGTTCCATGCAGTAAAAGCGAGAGTAAGAATGGGGGGACCTCTTTATATAAGAGAAAGAGGGAAAAAGGGAAAGAGAAAAAAAGAGAGAGAGGGAGCCAGCTACCTCCATCCCACCTGTTCATGTACGCAGTGGGGATGGAGGTGGACCCAACTCCTCCCCCCACAGGATCAGACAACCAGTGAGGGAGAGGTAATGTAACGTCGCGCGTTTTTCGGATTTTCGTGGATCCTCGGTTTAGCGTATGGGGTGGTCATACCTTGACCAATGCGACTTGTGTTGTGTGTTTCTTATTAGATCCTTACCGGAGTTGGTTATGGATCTGTGTTGGTGTTCAGTGTGCTGGACATCAACAGTGGGTTGGCGTCCAGGTGTGTGACGTCTTCTGTGTGTTGGCGGCAATGGTGTTGCCGTTAACAGTTCTTGGCGTCCATCGATGTAGACGTCGACTGTTGAACTTGCGGCGAGCGTTGTGGACGCCTAGTTGGGGCGGTTTGATTAGCGGCGCAGAGGTTGACGTTAACCTGAGGCGCCTGTGTTTTTAGGGGTAACCCGAGCCTTCTTCTTTCCCCATTTTCTCCTCTCCTCTTCCCCCACCTTCACCTTTGTGCCTCTTCACTACTTCCGGCGGTCGACGGGAGCACATGGGAAGGCCGTGATGCGCGCAGCAGCGGCAGATCAAGCGGGGAATGACGAATTGGAGGGCGGTATTCGCGGGAAGCTCCTGGGGGGTTCGGTGTAATTTGAGGTTCTATCGAGATTTGATTGCGTTTCTGAGGTAGGAACTGGACCCTTTGATCTCTCCTGGTTGATTCGCCATGCTTTGTTGCATAGATCGTATGTTAATTGAGTTTTTGGGAAAGGATTCTCCATGTCGGGGAAATTGGGTGGTTTGATCGATCCAAGCGTTGGATCTTGTTTCTTTAGTTTAATTATAGTATTCAGATGTAAGGGGAAGTGTTTCCCCTTGTTTTCTTATTGTTTATAGGGCTAAGTTGCCCGTATGATTGGCCTTGGGTCGGTCTGTGTGTTTTGTATACCTGGGAGCTAAATATCTTAGCGTCAACATCGATTGACGTCGGGTTCTTCAGTTGGAGATTAACGGCCAGATGTCTAGCAGTTAATATCGAGTTTATTTGGTATTAACGGCAGGGGATGCTGCCGTTTATAACCAGTGGACGGCAATCGATGCTGCCGCCAACCTATGCAGGTATTAGCGCAGTGTGTTTTATGAGGTTTTTCTTATTGTACATGTTACGTGGTTGTGTGTGCATGGCAATGACAGATGAGAGCCAGTACACTTGTTACGCTTATAGAGCGTGTTGCTCACGAGATAGGCATGCTTTACGTGATTAATGTGTAATATATATGTGTGCATGTTGTCCATGTGCTGGATATATTGTTTACATGATTGATGTGTAGTACACCAGTCATGGTGTATTATACACGTGGAGTCTACGTGATTTAGATGTCGTGCATGTAGTTTGTATGTGCATGACATATCGTATATCATTGTGTTTATTATGTCTTAATTATTATGATTAATCTGTGGTGTTGTGGCAATGAGGTTCACGTTGGAACCTAGCCTTGATCCTTTAGGATCTCTTGTAAACATCCTAAATGGATAAGTAATAAAATATGAGTGTCAGTGTATATTGTGTCTAATATGGCAGTAAAGGTCACTATGTGACCAATGGCAGGTCGTGACATTATTTTTAATATGGTTCATATATGTATTTTGTGTAGGCTAGCTTGCAGGTCACGAGTGACCAGGACAAGCTATTCCTCACACGTATATCGTGATTTGTAATAAATGTGTAAGTAATGTGGTTTGTGTATTGCCGAGTGTGGTGGTCCGGCGCCTATTCCGAAATGCCTCTCTAGTCGGGTACCCCAGGTTCTTTGTGAGCCAGGCACGTGTGTTTGTTGTGCTCAGGGTTTGTCCCGGTACTTGTGTTGTACAGTTAAGGTTTGTGTCGTCTTCCTGGACACCCTCACTCCTATGTTTGAGTTGTACGTCCGGCTGAGGGAAAGACGATAGTAGGGCAGCGGCTTGTGTTTGTGGGTGTGCAGTCGCTTGTAGCGCGCTCGTAGTTGGGGGTTCGGACACCAGTAGTCGACACTGGTCCCCAGCTAGTCCTGTTTTCCAGTGCCTCACTTTAGGGTGCTCCGGCCAGAGACCCTAGAGGTGCCAGACATGGACCTGCAGTTGTATGTCTGCAGGTGTGGTGTTGGTTGGTCTCCACAGTTGTTTGACTTGTTCTCGTGGAGCGGCAGTTGGACCTTTCGTCCGTGACTGCGAGGCTGAGAGGTTGTTCTTGTGTTGTGTTGTCCGGGTTGGATATTAGCCTGATCAGCCAGTAGTCCGTTCCCGTGTGGTGGCGTCATTCCTTTCCGACTCGTGCTTTGCTACTTGTCGTGGTTCGTGAGTTTGTGACTCGTAGTCGAGGTTTGACTCGTTCGAAGTGTGCCCTGGTGTTGGCACAGTTGTGACTGCGGTTGTAGCTTGTGGTGTGCCCGAGTGGTGGCACAGTTTTGGTTATGGTTAGTGAGTGTTGACTCACCAAATGTGGTTTAGTTTGTTATGGTGTGCCCTGTTACGGCACTGGTTTACTTGCGGTTTTCGTGCTGGTGCCTTGTAGTAATAGGTACCTGTACCCCGTGTGGGTAATGATTTTGTGGTGGTACGTCGTGTACCAGTCTGTTCTGGTGTTGACGTGGAATTGTGTTTTCTGGAGGTCGTGTGGTGTGACCTTCCACACAAAGTGCTTCACCCTCCTTCGGGTAAGCTACCGTATATGGTTTTCATGTGTGATGGATTGGCCCGCTGTAGCCGATCATGTTACTTGGTGTATGTGGTTTCCGACAAATTGTGATTTGAGGTATAAAGGACCAACTTTTGGTTAACAGTCCTATTACCCTCGTACTTGAGACGCGCCTGTGAAGGTTGTAGCCTAGGCAGTAGTTTGCCTATGTGGCTTGTAGCTTAGGCGACCAGTCGTTGGAATAATGTGCCTGTGAGACTTGCGGCCTAGGCATTTCAGTTGTTGAGCAGACTAGCATGTGGTTCCTCTTTCTTTATAAGGAATATGTTTTTGTTTATCAATTACTGTTTAAGCTGTTATTTAAATATAAATGTTGTGAGCATGAAATGGTTTGATTATTGGTGTTGCCAGTGAGACCCATTGGGGTTGAGGTGTCCGTGGTTACGGTGTTGTTTTGGGTAGCCCCTACTGAGCCTGTGACTTGTTGAGGCTCACTCCCCTACAGTTCTTTTTAGAGCTTGCCGAGTGTTTGGCTTGCAGCGACGTTGTGTCAGACTTGTACCCCCAACAGTTGTGTAGTAGTTAGTGTTGTGTGAGCTTGTGCTCCATCGGGGTATGCCCCAGGTAGTTGTACTTTTTAATTGGACATGTATTAATGTAATGGGACAGTTGTAAATTGTTATATGCAGGTATGAGCACATGTACTTTCTTGTGTCTTATACTGTTGTGGTTTGTCTTTTATATTCTTACTAGACAGTTGTGTGAGCTATCCCTTGCGAGACTTCGGTCCGTTCGCGGGAGGCGGATCTGGATATGGAGCCTTAATGGGCATAAATATCCAGGGCCGTCACAGTTGGTATTAGAGCAATGTCCAGTCAGAATAAGAAAAGACATTGAAGTTACAATGTCCCAATACATGGATTAATGTCCACTGCTGGTAGTAAGTCTGTGGTTTTGTGTTGATTAATATAGTATTTATCTGAGTTTTTGTTCTGAAAAAATGTGTTTTTGAGTTGAGAATTTGGTAACCGTTAGCAGTTGTTGAAAGTTGATGTGATTAGAGGTCGTATAATCTGTGTGATTATACCAGTGTGTTATTTTATGATAGAATGATTTGGTTGTTAAAGATTCGCAGTTAAAGGAATTGAGGAAATTAATAAGTTTGGATATGGAATTCAGTAAGAATATAGAGTTAGCAGAGATAGGTATATGGTAACGAGGTGATGAGGAACAGCTCAGGGTGTGTCAGAAAATGATTAAATGTGCAAAGTATAGTTGAGAACCTCAGCAAAGGTATTGTGGCATTAGAGATCTGAGTCAGATGATATCAAGAATCAGTATGGATGAGAATGTGATTAGTGTTATGAAGAGTTTGGCATGATTAAGTAAAACAGATCAGCTTTAAAAGAGGTACTGGTACATAGAAGAATAGTGATGATTAAGTGTACCTGAGATCGGAAATTTGAGAAAAACATTGTTATGAATAGTGATGGTAATATGAAGTTTGATATGAGGATTTGTACAAATATGTATAGAAAGGATCAGTTGAATAAAGAAAGAGAGAAAAGAAGAATCAATGTGTAAAGAGATTTTCTAAGAATTGCATAAGAGAAATATTTAGTTGATGAATGACAGGTTATGAGGAATTCTTCAGAGAGAGTTAGTAAAGATAGCTGTACTAAAGATAAGAGCAGTGAAAGTTAGTAACTATGAGCAATTCGAGGAAAATCAAAATTAAAATTAAGTATGTTAGAATGAGTTCAAGGCAAATGAAATAGAATGGAAAGAAGTGCATTAATGGAGAAGCAGTTAATAAATATTGAGTTGAGAAAAACAGCAAGGCAGATTGTAATATTTATGTTATTTGAGAAAAGAGCATTTAATGGAATGAGGGAAGCAGGCAGAGCAAGTTGTTATATTTAAAGAAATTGGTATTTAAATTTGAGTTTTTGCTGTATTTTAAAGAAGAAGAATTAAATACCAGAAAGATTTATAGTATGAACGGTACAGCAAGATTAGCCAGGCAACAGAATGAATAAGAGAAGTATTTTGCAGAAAAGATGTTATGATTAAAATGACTGGCAATTTAGATAAAGAAGAAATATGGATTAGAGAAATGAAGAATTTAGCAAATGATGAAGTGAATAAAATCAGATGAGTCAGGAAATGTCAGTCAGAGTTTGCAAATCGGTGCAAAGAAATGATTCAGTTAAAGCAAGAAAGGTATATGAAGAGTACAACATGTCTATAGCGGTGTAGCAGATCAGAAATTGTAGTAATACCTTCAGCTTGAATTAATTGAATAAGATAATTTGAGAGGCAGTTAAAGTTAGAAATGAATATAGTTAAAGCCAGAAGAAAGTAATTGAAAGCAGTAATGCGAACAGAAATTGTGGAATATTTTGCAAAAGTGTTCAATGTGATCAGAGTAGCGTAGCGGAAGCTTTCAAGGTCTGCTGGGATAAGAAGAAAGTGTAAAGTTTTACACAGTGGAATAAAGGAACAGAATTTATTATGGTTTTTAATCAGAGATGACTTAAAACGGTATGAGCAGAATAATATGAAAAGGACAGGAAATTCAAAGATGGTGATTGGTTTTCTTTGAAGAGGTGACAGTTGCGAATGTAAATGCAGATGAGGCAGAATAACAGCAAGCAATGATAAATAGAAGAAAAAAAAATGACGGCATGAAAGAATATTACAGTATAAGATATTCGAGAAAGGTGAAGTGGTCCCGAAAGAAATGTTGCAAACACAGCTGGAAAAATGTGAAAGTAGGTTCAGTCCAAGGAGATAAAGCGTCATTGGCAAGGTAGAATCGTCTACAATTGAAAGGTAAGGAAAGGCAATGGAATCGACAGAACAGAGTAATTGTGAAATGAATTGAAAGAAAAGAAAAGAACAAAGCAAGGATGGAAATGGATAGATGAATTGAAAGGCTGATGCAGAGAAAGAGTATCCTTCTTGTTCTGTATATGGTTTCATTTTTTTTAGATGATAATCTGGTTTGTTGTGATTTGTTTTATATGTCGAGGACGACATTTCTTTTTAGGTGATAGTAATGTAACGTCGCGCGTTTTTCGGATCTTCGTGGATCCTCGGTTTAGCGTATGGGGTGGTCATACCTTGACCAGTGCGACTTGTGTTGTATGTTTCTTATTAGATCCTTACCGGAGTTGGTTATGGATCTGTGTTGGTGTTCAGTGTGCTAGACATCAACAGTGGGTTGGCGTCCAAGTGTGTGACGTCTTCTATGTGTTGGCGGCAATGGTGTTGCCGTTAACAGTTCTTAGCGTCCATCGATGTAGACGTCGACTGTTGAACTTGGCGGCGAGCGTTGTGGACGCCTAGTTGGGGCGGTTTGGTTAGCGGCGCAGAGGTTGACGTTAACCTGAGGCGCCTGTGTTTTTAGGGGTAACCTGAGCCTTCTTCTTTCCCCATTTTCTCCTCTCCTCTTCCCCCACCTTCACATTTGTGCCTCTTCACTACTTCCGGCGGTCGACGGGAGCACGTGGGAAGGCCGTGATGCGCGCAGCAGCGGCAGATCAGGCGGGGAATGACGGATTGGAGGGCAGTATTCACGGGAAACTCCTGGGGGGTTCGGTGTAATTTGAGGTTCTATCGAGGTTTAATTGTGTTTCTGAGGTAGGGACTGGACCCTTTGATCTCTCCTGGTTGATTCGCCATGCTTTGTTGCATAGATCGTATGTTAATTGAGTTTTTGGGAAAGGATTCTCCATGCCGGGGAAATTGGGTGGTTTGATCGATCCAAGCGTTGGATCTTGTTTCTTTAGTTTAATTATAGTATTCAGATGTAAGGGGAAGTGTTTCCCCTTGTTTTCTTATTGTTTATAGGCCCCGGTTGGGTCGATCGGTTAGAACTCTTGCTTAAAAGCAGGAGGTCCCGAGTTCGATTCCTGGGGGGGGGATTTACCTGATTTACATGCAATTCTCGAGGTGTGTAGATCTGGGGTTTTTCCGGTCAAGTGGGGTAAGGGCAATACGGGTACACGGAAAGTAAGAGCTGCCAAGTCCTAACCTTGGAGTTCACGAACACCAATCCTTGAGCCCACAAAGCCACACGGAACGGAATTTCCTCGTTATCAAAAAAAAAAAGTTGCCCGTATGATTGGCCTTGGGTCGGTCTGTGTGTTTTGTATACCTGGGAGCTGAAGATCTTAACGTCAACATCGATTGACGTCGGGTTCTTCAGTTGGAGATTAACGGCCAGATGTCTAACCGTTAATATCGAGTTTATTTGGTATTAACGGCAGGGGATGATGCCGTTTATAACCAGTGGACGGCAATCGATGTTGCCGCCAACCTGTGCAGGTATTAGCGCAGTGTGTTTTATGAGGTTTTTCTTATTGTACATGTTACGTGGTTGTGTGTGCATGGCAATGACAGATGAGAGCCAGTACACTTGTTACGCTTATAGAACGTGTTGCTCACGAGATGGGCATGCTTTACGTGATTAATGTGTAATATATATGTGTGCATGTTGTCCATGTGCTGGATATATTGTTTACATGGTTGATGTGTAGTACACCAGTCATGGTGTATTATACACGTGGAGTCTACGTGGTTTAGATGTCGTGCATGTAGTTTGTATGTGCATGACATATCGTATATCATTGTGTTTATTATGTCTTAATTATTATGATTAATCCGTGGTGTTGTGGCGATGAGGTTCACGTTGGAACCTAGCCTTGATCCTTTAGGATCTCTTGTAAACATCCTAAATGGATAAGTAATAAAATATGAGTGTTAGTGTATATTGTGTCTAGTATGGCAGTAAAGGTCACTATGTGACCAATGGCAGGTCGTGGCATTATTTTTAATATGGTTCATATATGTATTTTGTGTAGGCTAGCTTGCAGGTCACGAGTGACCAGGACAAGCTATTCCTCACACGTATATCGTGATTTGTAATAAATGTGTAAGTAATGTGGTTTGTGTATTGCCGAGTGTGGTGGTCCGGCGCCTATTCCGGAATGCCTCTCTAGTCGGGTACCCCAGGTTCTTTGTGAGCCAGGCACGTGTGTTTCTTGTGCTCGGGGTTTGTCCCGGTACTTGTGTTGTACCGTTGAGGTTTGTGTCGTCTTCCTGGACACCCTCACTCCTATGTTTGAGTTGTACGTCCGGCTGAGGGAAAGACGATAGTAGGGCAGCGGCTTGTGTTTGTGGGTGTGCAGTCGCTTGTAGCGCGCTCGTAGTTGGGGGTTCGGACACCAGTAGTCGACACTGGTCCCCAGCTAGTCCTGTTTTCCAGTGCCTCACTTTAGGGTGCTCCGGCCAGAGACCCTAGAGGTGCCAGACATGGACCTGCAGTTGTATGTCTGCAGGTGTGGTGTTGGTTGGTCTCCACAGTTGTTTGACTTGTTCTCGTGGAGCGGCAGTTGGACCTTTCGTCCGTGACTGCGAGGCTGAGAGGTTGTTCTTGTGTTGTGTTGTCCGAGTTGGATATTGGCCTGATCAGCCAGTAGTCCGTTCCCGTGTAGTGGCGTCGTTCATTTCCGACTCGTGCTTTGCTACTTGTCGTGGTTCGTGAGTTTGTGACTCGTAGTCGAGGTTTTGCTCGTTCGAGGTGTGCCCTGGTGTTGGCACAGTTGTGACTGCAGTTGTAGCTTGTGGTGTGCCCGAGTGGTGGCACAGTTTTGGTTATGGTTAGTGAGTGTTGACTCACCAAATGTGGTTTAGTTTGTTATGGTGTGCTCTGTTACGGCACTGGTTTACTTGCGGTTTCCGTGCTGGTGCCTTGTGGTAATAGGTACCTGTACCCCGTATGGGTAATGGTTTTGTGGTGGTACGTCGTGTACCAGTCTGTTCTGGTGTTGACGTGGAATTGTGTTTTCTGGAGGTCGTGTGGTGTGACCTTCCACACAATGTGCTTCACCCTCCTTCGGGTAAGCTACCGTATATGGTTTTCATGTGTGATAGATTGGCCCGCTGTAGCCGATCATGTTACTTGGTGTATGTGATTTCCGACATATTGTGATTTGAGGTATAAAGGACCAGCTTTTGGTTAACAGTCCTATTACCCTCGTACTTGAGACGCGCATGTGAAGCTTGTAGCCTAGGCAGTAGTTTGCCTATGTGGCTTGTAGCTTAGGCGACCAGTCGTTGGAATAATGTGCCTGTGAGGCTTGCAGCCTAGACATTTCAGTTGTTGAGCAGACTAGCCTGTGGTTCCTCTTTCTTTATAAGGAATATGCTTTTGTTTATCAATTACTGTTTAAGTTGTTATTTAAATATAAATGTTGTGAGCATGAAATGATTTGACTATTGGTGTTGCCAGTGAGACCCATTGGGGTTGAGGTGTCCGTGGTTACGGTGTTGTTTTGGGTAGCCCCTACTGAGCCTGTGACTTGTTGAGGCTCACTCCCCTACAGTTCTTTTCAGGGCTTGCCGAGTGTTTGACTTGCAGCGGCGTTGTGTCAGACTTGTACCCCCAGCAGTTGTGTAGTAGTTAGTGTTGTGTGAGCTTGTGCTCCCTCAGGATATGCCCCAGGTAGTTGTACTTTTTAATTGGACATGTATTAATGTAATGGGACAGTTGTAAATTGTTATATACAGGTATGAGTACATGTACTTTCTTGTGTCTTATACTGTTGTGGTTTGTCTTTTATATATTATTGGACAGTTGTGTGAACTATCCCTTGCGAGACTTCGGTCCGTTCGCGGGAGGCGGATCTAGATATGGAGCCTTAATGGGCATAAATATCCAGGGCCGTCACAGGTAAGAATGGGGGGAACCTCTTTACATAAGAGGAAGAGGGAAAAAAGAGAGGGGGGACCAGCTACCACCTCCATCCCACTGGTTCATGTAGCTGGTGGGGATGGAGGTGCTCCCTCTATCTATCTATACTACAAGAATAAAAAAGGAGAAAAAGGGAAATGAGGATGAAGGTGGGCCCCATCACTCATATTTATCTCTTTCTGAAAGATAAAGAAGAAAGTGAGCCCAATTCCCCCTCCCACTGGCCCATGGAGCAGGTGGAAGTGAGAGGTAGGACCTCATTCCCTTGCCAATTCATGGAACCAGAGTGAATGAACAGTGGGACCCACCCTACTGTCTCAGGGCTGGGAGGTGGGGGCAGTTGGTAGATCCCACCTCCCCACCGGTTCGTGGGACCCATGGGGATGAAAAGTGGGACCCACCCCACTGCCGGCTCATGGAGCTGGGAGTTGGGACCCACCCCACCTCCTCACCGGTTCATGGGACCAGTAAGGATGAAAGTGGGTCCCACATCATGTCATCACCAGCCCATGGAGCCGATGGAGGTGGACTGGGGGCCCCACTTTCACCCCTCTCAATAAAAAAAGAATATAATAAAGAAAGAAGAAGAGGTGCAGATGAGGAGTGGGGTCCACCTCTCATCCCCACCAGTACTTGCAACCAGTGGAGGAAAGAGTGGGACCCCACCTTCCTCCTTTTGGCCCTGCTGAAATCTATAAATAGAGGGGATCCTTCCCCATTCGAGGGAGAGATCTTTTGGAAGAGGAAGCGGAGAAGAAGGCAAGCAGCCAAGACTCTAAGGACAAAGCAAGAGACCAATAGGGATCTCCAGAAGCTCTCAAGGGCCACACGAGCCAGCTGCAAGAGAGAAGAAGAAAAAGCAACGAAGAAGGAGAAGCTCTCGCTAAGAACTCAGTAGGTAATGCCAGTAGTTACCAAGGAAAGAAGAAGAAAAGAAGAGAAGAAATAGAAGAGAAAAAAGTTTTAAAAAAATGAGACAAGAATCCAAGGAAGGCCATCAGAAAGACACTCCTAGCACTCCTGCAGACCACTCTGCATTTGAGCCTCCTTTCTAAGAGACGCATAGTCTTCATATTGTCCAAACATCATTTGTGTGAAGAATGTATGCGTGTTATATGATGTAAACCAGTATGAGTGCATGTCATGGCCATGGGTTTTCCATGCCCCCAAACATGCCATTGAAAAGGACATCTTATTATGCGATTGATATTACTAGCATTATAACACGCTCTAATTTCAGATATAAACTTATGTTTTCTGAAATGATAAAAATATCAATAAAATGTCTCAAATTACTATGACACTTAAAGTGTCGAAGCAAGATAAGGAATCATTGAATTATTTTTCTATTAATAAACCAAAAAAGAACTACATTCGGGTCTGCTGAAAATTCAAAGGCTAATAATTAATACAACATGCTGGTTTGGGAGAAATCCACATGCAAACCAGATTTACTTCATCTAGATTCCATCATTTGTTTCTTTCTTTCTCCTTCTCAATAATTATCCTAGCAATATTTTAATGCATCGGAGTGGCAGTTAATCAAGGATTGTTGGTTAATTAACCAATGTAATTAACACCAACCAAGGTTGGTGGGGAGAGGCCAATGACTTGGATCTGCATCACTTTAGCTTGATCCAAGATACATGTCCCCAAGGGTTCACGCTAAACCCTCAGAGCTCTCAATTAGTGAAGGGAATAGAATGCACACAAAATCCAAATAATAACAAAAAAATGAGATTTTTAATGAAATAAATTCCTTTTTCCTAAAACACCCATCAAGCAGGTAAAAATTCATGATAAAGGAATAAAAAGAAAAAGAAAAACATAACATACATTGGGACACGGGGAAATTTTAAACTGAGAAAATGCATGTGAAGAGTTGCAGATTTCGAATAGCTAGAATTTAAGAATAACAACTGTGAATAAAATGAATAAGATGAGACGTGTGACATTTGGTACAAACAATAACAAAGTGTGAGATACAGGGATGTAGCTTGAAGTTAGAGAAAGATACATTTCAAATAATGAATTTAACATAACCGAAGAGCAAAGAAACTCTCAATTATACAGCAACGGATGAACATAAAAAACAACAGAACAACAAAAGTGAGAACAAATATCGAATGAAATGATAGCAAAATCATGTAACAAGAAAAATGAACCTTCCTCCTCTTTCTTATGTGTGCATACACAATTGCCATGGAAATATTACATGGGAAAGTGGGAGGGAAGTATGCATGTGGAAAGAGAGCTGAGCTAAAGCCATTCAGAAAATAGCGGGGAAAGAAAGAGATTATGGTGGCTACTTTCAGTTAAGGAGCAAGATATAAGTTTGTTAGATGAAAATTTTCTGATTGACATCAATGAGAACTCATGGCTATTGGGATCCTATCTCTACATCACTATATGTTTTGGGTACTATGAGAAAGGAAAAGATATATGTTTCATTGCAAGGGCCAATTGCCCAATTTAATTACTTTGTAATCAATTGCTCATCAATTGTTATACGCATGCCATAGGTCACCAAAACAATCACCACATAAATCTGACCACCAGTTAAATTAAACACTGTGAAAGAAGTACAGCCAGCATTAATATGCAGAAAAAAAGTAACTAAGTCATGGTATGGGTAATGGAACGGAGAGGAGATGAGAAGTAGCAGATGCATTACAGAGGAGAGTACAATGGTTGTGAGATGTGGTGAATGGAAACATGGTTCTCTCATAAACAGGTATTAGGTATGATAACACATCAACGAGTGATGAATATAATCATCTTGTTTTCAACAGGGCGGAGATTAAATGGTTTCAATGAATAGCTGATATTGCTTGTGGACAGATACCAGATTTATAATATACATTAAATTAAAAGAGTATACAAACCAAAATGTGCAGAAAGGATACAAACCAAAATGTGCAGAAAGGAAACAAATTATTCCTTCGGTGTGAGTTGAGATGAGAAGAAAATCGGAAAAAAGGACAAAGTTTTCTAACCAAATAATCACAAGTAGAACAATCTCATAAGCACTAGATTAACCAGAAAAAGGAAAATTTAATGTCAGCAAGCTAAATAGAAACATGGGCCAAAAACTTGACGTTGGAGATTTTTGACCAAACACCCAGGGAAGCCCACTGCTCACCACTTCAAATGAATATGTGCTTACTGGCATTGAGCAAAAAACTTGATGTTCGAGATTGTTGACCAAACACCCAGGGGCAGGGGCAGCCTACTGCTGATTTCGGAGGAATCCGTGCATGTGTCTCCGAGTTAGGAGAAGAATTTTTTTATCCCATTTTTAATCCCTGTGAACCAATCTTATCTGTCTATTACCCTGACCCGCAGTTTTGACATATATAATTAGCTTTGCAAAGTTCTCCATGTTTTGCCATCCTATGTTAGGAAAGAATGCAACTCATGAAACTTGAGAAGCAAAATGCAAGCTTCATAATTGTTGTTTTTGTTATAAAAGGCGTCATCATGACTGGTAAGTAGTCACATGGGAACTTTCCTTGGTAAGGATAGGAGATTTTGAAGCCGTATATGGCAAGCAGACATGTTAACTTAAGAAAGAGAGGGCTTCATGGCATACTGAATGAGAAAGGTTTCATTCTGTGGGTGAGCTCTCTTTCTGTAGATGCTCTAGATGTAACAGCATACCTCGCCCATACAAAGATAACTAGCCGTCAAATATGAAGCATGGTTTTATGAATGTGGCAAGGAAAGTTTCAACAAAATAAAAGGAAAGAAAAAATATAAAGAGAAATAAAGAAATATTATACATTGAAGATCTTATTCTTCAATCCAAGCCAATTGCACAACTTTTTACGGACAAGATTCCCGTGCATAATTCTCATAGCAGAGGCAAACCCCACTTTGGCCCTTTCAAGAGGCATTTTGAAATCATACGTCAAGAGAATTTCAAAGTTCTTGTTAGTTGTTAGACACATTGACAAAGAGAAAGCAGATACAAACATCCCCATCCAGCAGAGAAAAAGAAGAAGATCTGTGCAAAATTTAAAAGCCTGTGGTGTCGGGGTTGATCAAATAAGATACTTGGTTGGAATGTACGGGTATTTTTAAAGACAGAAAAAACAGGGGATTTCGCCCGTCGGAATAATACCGTATCTGGCCCAGATCTGGGGTTCGACGCCGCTACACTCCCGGATCAGAAAGGGGAACCTAGGGTTGAGCGTCTTCAGCTCCTTGTAGTTCCTCTGCACGAACTCCCTGCACCCACATCCATCCACCCGATGTGACGTGGAAACGAGGCAACACACATGCGCGCACGCACAACATAGACAGAGCTAGAGAGAGAAGGAAAGAAAACCCTCCCGTACCGGGTGGAGGCGCTGGCTGGGGAGGTCTGGCAATAGAGGAAGCGCAGCTCCTTGACGTTCCGCGATATCTGACTCCTCCACGCCATCTCTCCGGTCTTCTTCCCTCTCTCTCTCTATCTCTCTCTCTTCTTCTTCTGAGACGCGCGCGCGCACACAGATGAGATTGGCAACTCCTCACCCCTGGTCGAGGTTGGGGTCGGTGGCTGGACGGAGGAGAAAGAAGGGCGAGAAGTAAACAAACGGGCAAACCCAATTTTGTGCGGATCCTCCAATGCTTGGTTGAGGCAGATTGGATCCGAATCCTCCCAATAATGTATGGGAAACACTAGTGGCATCATTTTGTAACATTTATAGGGATTTCGTTTTTTTTTAATCTCAAATCTTTTAAAAAAATTTACATCAGTTTTCAAAATGCAAAATTTAAGACATCATCATTATACTTTTTTTATCTCTATCCTCTCTCTTAAAATCTATTACACAATCGAAAATCTATTTTACATATTTGATAATTAGAGAGAGAGAAAATAAATTTTCAATCATTAAATGATTGAAATCTGCACTTCAAAAGTGTTACCAAACAATACTTAAAAATACAAAACTCAAAACTCCTATAACTTTATGAGGTGTGGGGCTTCCGAATATTGCGCCTGGAGATGACAAGCCAACAAGACTTTGTCATCCGTCTAGATGAGAGATATTTATTTCCCCTAATATATACTCTTTATTTAACATTTTTTTATTATGGTAGTTATTTTTTTAAGAAATTGCATATGTATTATTGACAATATGAATGCATATCTCATATATCATATACTTATGCATTCCACATATTTCACCATCAAGTATGTCTCTATTATTTGATTTCATCTATTTAATCTAACCATAATTGAATTAAGAAAGTAAAAAGACTAACTCGTCTTCTACAACTCTCTCCGAAAAAAAAAAATCTTTTACAACTATGTTCTCCCTCTCTCTCTCTCTCTCTCTCTCTCTCTCTCTCTCTCTCTCTCTAAATCTCATTGTTAGGCCCTGTGGTGGTGTAATCCTGTTTGGGCCGGAGCCAAACGGGCCTCCACTAGAGAGAGAGGGAAGACGATCGCCGGTGAGGACGAAGACCTGCAAAACCAGGAGAGGATCAGGGGGCCCGGTGAAGACCGGGAAAACCCTCCAATGCCTAAGTCAGTGGAGAGCTTGCAAGGCAGGGGGTTTCGGAATACGAAAGTGTGTTCGCGTGAGTCAGAGAACATACCCTTGCATGGTACTGTACCTATGTCTTTTATAGGCGTCGGTGCCAAGGCCAACGTGCGTAACGTTGGTAGAACGTGCCTAAAAAGGCGGCTTGATGGGTGCGCATAACGAGGGGAGTTATACGCTCAGGTGCCCATTGGGATGCCAGGCAGATCGTGCCTCTTGATGATAGAGCGCGTGGCCTGGGGCGGTTATAACCGCGGTGTAAGTCAGAGGGCCTGCTCGGAAGCCTATGGAGACACCTTCCGAGCAGGTGACCCACATGAGGGCTCGAACACGCTGTTCGGTGACATCCAAGGTTGTTCCGCTCAGCAGGGTTACTGTTCCTGTTCGGAAGCCGCCGGCTGACGAACTCGGCAGTGCTTAGCCAAGGATGACCGAAGTATGGGGTCTCCTTTCATCAGATCCGTACGGAGGCGAGGGATCGTATGAGGGGGCCACGTCCGAAAGGGAGGACGTTGATGGGCCTTGAAGTGATGGGCCTTGACGTGATGGGCCTTGACGTGATGGGCCTAGGTGGCGGAAAACAGCCACCACACTTGCCCCCCACGCCTTCAAGTGGCTCGGAAGCCGGAGCGCTTGAGGGCGGGGACCTGCTCGGGCGTCATCTCCGCAATAAATGCGGTATCGCCCCCGGAGATCCGAACAGACCTGTAGCGACGCCACCGTAGAGGGGTTTACCTCGAACACGGGATTTTCATGATGACCACATGGGTCGTGTCAAGCCCAGAACGTCACACGCCAAGCCCGAACGGTCACCCGTGGGTCATTCGAGAGGAGACTTGGAGTGGAGGGAAACGACATTTCCAACCATGCTTCGAATTTCGCGCCTCACCTTCCTTATAAGGAAGGGGAGGGGGTGAGAGCGGGGTCTGCGCCTCCGAAAGATTTTCCAGAGTCCACAGCTCGCCAAGCCGCTCGCCTCCTTCTCCTTCGAGCTTTCCTCCACTCCTGCTCTCCTTCTTCTTCTTGTGCTATGTTCTCCGCTTTCTGGTGATGGCCCAGAAGGGAAAGAAGATCGTCGAAGCCAGCGGGATGCCGCCGGTGGCAGCGAAAGCGGCGAAGTATCGGAGCTTCGAGGGTCTTCGAGAGCGTTTTCGGATAGGTGAGGAGTACGACATCGTCCTGATGCGCGAGGACGAGTCGTATCTAACCTTGAAACCGGGGTGCTTCGTGCTCTCGCTGGACCTGCTAGAGGCTGGTCTCCGGCTGCCGATGCCGGAGATTGCAAAGGAGCTACTCCGGAGTTGGAAAGTGGCGCCAATTCAGCTGACGCCCAACTCGTGGAGGACGATCTTCGTCTTCTGCATCATATGTAGGAAGAAGAAGATCGAAGCGACTGCGGATATCTTCCGTAATCACTTCAGCCTGGCGTGCTCTCCGCAGTCCGGGATGGGGATCGTGTACGTGAAACACCGTACAAACCGGATGCGGATCAACTTCTCGCCCCGACTGTCCAACAACAAGGGGTGGACAGGGCGCCTCTTCTCCGTGGGGCGACAACAAGGAGCGAACATCCTTGAGTGGGATTTCCCCGTGAGGGTGGTGGAGCCCCTGAGGAGGGCGGACATGCCCCCCTTCTTGATCAGGGAGGCAGCCGCGGCCTCCCAGTTGCTGAACACGGTCGGGGTGAACCACGCCGAGGGGTACTTGACCGAGTACAAGCTTGTGAAATGCAAGCTTAGCCGCGCCTGGGGTAAGTCTTATGCTGCTCTGCTCGTTTTCTTTCCCCACATACATGGGTTCTAACCCTTCTTCTGCTTCTTCTAGACGATGAAGAAATAGCTGCTGGTCGGGACCGGAAGGAGATGGCTGGCTATGCCGAGATGATCCCCGTTAGCCTTTGCACAATAAGGCTGGACGGGGAAGGCTCCGCGAAGGGGTCCGCACAGCAGGCGAAGGCCGTAACGAGAGGAGGTGCCGTGAAAAAGGCACTTGAGATGGCGACGACCGCAGAGGCGACTTCTCTCCCTCAGACGAGGAGGAAGGAGAAGCGCAAGGCGGCTATGGTGGAGTTGCAGGCCGGGGGCCGCTCTTCCGAAGAAGGGGTGTCCGAAGAGCCCCGAGCTCGCAAAAAGAGGAAGATGACGAAGCTGATGCCGCACGTTGCAGAAGGCGCCGCGGTAGTGGAGGAAGAAGCAGAGGAGGATCTTGAGCCTCTGCTGGCTCGAAGATCCCGCCAGCGTACGGGGACGTCCGAGGAGAGGGCGTCCGCGACTCCAGCTGTGGACCGTTCGGAGGCGGTCATGAAGATGTCCGCCGAGCTGGGCCTGATAATGGTCAGCGATGAATCGGACCGCTCCGGAGGGCGGGCGAAGTCGCCGGTGCGTGAGGCCTAAGAGGTCCTGCCCATTGAAGGGAGCGCCGAACAGGGTGGCGCGCCGGATGAGGGCACACAGCTCGGTGCCGAGGGCGGGGTGGTCGCCCCGAACCTCACTCCTGTGCCAGCGGCTGTTTGTGGTTCTGGCGAGGCAGTTCTTCCGAGGGGGGATGTTCCGCAAAGGAGTGAAGACATCCTGCCCCCCATGCCCCCCACCTTGGTGGTCACCGAAGGCCGTGTAGTCGGCGAGGATGCAGCCGAGGTGATCGCTGAGGATCGTGTAGACGGCGAGAGTGCAGCCGTCCCCGGAGAGAAGAGCACTCAAGCTCCTGGAGGTGCCGAGGAGGACCATGCAGCGGCCCTTGCAGCCTCTGCTACCGAGGACGATGAGGAGGTGCGGCCGGCGACAAGGCAGGAGGCCGTTGGGGCGAGTCGAGCTTCGGCTTCGACGAACGTTGTTGCCACGACCTCCGGGTCGGGCCGGCCGGAAGGCTTTGCCATTGGTGATGTTCCAGTCTCGTCTGCCGCTGCTGCGGCTGGGGACGAGAGTTCCGGGGACGACACCAGACCTCTGACTGAGGTGCTACATCAAAGACTCCCGGAGGTGCCCTCGGCGGCGGCGCTGGAGGCAACGCTTCGCCGAGTGGAGGTGTCGCCAAGGAAGCTGCCCGCAAGCCCCACTGCTTCCCGACTCGAACAGCTGGCAAGGTGCCTGGATCTTCCTTCCGAGCTGACTCCGGAGAGGTCAGTGGAAGGTTACCAGCCAGAGGGCCTAGAGGATGAGGGCACGAGCGATGTTGATCTAGAGGAGCTCGTGGATGGCATGTCCAATTCGCTGGGCACCCTCAAGGCTCTAGCTGTTCGAGGTCAGAAGCAAAGATATCTGAATGAGACGCAGACAGCCTTCTATGAGGACCTCTCCGCGAGGCATAAGGCTCGCAAGACGGCGCTGGAGGAGGAGGTGAAAAACCTCAAAGCGGCCCTCCAGGCTTCGGAGCTCGAGACCACCTTGGCGCGGGCCGAGAAGGAAGCCTTAACCAAGGTGATAGTGGACGTGGGGGTCCATGCCGTTGCTGACTATAAGGCCGGGCCGGAGTACAAGGAAGACTTGGAGCAGTATGGTGCCCGCTGCTACCGAGTAGGTCTCAATGCTGGGAAGGACCTCGGGGAACGGCTTTCCTGGGTGGAACGTGCCCGAGAAGCCTTCGAAGCTGCTGTTCGGGAGTGCCGGCGTCGCACTCAGGACGCCCGTTTGGATAGTGTGCGATTCGCACAATTCCAGTCTGGGCGGATGCCCCCTTCAGAAGAAGACGCCGGTCCTTCACAGCAGGCCCCTTGATCCTTATGCTCCTTGTTGTTCCCGTGTTCCTTTTTTTGTAACCGCGGCCGAGAAGGGCTTACTGAAAAAAAAACTTTTTGTGAAATGAAATCTTCTGTTCATGAGATTGTCTCGTGGCTTCACTTTCTCTATCTTCCCCCTTTTGTTGGCTGTTCCTGCTCGAACCGGAGTCTGTTAGGCTTCGCAAGCATCGCATGTAAGACTTAGATCGTTGAGAACCGCAAAGGAGATTCCGATCAGGTGTATATGCTAAATGCTTGTGAAACAACAGGAGTAGGGAGAAGAGAGGTAGGATGCTGACAAAAGGCTTTTATAAATGATAAGCCTTAAGCTTAGAAACATGCCAAGTCCTGGGTATGGCTTCGCCACTAGGAGTAGTTAGCTTATATGAGCCTTTTCCGAGGACATGGGTGACCTGATAAGGTCCTTCCCATTTGATGGCGAGTTTGCCGACTGCTCTTCGGGGATCCGAAGCTGAACAGCGGCGCAGAACCAAGTCTCCCACATTGAACCGCCTTTCCCGAACTCGCGCATTATAGTATTGTGTGAGTCGTTACTGATAAGAAACGAGGCGAATGCTGGCGTCACTCTGTCGTTCGCCCAGCATGTCCAAGTTCTCTCGAAGAGCGCGGTTATTGGCGGCTTCATCGAAGTGGGTTGTTCGAATAGTTAGAAGGGCTACTTCCATAGGTACAACTACTTCCGAGCTGTAGGCCAGGTGGAAAGGTGTTTCCCCTGTAGCTACCCGAGCAGTTGTTCGATGACACCAAAGGACGTTTGGGAGTTCGTCGATCCATGATCCACCCGCAGCCTCCACTCTCGTACGGATCCCGTGCAGCAGTGTTCGGTTGGCGTTTTCAACTAAACCGTTTGCCTGGGGATGAGCCACGGAGGTGAAGTGGTTGTAGATCCCGAGCTCGGCACACTTCTGCTTGAAGAAGGTGCTGTCGAACTGCTTCCCGTTGTTAGACGTAATCACCCTTGGGACGCCAAACCTGCAGAGAAGGTTTTTCCATACAAACTTCCATGCGGCTTGTTCGGTGATTGTGGCAACAGGTTCGGCCTCGATCCACTTGGTGAAGTAATCGATGGCCACGAAGAGAAACTTCTTCCGCCCTTGGGCCTCTGGGAAGGGACCCAAGATATCAATGCCCCACCTAGAGAAAGGGCGTGGCTCGAACAGGCTGTGAAGCTGTTCGGCAGGCTGCTTGATGAGTTCTCCGAACTTTTGGCATTCTGACATTTCCTGACAAAGGACATGCAATCCTTCTGAAGAGAAGGCCACCAGAACCCTGCTCGGATGATGCTGCGCGCTAGCGTTCTGCCCCCCAGATGGCTTCCGCACAGCCCCTCGTGGACTTCTTCTGTGGCTGCAAGGGCCTCCTCAGGGTTGAGCAACGTAGAAGTCTAGAAGGGACCGTCGGTATAGTTTGCCTTCTACGAGGGTGAAGTGCTGAGAGCGCATTCTGACTTTCCGAGCTTCGCCCTGTTCGGGCGGAAGCTCACCTCGGAGAAGGTACGCCAAGAGAGGGTCAACCCAACTCGGGGTTGGTGGCCCCGTTTCTATGGCGGCTACATCAACCTCCGTGCTCGGCGAGGCGAGCTCTTCAATAAACACAGAGCGGGAAGGGGTGATGTCACCTGAGGACGCCAATCTGGCCAGTGCATCAGCTCGCGTGTTTTGCTCCCGTGGAACATGTATGACTTCGAAGTATACGAGGTCCTTTGTCTGGCTCTTGACCTGTTGGAGGTATTGAGCCATGCGAGGTTCCCTTGCTCCGAACTGTCCGCTCACCTGGCTGGCAACCAGCTGGGAGTCACTAAAGACTCTAAGTCGAATGGCCCCAAGGTGCCTAGCCATGCGAATACCAGACAGTAAAGCTTCGTATTCGGCGACGTTGTTGGAGGCTGGAAAGCGAAAGCGAATGGCGTATTGGAACTCTAACCCCTCTGGGGAGGTGAGGACCAACCCTGCCCCGCTTCCGGTGACACAAGAGGATCCATCAACATAAAGCTCCCATGGGGGCTCGTCTGCCAACGGTGGATCCTGCTCGGCCGGAAGGGTACATTCCGCCACGAAGTCTGCTAACGCCTGTGCTTTGATCGCCGTCCTTGGTCGGAAGCTGATGTCGAACTCACCAAGCTCTATCGCCCACTTAACCAACCTGCCGGAAGCCTCCGGCCGCTGAAGGATGGATTTCAGCGGCTGATCGGTTAGAACTGTAACGGAATGGGCCTGAAAATAGGGCCTGAGTTTCCGTGCAACCGTGACGAGAGCAAGGGCGAGTTTTTCTGCTCTCGGGTACCTCCTTTCAGCTTCTTGGAGGACCCTGCTGATGTAGTATACAGGGTGCTGCGCCACTCCAAATTCTCTGATTAAGACTGCACTGATGGAGTGTTCGGTGACCGAAAGGTACACGAACAGAGGTTCCCCGAGCACAGGCTTTGAGAGAACAGGAGGGGCTGCCAAATATGCCTTCAGTTCGGTGAAGGCAGCCTCGCACTCATCAGTCCACCGTACTTGCCCCCTTGCTTCGAGGAGCTTTTAGGGCCTCGGAGCAACTTGAAGAAGTTAAAACTTCTTTCTGCTGCTCGGGACATGAACCGGTTCAGCGCCGCAAGACGCCCCGTTAAGCGTTGGACGTCGCGCACTGTCTTTGGACTGCTCATTTCAAGCACGGCTTGGATTTTTTCCGGGTTGGCCTCTATTCCCCTGTTTGATACGAGGAACCCGAGGAACTTACTCGACCGAACACCAAACGCGCACTTAGCAGGATTGAGCTTCATATTATACCTTCGCAGGGTTGCGAAAGTTTCCTGGAGGTCGGAAATGTGGTCAGTACTCGGAAGTGTCTTGACCAGCATGTCATCAACATAGACCTCCATGTTGCGCCCGATTGCTGCTCGAACATCTTGTTGACCAGCCGCTGGTAAGTCGCGCCTGCATTCTTCAGACCAAAAGGCATTCTGGTAAAGCAGTATAAGCCTAGGTCTGTAACGAACGTTGTGGCGTCTTGATCCGGGGGATGCATGCTGATCTGGTGGTAACCAGAGTAGGCATCCAAAAAGCTTAGAAGCTCGTGCCCGGAAGTAGCGTCCACCAGCTGATCAATGCGCGGCAGAGGGAAGTTGTCCTTGGGCGTTGCCTTATTGAGATCTTTGTAATCCACGCATACACGCCATTTACCATTGGCCTTGCGTACGAGGACCACGTTAGAGATCCATCTCGGATATTGGGCTTCTCGGAGGAGCCCAACAGTTCGGCTTTTGACCACGTGATCCTGAATCACGGTCTGCCGTTCTCGGTTCACAGGTCGCCTCCTTTGCTGAACTGGCGGGATCCGGGGGTCCAGCCGGAGGCGATGAACCATGACCTCCGGGGGAATGCCTGGAAGCTCATCATCGGACCAGGCGAACACGTCCAAATTGGCCAGCAGGAAGGCTGTGTAGCGCTGCTGCTCGGCCTCTGTCAACAGGCACCAATGTACAAGACGTGTTCGGGGTCTTCGTCCACCTGGATGGGGATCAATCTTCCGCAGGCGTCCCTCGGCTGGTGGAGGGCTGATCGGAGGTTGAAGGAGCTGTATCAGCGAGTGGTTGCTTGTCCCTTAAGGAGAGGACATAGCAACGGCGAGACTCGCGCTGACACCCGAGCACTTCGCCCACTCCGCTCGGAGTAGGAAACTTCATCTTCTGATGGAGTGACGAAGGTACTGCTTTAAGGCGTCCGATCAGACCTCTGCCAAGGATAGCATTATATCCAGGCATGTTGTTGATGACCAGGAAGTCAACAATTTTGGTCACAGCCTTAGGAGCCGTTCCCAAGGTGATCGGAAGGCGAACCCTTCCCATGGGCTGGACCGAAACTCCCGAAAAGCCGAACAGTGGCGAGTTTACAGGGGTGAGTTGATCGGTTCGCAGGCCCATGAGGACAAAACAGTCGTAAGCCAAGACATCGGGGGCGCTTCCATTATCTACCAGAATCCGACGCACATTACAGTGGTTGATGGTGGCCGAAATGACCAACGCATCGTGTGTGGGGTCGTAACCCCTACAAGATCTTCATTCGAGAAGGTTATAGCCTCCTCGGGCTGTGCGCGTGCAGGACTGGCAGGATATGGAGCCGGCCGAGGTGCCGAAGGCCTATCTACGACATGCACTCGCCTTGCGTAGTCGCGTCGGCTTCGAGTGCTTTCTCCGCCCGCGCCGAAGCCTCCCGCGATCACGTTGATCTCCTGCCCATTGGGCTCGTTATTGATCGGCTGCTCGGGCGTGCGCTCTCGGCGTCTGGGGCGTTCTTCATTCCGGAGCACGAACCGTCCAAGATAGCCGCGCTTGATTAGGTCTTCGATTTCGTCCTTGAGCTGGCGGCACTCGGAGGTGTCATGGCCATGGTCGCGGTGGAAGCGACAGTATTTATTTTGATCGCGCTTCCGGGGGTCGGAGCGCATTCTTTGTGGCCACCGAACAAATGCTTCGTTCCTGATCTCTGCCAGGATCTGTTCGGGTGCCACGGTGAGGGGGGTGTAGTTGGTGAAGGGGCGCGGACGGCGCGGAGAATCGCCATTGCACCGTCCCTTCTTCCGATCTCGGTCGGAACCGTTATCGGAAGGCCGCTTCTTGTCCGACTGCTCCCCCTGTTCGGCCCTGCTCGCCGCCAGGCTCTCCTCGCAAGCTGCGTGGCGCTGTGCGATGGAGAGTAGTTCGGCAAGGGTGGCAGGCTGCTGGACGCCGTCCTCTGCAAGAAGCCGTCGCGAGTGCCCTGGATGAGGGCACTGGTTGCCAGAGGGACGTCCAGGCGCGAGATGCGAAGCGCCTCTGTTCGGAACCTCTTGACGAAGTCCCAGAGTGCCTCGCTTTTCCTCTGGCGCACAGCCAGAAGAGAAGCCGCCGTTCGCGGCTGCGACCTTCCGCCAAGGAAGTTGTCCCTGAAGGACTTCTTCAGTTGGCGGAAGGAGGTGATGGAGCCCGCAGGGAGGGTTTCGAACCAGGCCCTGGCGGTCTCCTTGAGCGTTGCAGGGAAGGCCCTGCACTTAGCCGCGTCTGATGCTCCGTGGAACACCATGTGCGACTCAAAGCCGTGGATGTGGTCGGCCGGGTCAGTTGTGCCGTCGTAGGGCGCGATGGTGGGTAGAGGGAGCTTGGAGGAGACCTGAGCCTCCAGGATCTCCCTGCTGAATGGGGAGCGGAAGTCCAAGTCATCCTCCGCTGGAGCCTTCCCCTCCGCACGCTGAACCATCGCGTCCATGCGGCGTTCAAGGTCGACCACACGCCTTCGGCGCCTGGCGAGCTCCTGCTCGGAGTTGGCGGGGCCCCCTCGTCCGGAGGCGTGGGAGTTGCCTCCCACGACTGATCGTGGCGGACGGGGGGAGACGGTAGAGCGGCGGGGTGAACGTCCGCGGCGCTCCAGTGCCCGCTCTTCCGACGGAGCCCGATGGGACCGGCGCGGCGAATCTGCCTACTGCTCTTGAGGCGCCGGGGGGACGCGAGAGCGGCGATGCGACGACTCCGCCTGTCGCTCGCGCGGCAGGGAAACCGCCGGGGCCGCTGCCCCCGCTAACTGAGCCTGCAGGGCGAGGTAGACACCCGTTAACTGCTACATCTGCCCGCGAACCTCTGCTACTTCCAGGGCAGTTGCGGGTGCAGCAGCCGGTGGTGCTGGGACGTCGTGATTAGCGCCGGCGGGGGCGATGGCGACATCACCAGGGGGAGATCGGCAACGAGAGTCCCCTCGCGACTGACGGGACCTCGTCGCCCTGCTTCCAACGTTCTGGTATGAGGATCGTCCTCGAGCCATGGCTGCGTCGATTCCCACAGACGGCGCCAAATGTGGTGGTGAAATCCTGTTTGGGCCAGAGCCAAATGGGCCTCCACTAGAGAGAGAGGGAAGATGATCGCCGGTGAGGACGAAGACCTGCAAAACCAGGAGAGGATCAGGGGGCCCGGTGAAGACCGAAAAAACCCTCTGATGCCTAAGTCAGTGGAGAGCTTGCAAGGCAGGGGGTTTCGGAATACGAAAGTGTGTTCGCGTGAGTCAGAGAACATACCCTTGCATGGTACTGTACCTATGTCTTTTATAGGCGTCGGTGCCAAGGCCAACGTGCGTAACGTTGGTAGAACGTGCCTGAAAAGGCGGCTTGATGGGCGCGCATAACGAGGGGAGTTATACGCTCAGGTGCCCGTTGGGATGCCAGGCAGATCGTGCCTCTTCATGATGGAGCGCGTGGCCTGGGGCGGTTATAACCGCGGTGTAAGTCAGAGGGTCTGCTCGGAACCCTATGGAGACACCTTCCGAGCAGGTGACCCACATGAGGGCTCGAACGCGCTGTTCGGTGACATCCAGGGTTGTTCCGCTCAGTAGGGTTACTATTCATGTTCGGAAGCCGCCGGCTGACGAACTCGGCAGTGCTTAGCCAAGGATGACCGAAGTATGGGGTCTCCTTTCATCAGATCCGTACGAAGGCGAGGGATCGTATGAGGGGGCCACGTCCGAAAGGGAAGACGTTGATGGGCCTTGAAGTGATGGGCCTTGACGTGATGGGCCTAGGTGGCGGAAAACAGCCACCACATGCCCTAACCCCACTCTTTCTTCTGTCTTAAAGAGTTTAATTAACAATTATGTTCACATGTTAATAAAATATTCCTTCTATTTTGACATATTACTTATGGAATGAATAGAACTAATGACTTCTTCCATTTCCAAATGTATAGAGTACAATAGGAGGATTTCAGTGGAGGAGTTTGTGAGAAGGATTCATGCATGGTGATTATCATACTAAATTCTCTTATTACAGAACATGGAGATCAAAGCGTATGGCAATTGTTATTTAAGGAGAAAGAAAGCCCGACTAACTCATTAGTTGACAAACAATAGTATCTTATACCTAAATACGCAATCGGTTGTATTAGGCAAAATATAATCTATTATATTCCTACTAATAATCTAACACTCATTCTTAAGTTGGAGCATATATGTCAAAGATGTCTAGATTACTACAAAGAGTAAAAGACCAAGATCTTTCATAAACAAATATGCCAACTATTCTTCTGTAGGAGTAAATGGTGTAAATCTTATGGGCCATGACAACATCTCTCATAAAGTGACACTCCATCTCAGTGTACTTGGTCGGCTTATGAAAAATTGGATTCTTGCCAATATGAATTGTGGCTTAATTATCACAATACATTTTCATAGGCTCTAAGTAAGAAACTCTGAAATCATGACATTAGACTTTGTATGTAACACCTAAACTCTGGTACAACCTCTCATACTTACCTTTGAGTTTGGAGATTCCACAGTAAACGAAATCACATACACAAACATTTTGGGAATGCAATTATAGTCATTGGACAAATATATGTATTGTCACAACCATCACTTACAAATCTTCTGATAGTATTTAGAATTACAGTCCCTTCTTTTTGTAATTTACAAGACAAAGTAACACCTCAAGAAAAGAAAATACAGTGCAATGAAGAAATCTAATCTCCCCCTTGGCTAATTTTAAATTTTCCTCTGAATTTTCTGAAAAGAGATATATTAACAACTAGTGAGTTAAAGACTCAATATGCATCAAGGATATCCAATAGTTAGCAAATAGTAGTAACAAAAATCCTTCATAATCCATACACTTAGGTTCAGGATGCATAGTAATTGTAGCAAAAAGGAATGTGCAATAAAGATATATGGTGCTAAGAGTATGGACTGAATACCATAATTTAAAATAAGGACAACAAACAAATCTTAATCTTTTTAACACAGTTACATCAAGTTTTCACTTCAAAATCGAACATGCATCACAAGCCACTATCAAGGTCCAAATAGATTTAGATTCGCCCGGTGCCCAAATAATAGCACAAAGTTTGCAATACTAGGGGCAGACTCACGTTGTGGATCCCCCCCCCAAGTTTTTTTAGCTCCTATGGTTATTTTAATAAGTAATTGTCATTTGTATTAGGTTTTTAAGGAAATCTCCAAATTGGCCCCCCCTCTATTTTACTCATTTTGTACATCTTCTTACTTTGCCCCTCCCCCCTCATATTATGTCCTGCGTCCACCCCTGCACAATACTAGAAGGCAGATCCTCACCTACTTCATGTCCATCAGGACGATCCATTAAGATTTTCAAAAAATTACTCATTGCCCTTGAGCCTATGACTTCCCTACTACTGACATTTTCAGGGGTTTTAGTGTAGGAAAAAATCCTCGATGTGGCAATGTCCATGGTAAATTCATATTTTAAGTTCTTAACTGTAGAATTATGGTAGACAATATCACGACATATTGTAGCAAAATAATCTTAATTCGTATTTTTGACTTAAACATAAGAAAAATATGTGATGAAATAGAGAGAGGGTTGAAATGTTTAGCCATGGATTCAACTTATAGATACACAAGTAACAATCAGAGGGTGAGGCAGAGTGGCAAAATATTCATATACACATATTACTGAGTTGTAGGTTCACTTGTGGGTATCAAGTGAAGTTAGCAAGGTAATTGGAGGGTAAGAATAAAGTACTTTGATACCCATGATTAGGATGTAAGGTTCGAGTAGCAAAGGATTCGAGCAACAAAGAGTGTTAAAAGAAGATAAAGTAATTTGTACATGCAACATTTCCTTTGCTTACCACTATCAGAACTTCTTGTGTGAAGAAGCACCTCCTACCTTTCTTGCTTCTCTACTTTCTCTCTTCTTAACCTCCTCCTTTGCACAGCCCCAACTCCTCAACACTTTTCCCTTTTATAAAGATAGGAGAAGGACCAAGAGGATAAGGACAAGAGGGGTGGAGTGGTTGGATAAGAATAAAGATTATTTTAATATTCCCCTTGCCACGTTGCACCTGAAGTACAAATATTTCTGAAGCTGAATCGCTAAGAAACCCCACCAGAAAATCTCTCTTTGGCCGAACAGAACTTCCTCCTCTATTTGGCCGACCAACCACACTTAAAAACCTCATAGGTGAGAATGCATCTGTAACAACTCAGATTTTTAAATCCCAAATAAATGGTGATAAATTAGTGGACAAGTTTGAGTAAGGCCTCTATAAGGCCATGGGCCTTATTGAACCCTTAATGGACCTTCCTGGGACAGTGCTAGTTGATGTCAAGGGGGCTTAACATCAACATTGTGTTGATGTCAGTACTATGTGCTATCTACTTGGTCTTGATGGTAAGAGATGTTGTCGTTTACCCTGGTTTCTGGAATTTTTTTGACTGTTGAACTTGACGTCAAGAACTTGATGACAATCGATGTTGACGTCAAGTTCTTAGCAGTGAAGTTGACTGCACCCTAGGTTGACGTCAACTACCGTCGGGCCTGTTTTTATAAGGCAACCCAAGGCCCCTCATTTCCACCTCTTCTTCCCTTTTCACTCACCACTTTCACCTCCTTCTTTCTCCACCACTTTCGGCAGCCGACGAGAGATCGTGGTGCACGTGGCAGCTTCGGATCGGACAAGAAGATGATGGATTTGAGGATTTGACCTCGCGGGATGTGCGTGAGAAACGTTGCGATTTTGAGGTTCTTCTTGGTATTTTTGACTTTTTAAGGTAGGGATTCTACCCCTGAACCCTTCTTGATCCTGTTGTGAGCATGAAATGTTATGATTTGCTTGTAAATCGAGGTTTGGGGAGGGTTTCTTTGTGCCGGGTTTTGAGGGTGTATTGCTCGAATCCAAGCATTGGATCGGTGTTTTCCAGCTTTATACTAATGCCATTTGATGAGGGAAAGCATTTCCCATCATCAGATAGTGTTTGTCTGGGTTGGATCACCCTGGGGAGCGGCCTAGGGTCATATTAGTTGCTGGAAGCTGAAGAACTTGACGTCAAGGGTTGCTACCGTCAATCTCTTCAGGATGAACTTGGAGACAAGGTGCTTTGCTGTCAAGGTGAGTTTAATGGCGAGACATGTTGTCGTCTACTATGGTAGACGACAGGGGGCTGTGCCGTTTACCCTAGGTTAATGGCAATCGGGGTTGCTGTCAATCCCACAAGTAGGTCCCAACAGTTTGAGCACTCTTGTGTGTGTGAGGCTAGGACACGAGGTGTCTGCCTCCTAGCGCGGTGTGCCATACATTGAGAGCGTTTCTGTCTGTGTGTGTGTTGTACTTTATCGTGCTTTGTGATTGTGTGGTGTTCTTTTCGGGCGTTGAGCTGGGCTCCATCTGGATAATTGGAGTTGAGGTATTCCATCGGTGAGCCTGGGCAACGAGTGTGACTTCGTTTAGTGCGTGCCCCTTGTAGTGGTTATGGGCCTGTTTTCGTAGGGCCCCTTCTCCACCATTTGAGTCTGACGTAGGGGAAAACCAATCGAGGATCAGACGCGAGGGAGAGCGTCTGAGTGTGCACACGTGGCTAGGGTTTGAGAACTCTGTGGTGTCGAGCTGCCAAGCCATAGGCACTAGCTAGTCCTACCTTTTTGTGTGAGTGTGTGTGAGTGTTGTTGTGTTTGTAGTATGTTGTTGAGTCTGCGAGGTTCCAATCTTTTGACGCGCTCCTGCGAGGAGTCGGGCGTCACACCACCGGTTTCTGTGTGTTTGAGTGCAGTGTTACTTTAGTGCACTTTATTTTCCTACACTTATTTTTGTACTGTTTACCAGTGGGGGTTAGTGCCCCTACTGGGTCTCTTCTTAAGACTCACTCCCTTCTCTTTCAGGTGGTTCATCATCGGCTCCAGATACTGAGGAGCCTAGTCACTCTGGTGCTGGACCTGCTTAGCTGCTGGGAGTAGTACTCTTTTTATACGTACTTGTTGTACTCTTTACTTTGTTAGATCTTCTCTGAGTTGTACTATGTTGTTATATATACATATATTCAGCGATTTTTTTAATTCTTATGGTTTGTGCACTTTCTTATATGTTCTCCTCAGACACTTTCTGTTAACCCTTCCGAGCTTCGGCTCGTGGGTGGCGGTTCAGGATTTAGGTTACTAGTGGGTAACTGGTAATTCAGATCCTGGGTCGTTATAGCCTCAATCAGAATAATTAAAGTAAAGGAGCAAATGAAGGAAGTCTTGGGTTGAGTGGGGAAATTCATGAAAGGGGAACACTAACCACCAGCACTTCGACTGGTCAAGAAGATAACACTGTTAATCCACTAGCACTTCGACTGGTCAAGAAGATAACACTGTCAATCAAAGCAGAAATTTTGTATATAACGAAGTACCAATTGATTACTCTGATGACACGATCTTTTCGGATCTGTGTGTATTGGTTTTAGAGTGGTGCTCATGACCAAGAGGTGGTCATTGGGCCTTGGTCGAGGTTTCCGTGCGTTGTGTGGGCATTGTCGGCTGGACGTTCTAGCCCAAATTGTCCATTGGTTCACTGGTTGTGAACGCGACGTAGTAAGTCGTTGCGATTTAATACGCGACAGTCTCTCCCGTCGTGATTCGCAGAACCGCCTTTGTGTTTAGCGGCGCTACGGGTTTCGATTGGCGACGGTTAGGGTCGTCGCGTTTAACTCTTAAACGCGACGTCTGACTACGTCGCAATTTTGAACCGAAGTTTAATTGCTATGTTTCGCCCAGACAGAGCATAGGAGCTCTGTCTAAGCAAAGGGGGAGGCTGCTGAGGGGTTTTCCAGCGTTTTAGCTCCATGGCGGCTCGTGCAGCACGGGTTCCACGTGGGGATGGCGTCCGGAGCGTGGACACGTCGGCGGCGAGGAGTTCTTCGTGTTCTTCAGACTCGTTCAGTTGGTAGGGAGACTTCCTACTTGTGTTACTTTGTTTTGAAAGGGTTTAAAGGGTTTAAAGGGGTGGAGGCATGTGTGGGTGGTTTGCCTTATTAGGATAATCCATTTAATGCT
The DNA here is from genome assembly GCA_014218235.1 of Colocasia esculenta. NCBI lineage: Eukaryota > Viridiplantae > Streptophyta > Magnoliopsida > Alismatales > Araceae > Colocasia > Colocasia esculenta. The sequence continues at coordinate 14,151,811 of CM024759.1, read as the reverse complement.
TTAGTCTGCTATTTGTATCATTTATGTGTTGGTTATCTTGTGGAGAAGGTGGGGTTCAGCCGTGCAGCTGACTTCATAGTCACGTTTGAAATGCGACGGGCTTAACTGTCACGTTCATGGTATGAACGCGACGCAGTGAGACGTCGTGTTTCCGTTTCTGATTGGTGAGCTGTTCCGATTGGTGTAAACACGACCATGAGGGTCGTCGCGTTTACACTGATATTGTTTAATGGTTAACGGTGGTCATGAACGCGTCACTTTGGTACGTCACGTTCATGAGTGTGTTAACCGACTTGCGTTGTCGCGATTTGAACTCTAATTGTCAGGTTTGGCTTAAAGCCGACGTATCGGGCCGTCACGATTATGTCGCGACACTGGGCCTTGTCGTGTTAAGCTTTGAATGGCGTCCGGACAGGTCGTCGCGATTTGAAAGGCGACGCCTGTGTCCGTCACGTTTTAGCTTCTGTGGTTAGTTTGTGGTAGTTGGGCAGTGAGGTTCCAGTGTGAACCTAGCCTTGGTCTTTTACTGTCTTTTTAAGTGCTACTTAAGATGATTAAGTTAGTAAAGCATGTGTAGGGTTGATATATGAGTAGTTAGTGAGTTGTGTAACTCATGATACATTTGTTATTATAATAAGTTAAGTGGTTAAAGAGTAGGATGTTGTGTGTTGCCGTGGAGGTCATGAGATGACCAATGACAGGCAAGGTTATTATATGTTATTGTGGTTTATATATGTATCGATGTAGGTTAGCTTGAAGGTCACATGGTGACCGGTGACGAGCTAATCCTGACACATGTATATCGTGATTTACAAATAAAGGTTGTATAAGTATATATCGTGGTTTGTGTGTTTGCCGAGTCTGGTGGTCCGGCACCTATTCTGGAATACCTCTTCAGTCAGGTACCCCAGGTTCTGTATGAGCTAGGCACGTTGTGCTCGGGGCGTGTCCTAGTACGGTGTGTACTACTGAGGTCTGAATCATCTTCCTGGACACCCTCACTCTTGTGTTTGAGTTGTACGTTCGGCTGAGGGAAAGACGACTGAGGGCAGCGACTTGTGTTTGTGGGTGTGTAGTCACTTGTAGCGCGCTCGTGGTTAGGGGGACGGACACCAGTAGACGTACTGGTCCCCAGCTAGTCCTGTGTTTCCAGTGCCTCACTTTAGGGAGCTCGTGCCGGAGTCCCTAAAGGTGCCAGGCTTGGATCTGCAGCTGTGTGGTCTGTAGGTGTGGTGTTGGTTGGTTCACTTTGTGTGTTTGTGGAGCTGTAGCTGGACTGTGTGTTCGTGGCTACGAGACTGAGAGGTGGTTCTTGTGCTGTGTTGTCCGGGTTGGATACTGGCGTCATGAACCAGTAGTCTGTTCCCGTGTGGTGGCGTCGTTCCTTTCCGACTCGAGTTTCACCACCGGTTGTGGCTTGTGTGTGTGACTCGCTGGTTGAGGTTTTACCCATTGGGGTGTGCCTTGGTGGTGGCACAGTTGTGGTTGTGATTCCGTGGTGGTACCTCATAGTAGTAGGTATCTGTACCCTTCGTGGGTAGCTTTGTGTTGTGGTACATCGTGTACCAGCCTCTTCAGGTGTTGAGATGAACTAGTGTTTCGTGGAGGTCGTGTGGTGTGACCTTCCACATGTTGTGTTTTACCCTTCTTTGGGTAAGGTTCTGTTTATGGTTGTAATGTGTGGTGGATTGGCTTGTTGATGCCAGTTCTGTTACCCTACATGAGTAGGTTGCCTGTGAAGCTTGTAGCCTAGGCAGTGGTTTGCGTGTGAGGCTTGTAGCTTAGGTGACCAGATGTTGTAGTGGTTTACCTGTGAGGCATGTGGCCTAGGCATTTCAGTTGTTGGGCGGACTAGTGGTGTTGCGCTAGTCCTATTGTTTCTCTTACCTTCTGAGGACTTTGTGTTAGTTGGTGTATTTATGTTTAAATTGTGGTTTGGCTATCGGTGTTGCCAGTGAGACCATCTGGGGTTAAGGTCTCTTCAGGTTTCAGTTGTTGTTTTTGGAAGGTCTCTATTGAGCCAGTGACTTGTCGAGGCTCACTCCCGTACAACTCTTTTCAGGTGTTAGCCATTTGTGTGGCTTGCAGAGGCGTTGTGGCAGACTTGTACCACTAACAGTAGAGTTAGTTGTGTTGTGTGAGCTTGTGCTCCCTCGGGGTATGCCCCAGGTAGTTGTACTCTTTTATTGGACATATAATAATGTACTGGGACAGTTGTACTTTATTATATATAGGTATGAGCACATGTACTTTCTTGTGTCTTATACTGTTGTTGTTGTCTTTTATATTCTTACTGGACACTTGTGCGCGTTATCCCTTGCGAGACTTCGGTCCGATCGCGGAAGGCAGACTTGGATATAGAGCCATATTGGGCACAAATATCCAGAGCCGTTACAATTACCTTCTATGTAATCGATGTTTTTCTTCAACATTCAATGTTCTAAATGAGCAATTGATGTTTTTCCTTCAAGTAATTGATGTTCTAAATGAGCAATCGATGTTTTTCCTTTAGTAATGGATGTTCAAATGAGCAATCAATGTTTTTCTTTTAGTAATCGATGTTTTAAATGAGCAATCGATGTTTTTCCTTCAAGTAATCGATGTTCAAATGAACAATCTATGTTTTTCTCTCAGTAATCGATGTTTTTCCTTCAGTAATCGATGTTCTAAATGAGCAATCGATGTTTTTCCTTCAGTAATCGATGTTCAAATGAGCAATCGATGTTGGTCAGTAATCGATGTTTCCTTCAGCAATCGATGTTTCTGACTAATCGATGTTGGTCAGTAATCGATGTTTCTGGCCAATCGATGTTGGTCAGTAATCGATGTTTTTCCTTCACCAATCGATTGTCTTTATGTCAATCGATTGCCTTGTTAGTCAACAATCAATTGTCTTTGTCACGCCCCGACGCGGAATATCGGAGCGCGAAGGCAGTTGCAAGAAAAAGGTATAGAGCGAATACTAGACATCAAACCATTGCACATTGAATAATACTAAAGCAAATCTTCCTCATTAATAACTTTTCAAATGTCTAGTTACAACCACTAATATCAGAGCCATTCTATAGGGCCCAATTACATTGTAATAAAAGAAAATAACTAACTACAACTCTAAGATAACATAATGACTCGAGGGTACTCCTGGCTTCACTCTTGGTCATTCCCTTCCTCGTGAGTGTATGTGTCATCCTCGGTCTCACCTAAGAACACAACATCAAATAACGTAGGGTGAGCGATAACGCCCAGTAGGACTTAAATCTCAGGCTCAAGCAGGCTTTAAGTAATTAACACATTTAATGGCAGAGTATCTAAAGATAGCAGGTACAAGAGAGTCAAAATATAGCAAGAGATAGAACAACAGGTAACAGGATAGCACAATAACACGAGATCGAGTATAGTTTCCAAAAAAAAAAAGCACAAGTATCGAGTATAGCACGAATAGCAGGATGACCATAGCACAACTAGCACAAGTATAATAATAGCACGACGAGTATAGCACTTGTTTGTCATTCTAGACATCGAGAGAGTATAGCACGTTTTGTGTTTTGATTGCCATATAGATAGTCGAGATAGATAGCACTTGGGTGTAATGCCAAACACTCTGATCATTTAACTCCCATGTGCACTAGCACTTTCGGGCGCACATCCCAGGACCAGATCGGGCCCTTTATATATTGTCAGGCATTGGTTATATTGTATCTTTAGACAATCAGTCAATGGCCAATATAGAGTACCAAGAATAGTTAAGAGCACTAGATGAATAGACGAGATAGTAGAGAGAACGTGAATAGACGAGCGAGTAGAGTATAGATGAGAGCTAAGGGTACAACGAGTAAACATGCGATAGTAACAGTTGCACAACACGTGCACGTCGTATTGGCAGTCAGGTGAAATTCACGATCTTCCCGCTGGCCATGTTATGCACAAGTCCAGAGGTCCGACGTGATTCAAGGTAAGAGCGAACTTCTAATAGCCGTTTGGATCATATCAATCGCTAAAGGTGTAATGGGTGTTAGGGTACAACCGGCTCGTCGACCATGTGGGAATCCATGATCAGAGGAGACTTACGGAGGCCTTGTGCAAGGGTTCACTAGTCCGGCGAAAGGAATATTTGACGGAGAGTTCACCACAAGCCAAGTAAAGTGTGTATATAAAAACAGGTGCTCGACGTTCTAGAGGAGTTCTAGAACAGTGGAGCGTCGATATCGGTATATAAACAACGCAAGAAACTAATACAAGTCCTTTAAAATAGGGCAATTAATATACTTTATTGCAATAAATTACCAGATACATTATGAGATATTTTATGCCAGATTTCAGCCATATATGGATGGTTCATGTGTGTGCATGTGTAAGAGAAATCATAGATAGAAAAGAAGTCGTGAATATGTATTTTAAAGCATTTAATATAGCTCCATTTTAAAACAGGTGTTTTTACTGCGTGTATGACTGTTAAAAAGGCGTAAGAATTATGTAGAAAGTGAGAGCAATAAATTTTATGGGTTTTCATCAAAAATCCTGTGAACGCGACGTAGGCCAGTAAGGGTCGCAACAGGGTCAGGGCAGATCGCGACAGGGCCTGAAAAGGGTCGCAACAGGGCTGCCAGGACAGAAGGCCAGAATGCGACGTAGGGTACTGTCGCGTTCAGAACGCGACAAGGAAAGTGTCACGACGGGCTTGAGAACGCGACCTATCGGGCCGTCGCGTTCTCAGGTCCATGGCCTGAGTCTGAAAGAGTTCTGCTCTATCTTGGATTGCGGTCCAAAAATATCAGATTTTGATACAGGGTTGTTCATAAAATCATAACTATTTGTATACACAATGAAAAATCATGAAACCAGTGGCAAATGAAACTAGACATGCGAGAGTACTCCCAGTAAATTGGAATTAGAGAGAGAACATGGTTTGAACATGGTTTGAGTATGAACAATAATGAGTAACACAAAACATGATATAGAGAGCAAGATTGATTTAATTTGAGCAACATGCTCAACAGAAATTAGGGCTTTCAGGGGCAAAAGATCCCTAACAACATGAAGTGTCTACAGTAAAAATTTCGTAGCATGGGATCAAGTGTACATGGAGATATGATTCAAACATGATGACTCAGAGTTATCATGTTTGCAGAACTTCTAAAATCAAGAACAAAAGATTGGCTCGATAAAAAATTATGAAACAAGAGGGCTTTTGTTCCTGGTGATTGAAACTACCTATAGATGGATTTGATTTAGTTTTGCTTGTGAGAATGCCTACCTTTGACTTGATTTATCTTCTAGGGTTAAAATCTCTAAGAACGAGGAAGAAGCTCCAAGAACTCCTTCTCCCCACGAGATCCTCTCCTTATTGGCCTCTTCTCCACGTCCAACAACCTTTGACAACGAGCTAGGGTCGGCCAAGAGGGTTTAAGAGAAGTATTTATGCATGTATGGGTTCCTATTCCTACTTCTATTCTAATTGCTCTTTAATTACGAGATTTCCTAACTCTAACCTTCATTTCTTGCTTTCCAACCTCTATTTAGGTTAGGATGTGATCTAAATTCGTGCTAAATCATAAGGGGTAATTCCAACTCTTATTGCCTCTCTTAATGCTTAAAGAGTCATTTTCTATTTAGGAGATATTAAGACTCCGAATTTAGCGTATTTTCTTTTTATTTACTACTTGTAAATTCATATTTTGACCCAATAAGTTCTAGAGGATCCATTAAACAAAGCCCAATACTCTTTTTCATTTAATGGGTTTTATTTAATGCTTTTTTCATTGAATATCCCTTTAGCTGAGTTTTTAATTTATTATTTATTTTTTTTTCTCAAAAATTCAGGTTGCTACAGTCTTGTTATTTGACAATCGATTATCTGGTTGTTCAACAATCAATTGTCTTGTTACTCAGCAATCGATAAGAGTCTATGTATCGATTGGCCTTGTTTGCCAACTGATTGACCCTTTTAATATGGCCTATTAAACAACAATCGATGGAGGATTTTATTCTCCAATCGAAGTAAGCCCTTCCACAACTAATAGGTGGCTTCATCAGCAATCGATGTAGCCCTTGAACACCAGTCTTTCGACATTGAAATTCTAAAAAGGCATGGGTGGTCCTTACCTACCCTTGTCCTTTCCCCATAAATAAGTCAACATAGACATGGCCCGGGTATGGTGGGTCTGTCCTTTTTCAGACCAAGTCAAGGGTAAGTATGACAAGGGTATGGCCTGAAGTATGACAGATCTTGGTTGTCTGTCCTTCTTGCAGACCAAGTCAACGTTAGGTATGGTGGGGTATGGTTTGGGCATGGCCTATGTATGGCTAGATTGGACTTTCTATCCCCTTTTGTCCCTTCTATAAAAATAAAGAAAGGGTCTTAAATGGGACCAAAGACCCCTTAAATAAGCCTTATGGCCCTTCTTTGCCGAACCTTATGATCTTCTTGTCCAAAAAGGGTGTTTGGAGCCTTTTTCCCTCTGCACCCACTGCCTTGACCATAGAAGAACCGAAGGTGATCTTGGAGCTTGAAGATTTTCTTTTGCTCAACCTTGGACGCAACTTACTGGAGAAGCCTAGAGCTCTGATGGTGGGGAGCACTTCGGAGCTTGTAAGGGATGATCCTGCAGCTTGGAGCTTGAAACTTGGAGCTTAGAAGGGTCCTTCTTCCTCTAAACCTTGCATTGAACCATAGGAGTGGAAAATTGAAAGAGTAACCCAAAAAGGTAGGTTTTCTCGGGCACAGACTAAATGTCTTATTCATGTTCTAAGTATCCTTGGATTCTTCATGTTAAGAACCTAGTGGAACACCTCTGATTTGCCTAAATGTCTAATCAGTATAGTGTTAGGGTTCCCTAACCCTCACACCCATGTGAGACCTTCCTTGTTTCCATCCGTTCCTGTGGAACATGACCCTTGTTTCTAGGAATCATGTACAGATTTCCTTGATCCTTCCCAAATAGGAATCCATTTGATTTTCCCATGTAATCATGCATTTCTGTAACCCTTATACTGGAAGTGCAACCTTCAAGATTGTTCATATGATGGCTCCAACAACCTTCTTGTTGGAATCCTTGTCTAAGTCTCTTGTCCACCATTGAAATCTTTTATCAGCATCATTGGGCCTGATGCACTCCTTGAGTATCTAAAGACCCTTTTTCGTTCCTATTCAAGTACAAGTCAACTGGCCCTTCCGACCATTTCGGCTATTCTCTCTTGTCAACTTCGATTGGCCCTTTGTGTCAACTTTGACTGGCCCTTCCCGCGACTTCATCTATCCCATAAAAGAATGACCAGTATGACAATGTCCAATCACTTGATATGTGTTAAAAGCTATAATAATGTGAATATCATTCTAAGATCTGCTCCTAATTACTTGATTTCTATCCCTCTATGATTCAACTGAAATTCCACATTTGAATCGACTTGTCTCAAATTTGAAATCAAAATAAATGTATAGGAACCCCCTTGAGCTTACTGCATGACTTGATCCATCATGCCTTCTAGAACTCTGCCAACTTCTTGATCTAAGCTTATGTTCCTAGCTGTCATGACATCCTACAATTCTGTCCTTCTTGACTCCAATGGCCATCTTGTCCTTGAAATCGACACTACTGTTGGGATGATATCCTTGATCAAATGCCTGCGTAATGGGGCTTGATCCGGTCCTGGGGAGGAGCACCCCGATGTACTTGATAACCTGAGCAGTATGGATCATTATAAGCGATGCTTGGCATTGGTATCCCTTACTTACTTGATTGGACAGTGCATGTAGTTCTATGTTAAGGTTAAAGTCTGAGATGACTTGATTGATTTGATAGGATTGATTCATTTGAAAATGGTCAATTTCGTGTTCATCTTGATACATGCTTGTTGGATAAAAGCTTGACTCCTTATATCGTTCTCCTGACATGATAGATAGCATGATTCGCCTTGAATTCCTGCAATATGTAGCTCTTGCCTGCTATAATTATGCTTCCTGCTTGCCTTGATCATCCTACTTGTTATCCTTGAATTTCAAAGTTAATTACTTATAATTTGCTTGCACCATGAGATATAAATCATACTGGGCTAGTTAGCTCATAAATCTATTAACATTTCAGGTGAATGAAGCATGCTTAGCATGTAGCCGACCCACTGTTTGGAGAGCTTGGAGCACTTCGGAGGAGTTTTCAGCCCTGAATTTTGATGTATGAGTGAATCATGTATAAGGCTTGTAAATCATAGAGGATGGATCTACGATGAGTGTTTTCTTTTGGAATTAGAAATTGTACAAACCATTCTACGAATGAAAGAAATAAGTTGATGATTTGTCTAGATGTGAATCATGGGTGGAGGAATCATTTATTGATCACCTTGTGTTTTATGTGTTGGGATTATGTGATTGTCTGTGGTAAATTTTATTGCAAAGGGGTGTGTCAAATATTGAAAATTTATAAGAGAATCATGTTATGATTAATCCTTGTATGAATTATGTGGTAGTAGAGGTTTGGTGATCTCATGAATATGAGCCTTTCCTATTGAGGAGTTTTTGTCTTTCGAGTAATAGAAAATTTTGGGCCCTAATTGTGTTGTTAAGGCTTGGCCTTCTATTTCATTACTGTTTGACTTGACCGTCGCATCCTTAGTATGACTTGAGGTGTTTGGTTAAGGTTTATGTTGATGAATGAGATTAGATTATTTCAGATTTTTTAATTTCTGTTGCAATTATGATACCTAAAATTTGAGGGCATGACAACATCCTAGGAGACTGTCGCGTTCAGAATGCGGCATATCTAAAGGCCTCATTCACAAACACACTGCCACACACATCAGCCCGACGCATGCCACGAGTCGCGCAAGCTGACAAACCTAGGAAAAGGTGACAATGAGAACATGTCATAGGGGAAGGCCGCGTTAAGAACGCGACGCCCACCCCCGTCGCGTTCTCAACTAGAGAACCAATGGGCTCTGTTGACACAACACGCTAAAGCCCGAAACAAGGCCCAACGGCCACACATTGGCTTAAAATACAACATTAAACCCATTAAACTAGAATCCGATTGATCATAATGTTACAAAAAGTTTCTACCATAAAATCGCTTACTTGGGCACGAGGGTTCCTAGGTTTTTATGGGCTTCCCTCCTTACGATCCATACGTAGTTACGAATAGTTATGAGGATAGTTATAATGTGATGTCCATTATAGGGAGTTAATCCTCCGATTATGGGAAGGATCTTGAAACGGCCCATGTCCCTCGGAATAATGGTTTTTCGCATTTATGGGGAGTTAAAGCCGTGTATTAGGTGAGAACACAAATTACTCATGCCTCAAGTTTCTTGGGATAAGAATGACCGAGTTGTAGATGTTGAGGACACCATTGATTTTTTTGGGACAACATGCCGGGGGTTGTGATACGCTTTCCAAGGATATGTTTCATGGGTTCTCACCTTAGTGCATTCCGAGATACTGTCCCGCAAACATCACCCTTAAAGTTGACTTTCCTTTGGGATGATACTCCCGAGATACCTTTCGTGTGGGCTCTTGGACTACTTTTGACACTTCACAGCGGTCCCGAAGGGGACTTTCACTTTTGGAGTTATGGGTCAATGTTAGGCTAGTAGCTATAATAGGCCTAGGGCAGAAATTATCTCTCTCCTATTGTTATCCGAAACATAACAATTCTCTTGGTAAAAAAACTAGGGCAAATTAATTAGCAATCCTTGACTGTAATGTTGGCCCACTTATGGTTGGCAACAAGACTAACCTAGAGGGGGGGGGGTGAATAGGAAATATGAAAATTGAAACAAAAATCACCACTTGAAAATGTTTAGTTAGTATAAATAAACGTGTGCAAAGAAGTTAAGAGCGCAGAAGCAAGCACACAAGAAACACAAAGATTTATCCTGCTTCGGTCCTTCCAAATGGAAGTCCTACGTCCAGTCCCCAATCAAACTCTTGAGATTTCACTAACCACCAAGTAACCTTGGTCTTCCCTTAAATAAGGGGCATATAGTACCCAGCACCCCAGTTGGTCTTCTTCTCTTTCCGGGTAAGAAGACAACCCACTATTTCACCTCAGCCAGGTGCTTCTTTTACGAGCTCAAAAGTAACTTACTGATACACACCCCAGCAGATTTTCCCTTCAAACAAGGGGAATACTAGTACAAACCCCATATGGTCACCACCATGCGTAAGCTGGTCTTTCCTTCTAATCAAGGGGTCTTGCACATCAAGCCTTCTCTTTCAACCGAAGAGGAATACTTCTGAACACAGAAGCTAGGACTTGAAGCCCCTAGATCAAGCTCAAGATACACAAGGAAATGTTTGATCTGAGACTGAACTTAAGAAAGAAAGAGTTTACAATAAAAGACTCTTCTTAGGCTAACCCCCAACTCTCTCTCTCTCTCTCTCTCTCTCTCTCTCGCAAATACACAAAGACACACAGAGAGAGATTAAGGAAGAAAGAAAGGCTTCAATGCTTCTGAAAGATTCTGCTTGAATGCTTTTCTCTCTTTGAATGGGCTCGAGCTCTTTCTTGCTTGCTTTGAGTGTGTATGATGTTGGATGTTCACTGGATGTACACTCCTTGAATGATCTTTAGGTTTTTCTCTTGTTATTTCTTTAGCCTTTGCTTCATCCTTTTATGGAGCAGCTTGAAGAGAATCTGTTGAAGAATAGCCGTTGCTTTTGTTCTTCTCCTTCTTCTTTTTCTGCTCTCCTTCTCTTAAGTCTAACGACTTCTTTCTTATGCCTACTGGCTACTTGGAATGGAGGAAGATGTTCCAGTTGATGTGCACTTCCAAGGATGCCAGCAGTAGGTCCAAAATGTTGAATATGTGTAGAGGTTGACCTGCATATATTAAATGTAAGGCAGTTCAAACTCGAGAAGTCATTTGTCAAATGGCTCATACCTCTTTTTGCCTTCTGCATGTATTCCCTGCAAATAGCTAGAAATAGAAGGTATGTGTTTTTCTTTTATTGCAGGAAGGAGGAATCTTCTTTTGACTTCTGTCCATGTTTTCCTACTGACAGTTTGCTATAAGAGCTTTTTATCTGTAAGAGAAATGACAAGATAAGAATTAGAAAGTCATTTGAATTTTCAATGGGCGCCAAAGTCATTTTTAAACCCAATCAGTGTGAGTCATAATAGCAATCAATATAATATTAAGTTTATAACACCAATCAGTAGAAATAGAGAGACAATCGATGTTTGTTTAAAGACAATCGATATTTTAGAGGTAATCGATATGAAACAACTGCAATCGATGTTTTAAGGCAATCGATGTGAGCAATCGATATTTTATAAAGACAGTCGATGTTCATGAAGGCAATCGATGTCTAAGTGAAGCAATCGATGTTTAATGGTAATCGATCCATAAATGAAATCGATGTTGCTCAAAGGCAATCAATGTTTAAGTGAAGAGCAATTGATGTTTAAGATAATCGATGTTTAAGTGAAAAAACAATCGATCAAAGGCAATCGATGTAGAGCTTCAACTGGCGACTTCGATTGGAGAAGAAACTTCGTCTGGAATCAAAATACAACGTTATCGGTCGAAGTGGAACCTTAGATATGATGAAATAGAACTTCGTATATGATGAAGTGAACTTCGTATAGAATGAAAAACAACACAGTCGGTCGAAGCTGAAACCCGCAATCGGTCGAAGTGAACTTCGTATATAACTTTGGATATGACGAAGTTAGCTTCGTATATGATGAAGTAAAATTTCGACTGATCACGACAAAAAATATGCATGACGAAGTGCTAGCTTCGGATATGACGAAGTGAACTTCGAATATGATAAAGCTAGTTTCGTATATGACGAAGTAAGTTTCGACTGAACATGATAAAAACATGCACGACAAAGTGAAGCTTCAGATAAAACATGTTATTTTTTATGCATAAATAATGTTGAAAAATAGTAATAAATAGATTAATATTATTTACGATAATCATGAGATTTTGTTATCACAAAAAAGGATAAAATATAAGAGTGTTTCAACATGTAACTGTGGAAGTTCTTGCTGTAATATAGTTTAACGTATGCTGTAACAAGGGATAACACTTACTGTAATGTATTACAACTCTGTTAGAAATTTAAAAATAAGTCAAATATTTGATAGAAACTTCTAATTAATTTATCTAAAATTTTATTTAACTTATTTTTATTTTTTCAAAAAAAAGGAAAGGTAAAAAGTATGTTTAATAAACCATATATAATGGAACAAGTTTTTGTTTTGTTTTTTTTCTTAATTCTTTAAAAAAAAAGAAACCCTCCCCGTCGGCCCCGCACCTGTATCTGGGGCATTCCGCTATCCATTTCGTCTCCTCTTCCCTCGTTGCCCTGCACTGCGCCGGAGCGAAAAGCGAAAGCAGAGGCTTAAAAATAGCGCGCGACCACAACGCCATGGGAGGGGGCACGGTGCTGGTGCAGAAGGGGCACGGGGAGGCCGATCGCCACTCGGCTCCATCCTCGCTTTCTGTTCCGCCTCCGGGCATGGCCGCTGCGGCGCAGGGAGGGAACCCCATGGCCACGGCTCAAAAATGGGTCACTGCGAAGCAGGCTCGCTTCCAGTCGTGGCTGGCTCAGCAGCCCATCGCCGTCGAGGCCGCCGTCACCACCGGCCTGTCCGCCCTCCAGGGTGGCTTCCTGGGCGGCCTCATCAGCACGCTCGGCAAGGACTTGCAGTCTGAGACGGCCAAGAACCCCGGCATGGGCCCCTTAGGATCCTCCAACCAGGCTAACCCTTTCCTCTCCCTCGAGGTGCAGATGGGTCTCTATCTCTCGTTCTCATAAGTCTGCTTTCCTCATTTACATCCCAAAATATGCGCTGCTCCAATGTGGAGTGGAAATACCTTCTTTGTTTGGTTTAAATGTGCTTCATTCCCTGATTGTGTGCTGCTTATGTGGTTATTGTCATTGCTTTGCTTTCCCTTCCCATACGTCGTTGGCTTTCTTTTATTGCATCAGATTTTTGTTTCCACGGTTTGGCTTTCGTTGTTTACCTGATCACACATCTCTATACGGTGTGGGCACGCAGGGTACGGGAGGTAGTCCCCTAGTACAGGCTCGTAATTTTGCAGTCTTGACTGGAGCCAATGCAGGAATATCTTGCGTGCTGAAAAGGATTAGAGGCGTGGACGACTTGCAAAACAGGTGATGATCATTTGAACTCTTTCAAAATCTATTTCTGAGGTGGTCGTTGCTTGTATCTCTGTTCCCCTTCTATGCTTTGTTCCTTTTGCAGGACGGACATACCGGAGGATGGAAAGCCATCAGTTTTGAGTCATAATTGGTCATATATCGTGTTAGATGAAGTTCAAGGATTATTCGATGTTTGATGGATTTGCAAATTTTCCATGTATAGTCCATTACCTACACAAGACCATTATTCGATAAGACATCTACATATGCTTAAAACACCCCTATACTCACACACAGCTGACGAACATTTGAACTTCTTTCTTACTATTGTTGCCACATTAATTAAGAAAAATGGTCTAAAACGTTGGCGACAATGATAGTATTTGCAGGAAATTTCCTCTTAGCCAAGAAGAATGTTTGGGTAAATGCTTTCACCTCAGTTTTGTGGAGCAGCAATAGATACTACTGTTTTAGTTTTATTATTAATTTGGAGTTGGCTGAAAGAAGTATCTTTCTTTTGTATGAACAAGCAAACAGATAGTTATTAGATTTAGGTAGCTTTTGTCAGCTTTAATTTTGTCAGCCTTGAAGGTTATGATGAACTGATACATTGAAATGCAAAGTGAAGGAGGCTTGTTGAAAACCTGTACTCGGGTCCCATCATTTTAGAACAAGAACATTTTGATATGACCCTAGTTGGACATTGCATTTTTTTCGTAGTATTTTGTCCAATTTTTAAAGCTTTCTTTCACACTAGTTGATGGGCATGCATGATGCATGTCTGTATGCGTGTTCAGAATTACAAGGTAAACTTACAGAGTAAACAGACATGCTAGACCATCATCTAGTTTTTGGTTGCTAAGCTAGTAGTTGGATGAGCTACTAAGGAATGCAGATGAATGAAATTGACCTGTCAAAGTGGGACTGGCCTGCAGAAACTTATGAAGAGCATGCAGTTTTTAATTGTAACATAGCTGGCAAAAGAAATTCGTTTGTCTAGAAATGTGCCTGCAATGTTACATGATTAATTGATTATAGTTGCTTGAAGGCTTCTAGATTTCACTTGAAACTATAGGGGACCAATTATCTGGGCATTTACATTTTCAATTTAAAAGGAACTGGATCATGTACAGCTGAAGTACATTAAGACCCAATTTACAAAATACTGCTTCATAATTTAACAATGGATGTTGGTGGTAGGTGGGTAAGCTGGCTGGCCTGCCTCATCACTGTTCCAGTCACAAATAGGAAACATTTTTTAATGTTCTTCAAATGTGCAAATACAATTACCTCTCTATTGGCATTTCTACCTGATTCCATATTCATCTGTCATTATAGAAATTGCCCCTTGTTATTTGCTAATGCAAGCATTACTCGGTCAAAGGGAAGTTGAGCAATTTGTGGTGTCTCTCTCTGAATTATAGGAGTTGATGACAAGGCCACGATCAATACAGAGGCGCATGGGGGTGTTGGTAATGGAGGAAAGAGGGATGGATAGAAAGATTCAGAGAATCCTTTAATATAAATGGGAGAAATTTGGAGAATGGGAGGGTTTTAACTTGTTTGACGGGGTGGCTCTTCACCTGTCTAGTGGGATGTTGGAAAATCGTGGCAGCCAGAGTCATTTCTGACAGCAGCCTTGCTCTCAGGTTGTTATGAGGGGAGTATCAATCTGGAGTTTGAGATCCCAGAGTAGTAGGCATGAGAGTCTTTTTGTCTATGCTTCTCCTCATTCCCTTTGCAGAGGATAAGATAAAGAGGACAATGGCATCTGCTCTACTCAAGCAAAGGTCAGCGAGTAGTGAACACAAGTGTCATAAGGACAATGAAGGTCAGCTCATGCATGTATCAACCATCTGCTTGTACCCAGTTTTGATTAGGCAGAATCAAGTTGGATTTTACCAAGTTCAACTTCTGAATCCTAGTGCTAACTTGTCTCCAGATCCTGTTTAGTTGGTACTGAAGCTTGGGACCTATTTTAGTCTGGTTGAATTCATTCATCCAAGTGAGCTTAGGCCCTTGGTCCCTTGTGCTAATAATCAGGCTATTCTGAGCAAGTTGCCAGGGTAGTTGATGCCTTCCTCTTTTGCACCGTGACCCATAATCTCCTTCCACCTGTGCTGGGCAGGCCAACAAGCACTCACCCTCTTCATATTGTTCTGCATTGTCTGTTGGAGAACAACAATGTCTAGGCACACTGTCAGTTCTTTCTGTAGTGTCTGCCAGAATGGTGGTTCACTCTGACGCCACCTGCAGCCAGGGTGCAGACAACTGGGTGTCGTGGCAGTGAATGTGATGTCAAGACTGGCAAGCTGATAGTCTTCGTGGACCAATGCCTAGGAGAGTAGGCAGCACCCATGGATGGCAAAGTCGGCCGATCCGGGTCGGAATCGGCCTATGGCGACCCGATTTGGGGGGGTGGGGGGGAAACGACGACCCACCCACTATGTAAGGTGGGATCGGGGTGGATCGAGCAGAATCGGATGGAATTGGACTGGATCGGGCCGATCCAGTTCGATTCCACCTCAATTCCATCTGCTTTAGCCCGATTCCCTCAGCTTACCTTAGCCACGTCTGATCCCGTCCACTTACCTTATTTACCTGAACATCATTTACTTAACTATTTGTAGTTTCATTTACTTAAGATGTTACATGTAAATAAGGAAGTACCCCCATTTGAATCCAATAAAAATATCAGAAAAATCATATCTCTTACAAATAAAAAGTCAACTCCCATCCAAGAAGAAAATTACGATTTCGGTGGTTCCATCAAAATAGCGACTTTCTAATCTTTCATAATTTAGCATATCTAAAAATTTCATAATTCAAATAAACTCAAGAGAATACTAAAAATCTAAAGTCCGGTAAAAAAAGTCAAACGTGCATATGGCTTCTCCAAAGGAGCCACTCTCTTATTGACATCACTTAGTTTGCTTGAGGCATCTCAGGATTTGGTCAAACCTAAGCTATCATCACCTAAACTCATGAGATTTTTCACTTTCTAATTGAAAAGAAACTAGAAAGTGACAGTTCTCATGAGTTTGAGTGATGATAGTTTAGGTTTGAGTCGTTTGACCAAATCCTGAGAGATCTCAAGCAGACTAAGTACTGTCAGTAGGAGAGTGGCTCCCTAGGAGAAGTCATTGTACGTTTGACTTTTTTTTACCTGATTTTAGATTTTTAGTATTCTATTGGATTTATTTGAATTATGAAATTTTTATATATGTCAAATTATGAAAGATTAAAAAATCGCTATTTTGATGGAACCACTGAAATCACGATTTTCTTCTTGGATGGGAGAGTTGACTTTTTATTTGTAAGAGAGATGATTTTTTTGATATTTTTATTAGATTCAAATGGGGGGTACTTCTTTATTTACATGTAATATCTTAAGTAAATGAAACTACAAATATAACATTTACTTAAATGATGTTCAGGTAAATAAGGTATCATAATTATCGTTGCTCTGTATTGTAATATGAACATATGTGCAACTAGACTATGGATATACCCAAAATGTTCTATTATTATATGTTTTTTAAAAAATATCCGTGATTTTTCCTCATTTTTTTACAATTTTCTTAATCATTTTTTAACCTGGCCGATCCTGGATTGGCCAGACTCCAATGGAGTCGGCCGGATCCTCCGATCCGACCCGACTCGGGTCGGGGTCGGCTGGGTCCGACCCAGCACCCCAACCCGACTATGCCATCCATGGCATCCAAACCAATCTGCTGAAGCAGCTTTTTCTTTCAACAGGGAATCTTCTTCCTCCTATACGGCTATTAATCCTGGACCTTGTGCATTGCACAGGGGAAGGAAACAGATGAGAACCATTCGCTCCACCTGCTATGGTGAGGCTGAAGCTTCTAGATAGTTTATACAAGCCTTTTTTGGCAACACCTAAGGGTGTATGTAGTCATCCATCGTCTACATGGCTATGACTATCAGAGGCTCACCCATTGATGAAGGGAGTTATTCTGGCTTTGCAGGAGGATACTTCTATACCACATTTGGCAAACCATTGTGATAGGATAATCATACATCCAGCGGAGGTTTGAGGGTAGTTAGGGATGAAAATTGAATGAGCCATTGTGTGAAAATATTGTTGTCATCATTTTTTTTTTCTGTAAAAAATGAGTGAAAGCTTCTTTAGGAATTTAGGATGTATCCCTTAGAGAATTCTTCATTTGATCCATAAATTGGACACATAACTTAAAGGATCTCGATGGTGGCCACTTGCTTTACACGGAAGTCTTCAATACAAGTGTATTGTAGACACATTGAGATGAACCCATTAAAGATCCAATAACATATGACTGAGGGGACACACATTCATGAAAACTTTATAGTAACATAATATTGCATGCTCATGGCATCATAGCTCCATAATATCATGACATTGTATCATGATGTGCAATCACATTAATGAGTCATGCTCATCATATTGATTTCATCAATTATAAGGCTGAAAGTAAATAATGCTTATACTGTTTCTTAAGAGAGAGGAGACTCCAGTGAGGATCCTTTGCAGACTTGGAGTCTCCAATTTGGTGTCTCTTTTCGTTCCTCCCAATGGGGTATTTAGTGGCAGCTGAACAAGAGGCAGGAGAATATATTTTGTACATGGAGGACAGTTATGCCTTACTCTGGTTTTCATCAGGTGGAGATGTGAGAGGAAAAAACTAGCAGAGGCATAGATGAGAGTTTTCCCCTTTTTTCTATCTACAATAGGTGCTCCCTTTGCTTACATCTCTCCTTTTTAATCTCCTCTTTCCTTTGTCTTTTTTTTAGCTCCATTGTGTTAGGCTAATCATGTGTGGTTCTGTTGGGTGGTGGACCAGGGGAATGAACGTATTTGCAAAATGCCCCTCTTGTAGTTGCCGAAACCTGTTGGTACAGCTCCATGGGTATTTCTGCATTAATATTTGTATAGTAGGGATGGATATGTATACGAGAGTGGTATTTTGCAATTATGCTCAAAGTTATGTTTGTAATTATTCCTTTTTCTAATCTCCTTTCACTCTTCTCTCGTATTCCTTCTCTGTCTTTTGAACTCCTTAGTCTCTCTCTCTCTCATTCTTATGCACACACATAGATGTGCAAACCATACACACACTCCCCCCCTCTACCAAAAACTCATAATGTCCATAACGGGTTCTAAACGCCGTTTTGGACACATCCTCACTCCGAATCCTCAACTGATGATAACCAGATCGCAAATCAATCTTAGAAAAGACTGATGCATCTCGCAACTGGTCAAACAAATCATCAATACGAGGTAAGAGATACCTGTTCTTCACAGTCACTTGGTTCAGCTTCCTGTAGTCAATGCATAACCTAAGTGACCCGTCCTTCTTCTTGACGAATAACACAGGCGCGCCCCAAGGGGAAACACTCGGGCGAATAAATCCCTTATCTAGCAACTCTTGCAACTGCCTCCTTAACTCGGCTAACTCCGCAGGTGCCATCCGATATGGAGCCTTCGAGATAGGAGAGGTGCCCGGAAGCAACTCTATGGTAAACTCTATCTCTCTATTCGGTGGCAAACCAGACAAATCATCAGGAAAGACGTCTGGAAAATCCTGCACTACCTCAATCTCTGCAAGAGTAGGTGACTCATCAGCCTCTGACACTAATACCACGCTGGCAAGAAAAGCGTCACAACCCTTGTTTACCATGCGCATCGCCTTCATGGCAGAGATGACTAACTTTCCCGCCAAGTTCCTTGGCAAGGGATGAGAGAACTCGTCCTCACCAGGAATGCGGAAAACAATCCTCTTCCGACGACAATCCACTAACGCATAGTGCTCCTCTAGCCAATCCAGACCAAGAATAACATCATAGTCCTTCATCTTTAGCAAGAAGAAACACCCTTCTAGGACTCTATCCTCAATGCACACAGGTAACGACGAAATGCACTTCCTAGTCGATACCGTACCCGCAGGGGTGTGCACAGACAAAGGGACCTCTAAGTCCTCAGACTCTACACCTGACTCTAGGGCTAACTGCCTAGCGAACCGCTCGGAAATGAACGAGTGAGTAGCACCCGTATCAAACAAAACCCGAGCGTGCACACCTAGAAGTAAAACCGTACCTTCGGTGACATGCTCCGCCTGCTCGGCGTCCTCGCGTGCTAAAGCAAACACTCGAGCTGGGGCTCGAGGCCTTCCTGGTCTTCCTGTAGCTGGCGCTGCTGCCGCTACCGCTGGGGCTGGCGCTCCGCGCTGGACTCCCTGCTGAAGTCTTGGGCAATCCTTGATCTTGTGGTCACTGCTTCCGCACTTTAAGCACTTTCCCATAATCATCTAACATTCGGTACCGCCATGTGTCTTCCCACAGTGGGGACACTCTTTCTTCACACCAGGGGAACGTATAGAAGGTATCTGAGAACTGCCGACTGCCACTGATCGCTGCTGTGTCTGGTACACCGCTTTCTTCTTATCCTGTCGCTGGAACGTAGCTGCAGGTCTCTTCTGCGAAGCCTTCTTCTCTTCAAGATATTGCTCCATCTCACCCTCCTGCCTACAAGCAGCACTGAGGGCCTCGTCCAAAGTGCGGTGGTCAAACGCCACGAGCCTCGTCCTCAGTGATGGCTTCAGGCCCATCACGAATTTCTTTGTCTTCCTGCGTTCATCTGCCACGATATGAGGTGCATATTTAGAGAGTTTAGAAAATCTTGCCTCATATTCTAGCACGGTCATGGAGCCTTGAGCCAAAGAGAGGAACTCCTGCTCCATCCGATCTTGAATATGCTCGGGGACGAACTTGGCCCGAAAGAGCCTCACGAACTCGTCCCAAGCAACATCAATAGCTCCGTCCTCAAACCGGGTACGGAGCAATGAAGCACACCATACATCAGCTCTTTCCTGCAGTACACCGCTCATAAGCACCATCTAAACAAATCTAACTTAACAAAATATACAAGCATATAAACTAAAGCATACCTGTAGCATGTAGGTGGCTAATGTGACCTTATCCTCATCTGCACACCTGATGCCTCGGAAGATCTTTTCTATCTCCCTCATCCAGCTTTCTGCCAACAATGGGTCGCTCTCTCCTTTAAAAGAGGGTGGCAGCATCCTCTTGAATCTTTCCATGGTAGAAGGTCCACCATGGTCCTGAGCTGGTACTTGAGCCTGCTACAGTACACAGCAAGCAATACACAATCAACATAATGGTGGGGACATCTGAGCCTGGGACCGTGCCATTTGGTGCAAGTCTATCAAAGACGGAGGCGACGGGCAGCGACGACGGCGTCCATTTGGCTTGGCGATTGGTCGTCGGGCCACTAGTTTAGTTCTTTTATGAGTTTGAGCCATTAGTGATGTAATAAGGCCCATATGAGGCCCAATTGAGCTCTTTTTATTTTCTTTGTATTTTCGGGTCCGATTTTGGACCTATTTTTTAGGCTTGGGGTTATTTTGGTCTTTGGGTGTTTAGTGAGGACCATTAGGGTTCCATCACTATACATAATGTGTAATTTCTTGTTTTGAGGAGTTAATGAAGATTTGAAGATTGCTTTGGGCAGCCGCCATTATGGTCTTCTTCCAGCGGGGTGGATTCCCCAGGGGTGGAATCCCCAAACCCTTTTCTTCCTCCTGCTGCCATCTCTCTCTCTCTCTGTGTTCGCTGTCTCCCTCCCCCACGCTGCTGTCCCGCATCAAATTGGTATCAGAGCCGGTCGGCTCCTTGTTTGGAGCCCGTCCGGTCTTCCCCTTCCTTCGCGCGAACCCCCCTTCCGCCATTTGCGAACACCACCCGGCGCCGGAAGCCATCTCTCATCCCCTCTCCGTGTTCCACCCGGTTCCTCACCGCCGCCCCGCTTCCACGTCCGCGACCCCCCCCCCCCCCCGCCATCGCGTGCGAACTACCCGCGGCAGCACGCCCCCCCCCCCCTCCCCGCGTACCACTCCGGACCCGCCTCGCCCCGGACGTGGCCGCCCCGCCGGCAAGCGGGCACGTGGCCGCCGCCCCCCCACCTCCGCGAGCCCCTCCCCAAGCCCCGGCACCAGCTGACCCGCGCCCTGCAACCTGCCTCGCGTGGTGCCCGCCACCCTCGGGCTGTGCGAACCAGGCCCCGACCCCGCTCACTCCGCGGGCCAACCCGCGTGGCCGGCCCGACCGCGCCCCCCACCCCGCCTTGCTCGCGGCCTCCCCGCAGCCGCAGCGCCCTGCTCGCGGCCCCTGCTCGCCACCCCTGCTCGTGGCGCACTGCTAGGGCGATTGCAAAAGCCCAGACGCGAGCCCAAGCGCCCGCGTCCTCCTCTGCTTCGGGTTACCCTGTGGAAGGCTGCCAGCGTCTACTAGGGATCGGGTCCCCTTTTGGGCCCAAATACTGATCGCTGAAGGTTTAGCCGGCCCCAATCCGGCCGTCTAAAGGTCGCCTCTGTGCCGGCCTTCTCGCCGCTTCTTGTGAGCGGTCTGACTGGCGATAACAGTAGCGCCCTGACCGGTAGGTGTCGATGAACCAGAACGGTGCTCTGAACGTCCCTGAGAATCCTCCGGTGCTCGCCCACATTCCGGTTCTGCCGCACGAGGTATTTCAAGCTCTGGCCACTCTGGCCAGCAGTAAGCAAATTTGTGAGTTTTCAGTCCGTATGGTTCTCGCACGTTGGGGTTCGGATCAACATGGCCGTTTGGTTCTCTGTATCTCTGGATATGATGCCGTGTTTTGCCGAGACAAGTGTGTGCATACCAAATGGTCGGTTTGTTCGTATGTTGCTCGAACCTAATCAACCAGGTAATTATATCTCTCAAGGTGTTGTGGATTTGTTATCTCAAACAAGAGAGATTATCATCTATCCAGACATTACTTTTGTGGAGTTCTCTTTTGATTGTCGTCTTTGCGATACCCTCCAACGGTGTGTTTACTCAGACAGCGCATGGGTTGAGATCTATCCATCTAATGAGTTGTTCATCACTCTTGGGGCTGAGTGGTTAGCGGCGCGACATGTTGACTTGAGATTTGGGACGACATTATGTGTTCTACGACCACCACCCGATGCATGCATAGTCCCTTATGGTGGCTTCACCAACGCCTCGGGGTTGCCGCCGGAGTCTGTAGCACAGGACATCTCGATGCAGGATGAGATTCATGAGGCCGACGCATCACCGATCAATGAGTATGAAGAAGAGGTCCGAACAGGCGTACAAGAACATAGTTTATGTGTTGATTCTGGATTTAGACGTGAATGGGATCAACGTTTCATGCGAATAGATAATCTTCTTCAACGATTATATGACGAGTTGGCCAAACAAGAGGAGGTTGTCTATGAGGCTGACTCATCGATTATTAAGGAGTCTGAAAGCCAACTAGTCGAAGTATCTTATGAAGCAGATGGATCATTGATTGATGAGTATTATACACAGCTTGAGTCTGAGATGTTTGGCGTAGATGATTTTATTAAGGCGAATGAGGTGGCAATGGAAGAAGTAATTGAAGTTGCGGTTAAACAACCAACGGTTATGCGGGATATCATCAATTTGGATGACTTTGATCACTTATGGAGTGAAACTAAGGCACATTTTTCTACTCCAGATGTGGTTCTTTGCTTGATGGGCCTACATGTTTTCGAGATGTGTCTTGTGTTTGCTCCTTACCTCATCTCCCTTTGGATATTGTCCTACTTCAAAACTCGAGGACGAGTTTTCTCGAATCAGGGGAGAATTGGTGGGGACATCCGAGCCTGGGACCGTGCCATTTGGTGCAAGTCTATCAAAGACGGAGGCGACGGGCAGCGACGACGGCGTCCATTTGGCTTGGCGATTGGTCGTCGGGCCACTAGTTTAGTTCTTTTATGAGTTTGAGCCATTAGTGATGTAATAAGGCCCATATGAGGCCCAATTGAGCTCTTTTTATTTTTCTTTGTATTTTCGGGTCCGATTTTGGACCTATTTTTAGGCTTGGGGTTATTTTGGTCTTTGGGTGTTTAGTGAGGACCATTAGGGTTCCATCACTATACATAATGTGTAATTTCCTGTTTTGAGGAGTTAATGAAGGTTTGAAGATTGCTTTGGGCAGCCGCCATTGTGGTCTTCTTCCAGCGGGGTGGATTCCCCAGGGGTGGAATCCCCAACCCGGTTCCTCCTCTGTCCACCGCCCTCCCTCTTTCTCCCTCTGTCCGCTGGCCTCTCTTCTCTCCGCCGCTGTGCCGCATCACATAATATCGCATAATTAAATAAAAGACTATTAATCATTTTATTAGTCTAACCTGAGCCTCCAACTGTGCCTGGAGTGCTGCCTGAGTATGAGCCTGCGTCTGCATGGCTTGCACCAGACCTCGCATGAATACTCCATAATCCACAGGCGGCGGTGGGGGAAGTACAGGACCCTGCGGTGCCGGGGCCTGCTGCTCCGCCCGCTCCTCACGTCTCGGTTCGTCCTCACGGGCCGGTGCTCCGCCACGCCTACCTCTCGAAGCCATGGCTGTAATAAATTTCAGCCACCATTAGAGCTACTTTAATTTATTTCCTAACCGTTAGTCTCTCTCTCTCTCATTCTCATGCACACACATAGATGTGCAAACCATACACACTCCCCCCTCTCTCTCTCTCCACACACACACACACACACAATCTCCCTTCCTCTCACACGGTCTTTCTTCCTATCTTTTCCTACTCTGTCTATTGTGTGTATGGGAAGAAAGTCTGCTGCTTACTGCTTGCTTTACCTCTCCCTCCTCTTTTTCCTCTGCTGAAAATTTCATATAGTGATTGAGAAGGAAGAAGCAAGGAGGACACTAGTGTGCATATAAAAGGTGATGAGGAGATAAGGGGACCGATCAAATGTTGGGAATCTCTTTGGGTGGAGGGGAGAACAAATGGAGGTGTTGAAAAGTTCTTCCAAAGACTAGGAAAAAGTGGTTTCTAAGTGTTGCAAGGAGCTTTAGAGTTGGGAAATCGGAGAAGGAAAAAGGTTTCAGAAAGGTGAAAAATTACTGTGTAGATGCGGATATTCTCATGGAAAGTGGGAGGGTTGGCCTGCATGAAGAAGAGGAAGGTTGTCAAGGAGGCTGCTAAAACGTGCAAAATGGATGTAGTCTGTCTTCAGGAAACAAAATGTAGAAAGGGTGATGGGACTTGGGTGAGGGAGGTAACAGACACTACGATGACTTTGTTCTCCTACTGTAGAAGTGCCTAGGATGACAAACATGCTGTGGAGTATGGAGTGCCGAGATATGGGGTTTGGTAGGTGGAGTGATATTTCTTGTCAAGCACTTTCTATCATATCTAAAGATATGCATATTTGGGACCTTACTGGGGTTTGTAAGAGGAATTGTGGCTTGATGACCGAATGTTAGATTGACTTAGGAGGGATGTCTTTTTTGGGACGGTGACCAAGAAAAGGCAATAATTCATTGATAAAATAGAGAAACATACATAGGGAAAAAGGAAAAGGAAAGAGGGAAGCTCATCCACCAAGATGGTAGACATGGATCTTCATCCCACCCAAACAAAACTATAACCCACAGTTACATGATACACATTCACCACAAGTACAACTTATTTTAAAAATCCTAGAATCAGTAGTCCAGCTATCTATCCTGCTAAATTACATTGGTTTAAAGAGTGAATAAAATTGTTGATAATTTCTGCTGGATGGCTGGACTCAGATCTGGAGATCCTTTTGTTTCTGGAATCAGTAGTCCAGTTTGGAGTGGATTTTAATGCAATGACTTCACCTTCTAAGCGAGAGGCAGCCCTTAGATGATGGGAAGATGGAGGGTTCTCAATATTTTATTCTGTAAGTTGATCATATTCATTTTTGCACATCAAAATGCTTCATTTCAAGAGTCAAACATTAGGTAATGTCCATATCTTTCCAAACTTGTTTAGAAGATTCTATGCAGTTTCGGTTCAAATGTCATCTATGAAGTTCGATGATTCTTGCGAATGGATTAGAAAGATGAGGAGGTTTTGTGATGTGGATGTGTCCTGGGGCCCTTTGAATAGTTGATTGATGGTTAAAACTTAAAATAGATGAACCGAAATTGACATGATTGGTATCAGTCTATTATTAGAGGATTGGGCAAGGAAAAATGTTTTAGAAAAAGAATATGTTATTGTTCGATCTATCTATTCCTTATGAGTTATTCTTTGCTTTGGGTCAAGTTTGTATGGTTTGTTTTAAAAGTTGTCTCTCAATTTGGTTCATGACTGAGTCACTATAAGCCTACTGGCTTTTGCTTGGTTGTCCCTGAAGCAACCTATATTGTGTTACACATCCAACCCTGGTACTAATTTTGCCACATCCCCATCTGATCCTTGCGATGAATATTCCACTTTGAAATATGTTTGCATCTTTTTGTCCTTGAGGTGCTTTATGACTCATCCTATAACTTTTTCTCATTTTCTGTCATGGGAGTAATCTAGCTCATTCGCCCTTTTAACCTTCGATGTCATGGTAACTCCATGCTGTAGTGGCTCTGCCCTGCTGCACATTTTCTCTAGTCTAGAAGCCTTTCTGAGATTCGGAGGGAAATACTGTGACTGCGAGTGAGAGATATTGTTTACTAGACATTTCAGACATCTTGGATGATGGATGGCGGGCTTCATTTTGGAGAGATTGATGTCCTGGTGACAAGACTTTGTCTGAGGAGTTCTCTCTCTCTATATCCTTAGCCTTGATGTGAACCTGAAACTTTAGTTGCTAAGATGATATAAAAGGTGGCAAGAGGAGGATGATTCCATATTTTCAGCAGGAATTATACTTATGATGAAATAGCTCAATTGTGGCCTTTTTTTGCTGGATTGCTTGAAAGGCATCTTCATTCAGCATGTTGTTGCAGACCTATAGGGTTGGAGATGGGGAAGCAATGGAACCTTCTATGCGGACTGCATACTAGTTATCATTTTCATCTGCCCTGGAAGATTGTTGTGTCAACTACAGTCCGTTCATGCAATGAGGAGGAATGATGGATAATTCTTTCAATCTTCTATGTGGAAGCACTATGGAGGAGATATTATGAGAATGCAACTTGTGCAGTGCTATGTAGGGTATGCTGAGCCGTTTATTTGCAGTTGGACATGGTTAGAGGTGACAAGAAGACTTGGTGACTGATATTATATACTGCTCCATGGACTTCATGAGGAGAAAGGGATGGCTAGATCTTCAAGTGGTCTACTGGGTGGCTGAGAGGTTTCCTTACTTTGGATAGAGTGTTGTTTTGAATAGATTGAGTGCTCCATAAATGGTGTATCCTTGAAATATGTAGCTCAATTTTGCCTTGGCGATTGGATGTACATTGCCTTGGAGGTACTTCTTTCTCTGAAAGATCATTTTCTCCCCCTTTTGAGTGCATATTTTCAAATCTGTTACACAGAGAAATCTTTTTGATATATAGTGGAATTGTGGTACCATCCACCTTAAGAAGAAAAAAGATTTTTTAATTGGATCAGATTGCTGCATCGGCCAATCCAAGAAAAGACAGAACTGAGCTTTAAAATATGAAAAGGGATATTAAAGTGATGGGGTTGTATAGGTCTTGTTGATTTTGTTAAGGAATGAGCGATCACTCTTTCTAATGTGAATTCCACCGTATCTCCTTTTTGGTTTTTTGGGGGGTTAATTGATTCACACTCTCTTGGAGTGTGCTTGGTTGTATAGGTCTTCTGGGTGGTTGCTCTTTTTTGGGTTTTGACCCACCTATACATGTACATTCTCCTTTTTTTTAATATATTCATGGTACTACCCACTTTCAAAAAAAAAAAAAAATTGCCTAGGGTTGTGCCAGCTTTCCTCTTCCTCACCGTTTCCCCCTTTCCATCCTCGTTCCTCGCAACCACCTTTTCATTCTCTGTCTTTTCCTTTACTTGCCATCTACCTTGTTACCTCCGTCTTCTTTTTGCTTCTCTTTGTCAATGTCTCCTTATCCTGTTAAGTAGTTGCTGGTTTTAGACATTTAATGTCCAACCAGTGTTAAGAAGGCTATTAAAACCTTTACTTCTAAAGATTTAAGCAACATCTAACAAATCATCTTAGTATTTTTTATGGTTGACCTCATTTGTCAGCGGGCTTGGAGAGGGCCAGAAGGGAATTTTTTACGGACTTAAAAAAGAAACAAAATGATAACAGAAGAAGATCCTATTGTGAAGCCTCCAAGTAATTCAGTTTTGGGGGTAATCTTTGCCCCTTGATGATGATATAAATTGCATAAGGATATTCTAACCATGTTGGGAGAAGGGATGGTCCAGGATCAAACTTGATAAAGTATCAAAAAAAGATTGATGAATGATAAACAACCATGGGGAAAAATTAGAAAATGAAATGAAAGCAAAAGAAAGATTAATTACAATAAAAAAAAGAACATTAGCTTTTCCTCTATCCTTCCTTTTATCTAATTTTTTTGTTTTACCTTTATCATCCTCAGCGAATTGGAACCCACTGACGCAAGCAGGGTGCTTGATACTGGTGCACTTATCCCCACTTTAGAAATGGAATGCCTTCTTTTTATCTAATGCAACTCTGCATAGTTGGCAAACCTGTTTCATGGAAGAAAATGCTAAAAACAGAGGCTTTCACAAATCAATGAATAGTCATCTGTGTTCATTAACTCAATAAATGATGGTTTTTTGCCACTATTTGATGAAAACCAACTACCACCATTTATTAATGGAAATATGAATTCCTTTAATTAACGGAAAGTGATAATGTGTTGTAAGAATCTAGTTTGACTAACTGGCCTTTTGGCTTCTGATCAGAACAAAGGGTGGACAGATCAAATCCAACTAGGATGAGGCTGCCACTTCAATTCTTCTATTAACGCTTCTTCTTTTTGTTGATCTTGGGACTAAAGTCAGGTAACTTGGCAATCATTTTCGTGGCTGCCTGCTTGGTTGGAACTTCATAAGCTTAGCACAAATGATGAGTAAACCAAATGCAACTTTCTTATATGCCATTGTATTTCATACATTTCAGAAATACCCTGCTTACCTGTCTATAACCCTTCTTACCATCCTTACTGGTGATACTTCCAAAAATGCCATGACTGTCACCTATCATCATGTTCAACTAAGGTGGGTAATAAGTTGATCAATATAGAAATCGCCCAATTTGCTCATGCTAGTGTCTCATTTTGATGAGAGTCCAAGACTTGCAAACTTATGGTGGAGTAGGGGGTAGTGGGGCATGGAATATTGACCTGGATGGCTGGATCAGGTATGTGGATTTGTTGTGGGCAATCCTGGTCAAAATTCGGATCAGATTTGGCTAGTCGGCCGATCCAAAGAAAGTCGTCAACCGTGGATGGTCCTGATTAAACACTTGTTTAGAGGGTTTAAAAACAAATAAAAATTAAAAAAAATCAGAAAAAACATAAAAAACATGAAGAAATGTACACATATATAAAAATGTATATACAAATAGCACTGTTAAGATGCATTAATATCATAGTTGTCAAGGCACCTAAGGCATTCTTAGGGTCCTTGAGCACCTAACTTAGGCGCCCCTAGGCGACGCCTAGGTGCCCAAGGTGGTGTCTCCCTCTTATATCGATACATATCTAAAGTTCTATAATGAATCAATAATTATAAGGCAATAAAAATGTTAATATGACGTTATAATCAAAATTAGAACTAATATTCACTACAGAAATTATTAGAAGCATAACCATTTAGATTGTTCTTGAACAATTAGGATTTTTTTAACATTTTAATGATTATGGACTCTTCACAGAGACTTTGACAATGTGCACAATCTAATGATTGTGAACAATGTTAGAATGTGGAGCTTGAGGCCCTGAATTCTTGAATGTGCGACTACACACACGCAACGATCTGGGTGGTCAGGTCATGCGGATCAACCTGAGCGGTCAGGTTGAGGGGGTTAACGGGGCAGTGCCCTTGCAGGGGGGTTTAGGGGGTGGAGCCCTATTTTAGGAAAAGCAAACTTTATTTCATTTTTTATTTTGTCTTGTTTGCAGTTATTTAGATGAACATGCTATTGAACCCGAAAAAATTCTTGGGTTCGGACGAAGTTCGGGCAATAAACCCGCCCGGAAAATTGTAAAGCCCCGGGAACACCCTCGTGTATGTTCATCTTGAACACTTGACATAAATAGGTCAACGCAATTCCAGTCGAAGGTGTCGTAATACACGCACCGTACCCAACAATCAGGTCAACAAACGGCCCTACAATTGGAAGATAGCGACGAACGGGATTCAAACGGACTCCAAGTGGAGAGAAATTTCCCCACGGGACCCACCTTATAGCAACGGGCCAGAAGGGGAGGGATCTGCACCAAAAGCACCCCCCCCCCCCCCCCACGGGGGTTTCTGCACAAAGCCCCCCCCCCCCCCCCCCCCCCCCCATGGGGGGTTTCTACGCACAAAGCACCCCCACGGGGGTTTTTACGCAAAGTGCACCCCCCACGGGGGGGGGGGGGGGGTTCTGCTCGAAGCACCCCCCACGGGGGTTTTTGCACAGCGCCCGCCCCCAAAACACCACGCCAGGTGCGAGATGACGCAGTGTGGCGCGCGCGCGCGTGCAATTCCCCTGCGTGTTCGTTCCACAATATGGCTCGCCTGGTGGGACCTTTCCTGCTGTTCATACATACGTAAAAAGACCTTATGCCACTATGGCTATGTAACAGTTGACATTTGTGCAGGAGTAAAAGGAGTTGAAGCCAGCGTGAAAAGCCTGTTTCCACCTGCAAGCATCCCAACCAAATCAAATG
Source organism: Colocasia esculenta (assembly GCA_014218235.1). NCBI lineage: Eukaryota > Viridiplantae > Streptophyta > Magnoliopsida > Alismatales > Araceae > Colocasia > Colocasia esculenta. Next base: position 14,122,027 of record CM024759.1, on the reverse strand, counting down.
ATAGCAGTCATATATGGTCCTCTCGTCATCGCCAATCATGCCAGATGCGGCTACCTCACCACCCCCGTGGTGTTTGGCGTCTTCCCTGCTGTTGTGGGCTCGTCCTAATTCTTGGGGGTGGTGCCCGCCGTCAAGATAATGTCGGCGGCAACACCCAAGCCAGTAGCTGCTGGGGGCATCAAGCTCCGCCCAAGTCAAGGCCGAGTTTTCTCGGTGAATACTATTTCCTGTGTCGCAGTCCTTACAAAAAGGGGGCAACGCCAGGGCCGCAAAGGTAATAAGCCCAAGGCGCTTGTTTCCAACTCCGACAAGACTGTTCTTGTCGGAGATGTGCGCATCTGACTCGATGGAGGCGAGCCGATCCTGCCAAGGGACAGATACATCCCCACCATATCCACCTCCAACTAATTCGCTCCCCTCCAGGGGATGTGGCAAAACAAGCTGGACTCCCAAAAAGGATCCCGACCCGAGCAAGCGAGCAGCTCGACAACACATGAGTTTCGCAAAATGAGACAGATGTGGGTCACTAAGCAAGAGACTCGCTAGATAAAAGAAGGGAGAGCGGGCCAACCCATACAAAACCCGAAGAAACCACATTCTAAGCCAGAAAAAGCTTAGAATCCCGAACCCCTTCGTCCTCGCGGACAGAAGAGGAGGGGCATATATCGGAAGCCCAACTTCGTCTCCTCTCAGGCAGAACCCATCCCAGAGGAGGCATAAGTTGCCATGAAGCTTCCGCACCACGAGTCTCGGTCTTCAAAAGACTGAGCACCTCAGTTTTCGATAGGTTGGGGGTAGCATTTCGCCTAGACACACAAAAGCCAAAGAAGCGAAGGGTGTCGCAGACTCATGAAGAAGATGGAGGGATGAAGATCTTCGCCTGTTATGCCTTCGGTAGGGACCTAGCCGAGCCATTCGGCGTCCCTGCGGACGTGGCCAGGGTAGATGAACCCGGTCGTGGAGGTGATGCAGTCCACCGCTATACCAGAAGTGCTGCCAGAAGACCTCTCCAAGGACATCACAGTGATCAGGTTGGACCATCAAATCAGGGGCTGGCCATAGAGTCACCACTTGAATATGGCCACGGGCCACTCCCGGGCCAAATCCGGGATGACCGTGAAGGAGCGGACGAAGACGAGGTCCATCCTGAGGACGGACACCTCCTGGTTGATGGAGGACTACCTGAGCCGTTTTTTGTACCGCCAACCAGGGCCACTTTTCAGGCAACGTCAGATGACGCCAAATATGAAGTTATGCAGCACTGACAGGTTGAGATGGCCAATCTCATGATGGAGATGAGGCAACAGGCGGGCACAAATGCACCATGCCACCTTATGTCGACAACAAACCAAAATGCTTGGAGAGGACATCAGCCAACAACTTGCCCGATGTTAATCAGCAGGCGGCCGTGCCCAACGACTACATTGTCAATCCAGGCCAGCAGCCGCATCAGGGCATAAACTCCCAAGCCTCTGCAGCTGAAGATGTTGTAGCCCAGCGGCAGATGATTGAAAAGATCGTGGATGACTGTTTCGCTCAACGAGGCAAGGGGATTGCCACTGTGGATCTGTACAGTGTGCTGTATCTTGTCCACCATCAATTCAAAAAGTTGCCACCGGATTGTCCCAAGGCACCAAAGTTGCAAAAGTTTGACGGACAGGGCTCGCCAAATGAGCACTTGGCCTATTATATAACGACGATGTGGGATTTGACATTTGATGAATCCTATCTCTTCCGCTATTTTGCAACCTCCTTGACGGCATGGAAGGCTAATCGCCAGGATCGACCCAGAATCGGTCGATCCTGGATCGGATCGAGGGCTATGGATCCGATTATGGGGGGGAAGTCCTGAATCGGCAAACTTCCAGCTGGATCGGCCAGAATCGAGTTTGATCGACTGGATCAAGCAAGGATCGACCGATTCCAGACTGATCCAGGCCGATCCAGACTGATCCAGGTCGATTCTCTCATGCTATCTTCAGGATCCTCTTCAGGCAGTGTTGTCAGGATCCCCTTATTTACCTGAATATCATTTAAGTAAATGTTAGTATTTGTAGTTTCATTACTTAAGATATTACATATAAATAAGGAAGTATCCCCATTTGAATCTAATAAAAAATATCAAAAAAATCATATCTCTTACCAATAAAAAGTCAACTCTCCCATCGAAGAAGCAAATCACGATTTTAGTGATTTTAGCAAAATGTTAACTTTCTAATCTCTCGTAATTTAGCTTATCTAAAAATTTGATAATTTAAATAAACCACATGGAACACTAAAAATTCAAAGTCCGGTAAAAAAAAGTCAAACGTGCATGTAACTTCTCCAATGGAGCTACTCTCCTACTGACAACACTTAGTCTGGTTGAGACCTCTCAGGATTTGGTCAAACTTAAGTATCATCATCCAAACCTCTCAGAATTTGGTCAAATTGAGCTACCATCACCCAACTCATGACACTCATGAGTTTGGGTGATGATAACTTAGTTTGACCAAATCCTAAGAGGTTCAAGTAGACTTAGTGCTGTCAGTAGGAGAGCGGCTTCTTGGAGAAGTCATATGCACGTTTGATTTTTTTTTTGTTAGACTTTAGATTTTTAGTATTTTATTAGACTTATTTGAATTATAAAATTTTAAATATGTCAAATTATGAGAGATTAGAAAGTTGCTACTTTGATAAAATCACAAAAATTGCAATTTTCTTGGATGGGAGAGTTGACTTTTATTAGTAAGAGATGTGATTTTTTGATATTTTATTGGATTCAAATGGGAGATTTCCTTATTTACATGCAATATCTTAAATAAATGAAACTACAAATTTTAACATTACTTAAATGGTATTCAGGTCAATAATACACTAAGTCTTTAATATTTTATACTTTTCTTGTATTATTATAGTAGTAATAATACACAAAATCTTATGTTTCATATATTATGAATGCATGTATGATTGGTTTTTTATGCAATATTAGTTCTTTCAATTAATCAGATTTTCCCTCATTTTTGCTGTTTTTTTTTTCTTTTGTTTTTCCTGAAATTTCCTGAATTTTTTTCCAAAAAAAAAACCATTTTATAAACTAGCCGATCTAAGATCGGCCAGACTTCCCTTGGATCCATGGGATCTTGCGATCCGATTCGATCCAGGATCGGATCGAGCCTGGTCGATCCCGATCCCGATTCCGATCCTGCCTTCCATGCTTGACGGGAACTGCCTTCCAGTGGTACTCGAGGCTGAGGCTTAATTTCGTTGCTGATTAGGCCAATTTGCAAAAGAAATTCATCGATCGTTTCTAGACGGCCGAAAGAAAGGTGTCGCTAGCTAAGTTATGCTCCCTTAAGCAAAGAAGGGACGAAACGACACTCGACTCATTAAGCAGTGGCAGGACTTCAGCATGAGGTGCGACAATCCCCCGACACAAGAAGATGCTATAACCATCTGTCGGCGGGGTCTGTTGGCCAAGATAAGCGAAAAGCTCTTAGGCACCAACATCAAAGGCTTCGACCAACTCAACTTGGTCATTGCGGAGATTGAAATGTTCTTCCTGACAACCTGGTGCATGCTTCCTTCAGAAACAAGTCAAATAAGGAGCGCGCCGCCGGTAAAGAAGTCAATGTTGTGGACTTCACCTCACAGATCAGGGAAAGAAGGTCTCGGTCTCCGACGCTCCAAGCAAGAAGGCAGAAGGAAGGCTGCCTCCACCTTCGCTGCCCGAACGCATGAATACACCCTACTCCTTCAAAATGGAGCACACAAGAAAGCTCTTTAGCCTATGCATGAAGCACGGCTTGATCACACTCCCGGGGCCAAAGAGGCCGAGTAAGGTTGATAGGGTAAATGAGTCGAACTATTGCCTTTATCACTGCATGTTGGGGCACTCCATTGAAAATTGTTGTCTTTAAAAATGAGGTGCAAAAGCTGATTCAAAGTCGCCTCATTACAATGCAAGGTGGCTTGCTGGATCCCCACAACCTCATGTTTGGGATCAGTCTAAGCAATTGGCCAATGTGATCCATATTAATACTTCGACCCCCAGACCATATATGTCTGAGGCTGGTCCATGAGACTCTCAGTCCACAAATGGGTACGGGACGCATCACTCCCCAATACCGGGACGCAGGTTGCTGCTGGAGGCTGTGCAAGGCCTCGAAAGGCAGGTTCGGTCATTGTGGCATGGCCAACGAGAGGTGCTTCGACGCTTAAGGAGTATGGATGAGCGTCTAACTACTCTACATCATGGACTCCTGGCCCCAATGGGCGCATCTGCACTCCCGACTCATCCCCCATCTGAAGGGTGGCTCTCGGAAGAATCTTCAAGCTCGTCCGACGATGAGGCAGCAGAAAGACTATATTCTTTCTCGCGCCATCGGACTTTGGCTATCTTCTGTGCCTGCCTACGGGGAGGATTGTTAGGTTGTCCGCCACCGACAAGTACCCCAACGGACTACTGCATATATCACCAAGTCGCGGGACATGACCTGGAAGACTGTTATGCCTTTAAGAATAAAGTTGAAGCCTGGATCAACCTAAGAGTCATCGACCTGGGCAGCTTTCGCATTGATCCACCGCAGCCTCACATTCGCGGATGGGCGAATTAGCCAACTGATGTTGTTACTCATTCAGTCAACGTCATCCATCCGCCGACAATCTATACACTAGCGACATTTACATTCCCGGAGCCGGAGACAGGGGAAGCTAGTTCCTCTAGCACTGTCCCCACCCTATGATATCTCGGATGGCGGCTTCCTCATCAAAACTCCTTTATGAAAGAAGACACCAACAAGATTTTTGATAATCTTCTGAGAGGAGGCCACATAATGGCACATGATCCGCTGCCAACATATACTGAGGAGGAGAAAAGTCACCCCATGTATTGTTGGTATCATGCCATGCTATTGCACCCTACGGACAGATGTCCAATTGTGTGAGATTGGATCAAGACCTTGATACAAAAGGGAGAGATCGACTTGGAAGGCAAGTCCATGGTCTTGAAAAGAGCCAATTAAGCAGCTTAGCAAGAACTGGAGCAAACTGATTATATGCAGTTAGCAAATGTCAAGGAACTTGCGCTCGATGAACAGGAGGTGTATCATACCACCGCCCCGGTCTCCGGCCAATGTTGAAAGCCTAGCAGAGCAAGTTCTGAGGCGACCACCTAGACAAAGAGGGGGGTCCTGACGGCATCAAATCACGCCCCCCCTCACAGACAAAGCTCAGGGGGTAGGGTCTCAGTGCAGCAGCCAGGAAATTTGCCTCCAAATGAGGAGTCGAACCCTGAGCATAATCATGAGGGCCACGTCCAACATGGACATTCTCGGCCCAGCTCCAAACAAAGTGGCGGGACCGTTACTAGGACCCGGCCGGAGTCTTCCAAGCCTCCCATGCGGCGAGATGAAGATTGAAAGGGCAAGGAGCCCATAATGGAGCCAACCCCTCAAAATCTTGGCCCTTATATGGCCGAATTCCAGGAATTGCCGCTCGAGATAATTGAGCAGACAATCAATTCCACCTTTTAGCGTCAGCTGGATGGAGCTGACTGGGTCGCATAATCGTTCCTACCGAGAGGGTACCTCTCAACCAACTGTGCAGGCAAAAGACCCCTCGCCAATTGAAGTGGCACAAGTAAAGAAACAAGAAAAGAATAGGCAGAAGACCTGAAAAGGCGCTTGAGGAAACAGGTTGAACAAGCTGCGGCAATGAGGGCCCCACTGAAGCTGACCCCACTCCAGAAATTGTAAAAGCTCATCGATAAGCTGGAGGAATATGTTCCCTTCAGGCCTACCATGGGTGTTCCTCTCGACAAATTTATCCCTTGGAAAGAGATGAAATGCAAGATCAACTTAAAAGTTGGCTTCGTCAAATCGGTGAGAAGCTTGACTCACCGAGCCTTAGCAAAGTCATAGTCCTCCAGGGTGAAAAGCCCCAACCCATCCCTGAATTAGAAGTGCGAGTGAATTTTTTCGTCTTTGACCCCTCTAACGAAAAAGAAGAACAGGAGGAGGTCACAAGCAAGCTCCCCCACAAAAAGATTACCGAGCAAACTGATCGGCCGACTCCGACTGAAGAAGACAAAGAAGAGGCCTCATCTTCGGAGGAAGGTCTCTTGGCCCCTTTATTTAAAGAAAGGCCAGATGAACAGCCAGGGGCGACGCAAAGTGACAAGCTGCCAGAATCTCTGGTAGACATGGTCCCGCCATTGGATCAAATTCGTGCTCAAGCCGACCGCAAGATCACACAGTATATGAAGCGGTTCCATGCTAATATCACTATATAGGATGCTATCGCTTGGAGCAAGGAATTGAGAGGGGCCCTCATCAAGATATTGCAGGAGCCCGAGGTCTATGGAGCCCATGTGACCGAAATCCAAACTCAAGCCTTAGAGGCACTAACGACAGAGGTGACATTCTCTGACAAAGATATGCTGCTACCCTCATTATACTATAACCGCCCCTTGTATATGCAAGGAAAGGTCAATGGGCATGAACTCAACCGAACTCTGGTTGACCCTGGGGCATCTGTCAATATAATGCCCCTCAAGACTTTCAAGTCTTTATATCTTATGCCCTACCTACATAGGGTGAATGATGTCAGAATTGTCGGGTTGAATCAGAACTTGAAAAGCGCCTTCGGGAAGGTGGAAGTACAATTAGTCATGGATGACTTCACCATCGAGGTCGTATTCTACATCATCAATGTCAACACATCATACAAAGCCCTCTTGAGAAGGCCATGACTACATGAAAATCGGGTCATCCTTTCGACGCTCCACCGGTGCATAAAATATGTCAAGGGAGGAGAACAATTTACAGTCTTCGCCGATCGGGTCCCTTTCTGTCCAAATGAATGCATTTTAGCGGATGCCTAATTATATTTCGGCAAACCCCTTGGCGAGCCTTCGACTGCACCAAATGGCAAAGGAAAGCAAAATGCCGGTGGGAGTCAAGAAAAGTAGAATGAAGGAAAGGAGGAGCTCTTCACTGTTAATAAAGATCTCCTTAAGATCCACCAACTTGGTCTCCGGGTCGGGCCTAATGACCCTAGGCCAAGCTGCTCGGAAAGGCGAGAAATCAACTATGAAGCAAACGCCATCGACGAGGCAATCGACAAAAGCATCTCCCTGCCTTTGGCATGCATGCAGCTGCCCTTCCATAGGAAGGAGCATAAGATGGAACGACTAAAGATGTTCAGTGTCACTTATCAAAAGGGATGAGAGTCTCAAGAAAGGAGAGACGCCCAAGCCGATCATCTTCTATAGGGGGGATCTGTTCCCATATGGGCCCCAGACGACTTCGACTAGAGTCAGGTGCCTTAAATTGCCCTTGAGCCCGTCCAAGAAATGGATGATATGTCCTGGCGCATTAAGGAGTTATGTTATAAGCAGAAGATCATGCAGATGTAAGATCCTTCTTGGCGGAATTATTTCCACCAGCTGTGGAACCCAAAGCAACCCCGGGGGCAACCTCCCTACTCCACAAAAGACACAAGGGGGTTGGGCTATGATCGAAGAATAGACTTTGAGACCTACTATACGGTCAACACCATTGGGCTCGTGCCCTCGTCTGACCGCCGCCATGCTGGCAGACAGCCTCCTCCCTCCATAACAAACCACAGGGTGGAAGGGATAAATCCGTCCTCACAAATGAGGCGCCACATTAGGAAGCACCTCAAGATAAAGAACAACAACTCTGGCCATTTGTCGAGGATGACTTCAGATATTATGACGTCCATGTCGCCGACTCCAACGACGAAAAGGACTTCATCGATCTACAGCCGCCGCCACACGAGCTTGAAGATGCTGGGCAAGCTACCATGGATGAATTGGTCGAGCTCAACCTTGGGGAACTAGAGTTCAAAGACCGTTTCGCGTGGACATATAAGGAAATGTTAGGCTTGGATCCCTCTATGGCCCAGCACGAGTTGTCGATACTTCCAACAACAAAGCCAGTCAAACAGGCCCAAAGGCGCATGCGCCACGAGTTGGAGTTCAAAGTGAACTCCAAGGTGGATAAGCTCCTCGAAGTCGATTTCACTAAGCCCTGCATCTACCCAACTTGGTTGGCTAATATAGTGTCGGTGAAAAGAAGAATGTCCAAGTCCGAATCTGTATAGCTTACATGGACTTGTATAAAGTATGTTCGAAGGACGACTTCTCGATCTTGATCACTGAAACAATGGTCGATATGACCACCGGGCACGAAGCATTATCCTTCATGGACGGGTTGTCAAGCTACAATCAAATCTGTATGGCTCCCAAAGATAAGGACCATACTGCCTTCAGGTCCCATAAAGAAATCTTCAACTATAAGAGAATGCCCTTTGACCTGAAAAATACTGGGGCCACTTATCAAAGGGCTATGATCAAGATTTTTGGTGAAATGCTTCACAGCTTGGTCGAATTCTATGTTGATGATTTGGTCGTCAAGACCAAAAGGCGAGGAGACCATCTGGGCGATTTACGTTAAGTCTTTGAAAGGTTTCGCCAACACCAACTGAAAATGAACCTAATGAAGTGCGCCTTTGGCGTTTCGAGTGGCAGATTCCTCGGCTTCATTGTCAAGTACCGCGAGATAGAAGTTGATTCAGTCAAAATCAAGGCGAGAAGGGAACTGCTGCCACCAAAAACCTTGACAGAGTTGACATCGCTCCAGGGGAGGTTGGCCTATATTAGGCGGTTCATCTCCAATCGCTCGGATAGATGCGCCTCCTTCATCAAATTGATGAAGAAAGGAGCCCCATTCATATGGGACCAAGAGGGCCAAGACACTTTTAAAGAAATCAAAGAATACCTCCTTAGTCCTCCCATGTTGGGAGCCCTAGTGAAGGGAAAGCCGCTCATCCTCTATATTGCAGCCATGGAAATGTCGCTAAGGGTGCTCTTGGCGTAGACAAATTATGAAGGCAAAGAGCAGTTGCTATATTATCTCAGCAAAATGTTGGTGGGTCCGGAGCATCGCTACTCCCCCATGGAGAAAGTATGTCTGGCGCTGATATTTGCCATCAAGAAATTAAGGCATTATCTATTGGCTTACCAAGTCAACCTCATCTCGAGGATAGATCAGCTAAAAGTACTCCTCAGCTAACCCGTGTTGTCGAGAAGGCTAGGGAAGTGGGCTCTGCTCTTTAGGGAGTTTGATATCACCTTTGTCTCGAGAATAGCAATCAAGGGGCAGGGAATGACTGACTTTCTAGCGACACATCTGCTCTTGGTAGGTTCTCCCCTCGATTTCAAACTTTCTGAGGAGGAGACGCTCGCTCTCGCCCCCTCAAGGGGAGGGGAGTCAACAAGAAGAGTCCCCTATTCAGAAAGCGGAAACACTCTTGCCATTGAGCTACCACATTGGGAGCTCTATTTCGATGGTGCTACTCGGGTGATTAAGCAAAGTGACGGCACCACGACTTTTACCTCTGGAGCGGGTATCGTCTTGGTGACTCCACAAGGGGGGATCCTCCATAATTCCTGCACCCTCATGGAACCGTTGACCAACAATCAGGCTGAGTATGAGATATTGATTGTGGGCCTTCAATTGGCCGTCGAAATGGGCATCAAATGCATCAAAGTCTATGGAGACTCACAACTGGTCATCCGTCAAGTGCTAGAGGATTACAATGTTCAGAAAGAAGAATTGATCCCATATCATACCAAAGTGATGAAGCTTCGTGAGAGATTCTATATGTTTGAAATAGGGCACGTCCCTAGAAGCAAAAACTCTCAGGCAAATGCTTTAGCCAAATTGGCATCCGCTCTGAAGCTCCTCCCCTGAAGGGGAATTGGGTATAACCGTTCGACATAGGAGGCTGATGCCCAGCGTCTTGGAAGATGAATCTGATCCGGAAATCATAGAGGTTGACACCCTCGAAGAAGAAACCGCTCAAGAAGAAGACTAGTGCTAGCCGATCATCAAAATAAAGAACGGTTGGCTGCCCCCAAATTAGGTTGAAAGAATCCAGCTGTTGCGGCGGACCATGTCTTACCAGTTGGTCGGCGACCAATTGTACTGGCTTGTCCATGAAAAGGACAAGTCCGTCCTCTTAAGGTGTCTCTCCCCCAAGGAAGCCAGAGTTATCATCCACGAAGTCCACATTAGACTGTGTGGTGCGCATCAGGAGGAGATAAAAATGAAAATCAATATCAAGTTAAAGGGTTTCTTCTAGCCAACCATGTACACGGATTGTGCTCGACATGTCCATGCGTGTCATCAATGCCAGGCCTTCAGTTCGGTGCCAAGAAAGTCTCCGAACCAATTGCATCCAATATCCCCTACATGGCCCTTTGTGGAATGGGGAATAGATATTATGGGACCTTTCCCACCATCCTCCGGCGGCCACAAATTCATCCTGGCGGCCACCGACTATTTCTCCCGATGGGCAGTAGCAATCCCCCTACGGGAGGTGACCGGGGTAGCTGCCGCTAAATTTAAGCAACAACTAATTTATAGGTTTGACACCTCTCACCGGATCGTATCAGATAATGGTACACCGTTCAAGAATAAAATAATATATGCGTTGGCGGCCAAATTCTACATAGACTGGAGGACATCAACAATCTATAATCCTCAAGCCAACGGTCTGGTGGAAGCCTTCAACAAAACCCTCTGCAAGCTGCTTGCCAAGATAGTCGGCAATGACAAACGTGACTGGGGGGAGAAAATGCATGAAGCACTCTAGGCGTACCGAACGGTCTATAAAACCCCCACCGGGTGCTCCCATTTCTCCTTAGTATTCCAGCTCGAGGAGCGACAAGAATTAGAAAGAAGGTTGAAGGAATTGTCCAACCTAGAAGGCAAATGGTTGGAAGCCTATAATCATCTCCAATCTTACCAGGCTCGCATGGCTCGAGTTTATAATAAGCTGGTCAGGCCTCGTGCATTCAAGAAAGATGACCTTGTCATGGTCAAACAAAGAGAAGTCATGGCATGCAGATCAAGCGGCAAAGCTCCAGCCTAACTGGCGCGGATCTTATGTGGTCGTTGGAGTCTATGAAGGAGGATACACGCTGGAGACACTTACCGGCGAGCTCCCCTTCCCGCCGTTAAATGGCAAGCATTTGAAACTCTATGATGCCTCTGAACACGAATTCCGGGGGCAACTGCCCACCGATGTCCCTATGCTTGGACAAGGCTGAAGCTGAGCACATTTGCCCGTATATGCATACAAAAAAAAGGAAGAAGAAATGAGACTAAAAATAGAGATGTCTCGGTGGACTTGGTCGTTCTCCAAAAAGAGTGTCCAAAGGTAAGAAGGCCTGAAGTCCGACTGAGGTGAAAATCCGAAAGGGTGCTTTAGGTAAAAATGGATAATCCGTCAATGTGAAAACCCGAACGGACTCGTTGGAAAAAGCCAGAGGGGACCAACTTCTGCGAAAACCCAAGAGGGTGCTGGGGTTGGTAATTTGAAAAAAAGAAGAAGAAAAAAATCTCATTTATGAGTCATATCCTCCTTAGCCAACTAACCACAATGGTAGGTTGAGTTATCTCCTCCTTAGCCAACAAATCACAATGGTAGGCTAAGTCATATTTGTTGACCCATTTGATATGGCAGCAAGACTAACATAGAGGGGGGGGGAGGGTGAATAGATAACCTGAAATCTGAAATAAAAATCACCACTTGCAAACGTTTAGTTAGTCTAAATAAGCGAGTGCAAAAGAAATTAAAGGCACAGAAGCAAACATACAAGGAACACAAAGATTTATTTTGGTTTGACCCTTCCAAGAGGAAGTCCTACGTCCAGTTTTCAAACAAATTCTTGGGATTTCACTATCCAAGGGTACAGTCCCCCTCAAGGACATACAACACCTAGCCCTTGCTGGTCTTCTTCTCTTTCCGTGCAAGAAGGCAACCCACTTCTTTTACAAGTTCAGAAGCAAACTTGCTGGAACAAATCCCAACGTGGTTACATCATCAGACACAAGTTAGTCTTCTTCTCTTTTCAGGCAAGAAGGCAACCCACTTCTCTTACACGTCAAGAAACCAACCTCCTGGTACAAACCCCAATGTGGTTCTTCCCTTAACAAAAAGGGAACGCTTGCATTGCAAGTCTTCTCTTCCAAAGAAGAGGACACAGAAGCTAGGACTTGAAGCCCTTAGATCAAACTCAAGATAAACAATGAAATGGTTAATCTGAGACTTAGTTTAAGAAGAAAAAAGTTTACAAGAAAAGACTCTCCTTAGGCTAAACCTCCAGTTCTCTCTCTCACAAATACACAAAGACACATAGAGAGAGAATGAGGAAGAAGGAAGACAGCTTGAATGCTTCTACTTGAATGGGTTCGAGCTTTTCCTCTCTTGCTTTAAGTTTGTATGGAGTTTGAAAGTTCACTAGATGTACACTCTTTGAAAGATCTTCAGATTTTTTTCTTATATGCCCTTCTGCTTTCCCTTCTTCCTTATATGGAGCAGTGAAGAGGGTTGTTGATAGATAACCGTTGGAGTTCCACGGTTCCCTTCTTTTTCTGCTCTTCTTCTCTGGAGTCTAACAACTTCCTTCTTGTGCCTACTGGCCACTTGGAATAAAGAAAGATGTTCCAGCTGGTGCGCACTTTCAAGGGCACAGATTGTAGGTCCAGATGTTGACTCATTTTTCCTTCTGTCCATGTTTCCTGCTGACACCATGTTGTAAAGGTTTTTTGTTTGTCAGAGGAATAATAAGATAAGCATATGAAGTGCATTTGAAACTTCATTGGGCGACAAAGACATTTTGAAAGATTTGAAAGCCAATTAGTGCAAGTCATAACAACAATCGATATGAGAAAGATAATTGATATGCAATCAATGTGCTGAAAGGCAATCGATGTGATCAAGAGAAATCGATGTTTTACAAGGCAATCGATCTGCAAAGGTAATCAATGTGAAAAAAAAGGCAATCTATCCATAAAGACGATCGATCCTTAAAGACAATTGATCTGTAAAGGCAATCGATGTTTAAAGACAATCGATTCGTAAAGGCAATCGATGTTTAACGACAATCGATCCATAAAGACAATCAATCCTTAAAGGTAATTGATCCGTAAAGGAAATCGATCCTTAAAGGCAATCGATGTTTAAGTGAACAACAATTGATGTTTAAGAAGCAATCAATGTTTTTGAAAGGCAATCGATGTTTAAAGCGAATCGATCTAATAAGACAATCGATATTTGACTAAAACATCGATTCATGGAATACAATCGATATGACATGTAAAACAGTAATCGATATGCTATTATAACAATAATCGATGGAACTTTTGTTCTCCAATCGATGTGGCACTTAGTCAGTAATCGATATGCATTGAATGGCAAATCATGAAGCGATAGTGCCATAATATGTTATATTTTTAGAGGAAAACATAATATTAAATATATTCATGATATTTAAATTAATTATGAGTTTTGTTATCACCAAAATAAAAGGATAAAATATAAGAGTGGTTCAACAATATTCTCCTTAGCTAACAAGCCTCAATGGTAGGCTGAGTCATATTCTCCTTGGCCGACAAACCACAATGGTAGGTTGAGTCATATCCTCCTTAGCCAACAAACCTCAATGGTGGGCTGAGTCATATTCTCCTTGGTCAACAAACCAAAATGGTAGGTTGAGTTATATCTTCCTTAGCCAACAAACTGCAATGGTAAGTTGAGTCATATCCTCCTTAGCCAACAAACTGCAATGGTAGGCTGAGTCATATTTTTTCCTTCACTAACAAACCACAATGGTAGGCTGAATCATATCCTCCTTAGCCAACAAACCATAATGGTAGGCTGAATCATATCCTCCTTAGCCAACAAACCATAATGGTAGGCTGAGTCATATTCTTCTTGACCAACAAACTATAATAGTAGGCTAAGTCCAAATTCTAAACTCTGTAACTAAAAATCCAGTCCCAGATACCAAACTTCAAAAAAGAAAAAAATAAAATAAAAAAAGTGGGGCTTAAAAAAGAGGTGCCCCGACGGACTTAAGTGTGCGGATCTGCATGTGCTTAAGGGTAAAAAAGTCATAACCTGATTGAGATAGTCATCGTCCCTCAAATAATGATAGGTCCCGCCGACCTTGGTGATCCGGCTCCGGTCCATTGTGCCCTCAGTCGGCTAATATCTCTTCAAGTATCCTTGAGCGCATACTGAAAAAAACCACGGTCAAGCTCGGGCAAAGACTCCCTCGTGATACTATGAGGAGCGAATGGAGGCATCAGAATGTCGGTGTGTTGAACAGTCTCTTCCTGCGTCCGGGACATGTCGCTGCCCTCTCCACGGTGGCCCGACAAGTGAGACATCTCTAAAGCTGCCATGCAAAAAGAAAAGAGATGAAATGACTATTGGCATCAATACAAATAGACAAATACAAATATACAAGTGTAGATGAATGCAATCGAGGGGCACGGGACATCCGCCATCACCACGGCTCTGACGGATATCCCGTGGGGGGCATTTGTTGAACGCGGAAAAATTCTTAGGTTCAGACGAAGTTCGGGTAATAAACCTGCCCGGAAAATTGTAAAGCCCTGAGAACACCCTCGTGTATATTCATCTCGAACACCTGAGATAAACAGGTCAACACAATTCCAGTCAAAGGCGTCGTAATACCCACATTGTACCAACGTCCGGGTCAACAAAACGACCCCTTCAACCGGAAGATAGTGATGAGCGGGATTCAAACGGACTCTAAGTGGAGAGAAATTTCCCCCATGGGCCCCACCATATAGCAATGGCCCAGAAGGGGAGGGATCTGTACCAAAGCACCCACAGGGGGGTTTTTGCGCACAAAGCACCCTCCACGGGGGGTTTCTGCGCAACGCACCCTCCCCCCCTACGGGTGGTTTCTGCGTAAAGCACCCCCCACATGGGGTTTCTGCGCAAAGTGCACCCCCCATGGTGGGGGTGGGGGGTGGGGGGGGGTTCTGCTCAAAACAGCCCCCATGGGGTTTCTGCACCCAACATACCCCCCACGAGGGGTTCTGTATAGACCTGACACCCCCCCCTCCCCCCCACGGGGGGGGGGGGGGTTTCTCGCCAAGCAGACCCCTCCATGGGGGGGTTTCTGCGCAGACCCCCCCCCCCCCTGCGGAGGGGTTTCTCCGGAAACATGCCCGGGGGCCTTCCTTGGCCCCCAAAACCTCTATGAATAGGAGGTCAAGGGTCAAGTAAGGAAAGGACTTCACGGAGAAGAGGAGACTTCGGAGAGAAAAAGTTTCCTTTGGGAGAAAACTTTGTGAAGAAAAAAGAGAAGGCTGGAAGAAGAAGGGACTTCAAGGAGGAGCCTATTCCTAAGGAAGTTGTTGTTGAAGGAAGGCCCGTGCAGGTCTTTGTAATGATCATATCTTTTTTGTAAATAAGTTCTTCTATGTTCGTGAAATATATGCACATGTGGAAGGCATGAACACTTCTTGTAACATTTGATGGTGGTATATATACACCATGAAATCTAAAAAAGCAAATGCGATAAGATATTTGCGGATGCAACATATGGATGTCCAAATACCGTTTCTAACCCATAGTTGGCAAAAGTCTTTTAACAAACATATCGTATCAAATGTGTTTGAGTTTTGACTCAATGTAAATGAAACACTGATTCCGGTTGGTGGGGAAGGGTCCGGTACACGATCACCCTAATCGCCTGATAAAACGGACTCGTGCGGAATATATACATATACTTCCATAAATATTTGAGTGCTTAGGGCATTTAACCCTATGCACCCCATAAAATATTGAATTTTGTCTGTTTTCTCAAAATAGTCTGGCACACCCATATATATCAAAAAGTCATATATACATATAAAAACACCGCGCCACGTGCGAGATGACGCAGTGCGGCATGTGCGTGTGTGTGTGCAATTCCACCGCATGTTCGTTCCACACATGCATTTTGTCCCCTTCACTAATTAATTAGTGAAAGCTGCAGCAGTTTAAAATGAAAGCCGGGGGACATGTTTTGGATCAAGCAAAAGATTGCGGATCCTTGTCCTTTGCCTGTAACCTCGGTTGTTGTTAATTACATCAGTTAATTAAGTGAATTTCCGAATAACTGCCACAAGATGTCTTTAAAAAATGTCAATCGTAATACTTCTGCAAGAAAATAGAATTCAGATGATTGGAACTAAATGTGGATTTAAGCAACTTTCTTCTTGGGACTTCTGGTCAGTTTAATAAATTCTGGAATTATGGACAGAATAGTTAATGCCCTTTCATCTTTAATTCTGGTTTCCCCTTGACCTCAGATGGCCTGGACAGTTTGAAAACACCCCGTGGGTATCCCCACAATTTCAGAAAATTTGGGTTATATTTGAAAACTGAGTGTCTTTGGAAGGCTTAAGGTACAAATTACACTTATGAGAAAGATAGCTTTAATTAAAGCTTCACTTTAATAAGAAAATAATCCAAATACCCTTGGTTTCAGTTCTAATTGGTGAGGACACTCGAGCATGAGTTCGGTTCGACCCGATCTGTGTCTATCAGCCGAGAAGGTGCCTGCCTACGACTTCAGCATCCATTTGGCTAGAGGATGAGTTATTGCTTTGTTGATGTATTTTCTTTTTATTTGGTACCTCATTTGGGGGTTGTTTGGCCCATTAGGGGTCCAATGGAGCCTTTTTTTCATTTTCTATGTATTTCTGACTGCGATTTTACCCTTTTTTGGTCCTAGGGGTACTTTGGTCCTTACCTCTTTGTAAAAGGTACCTTAGTGTTTTCTTTCCCCTCCCCTATTTATATGCTTGTTCATTCTTTGGGGAGAGGCAGTGAAAAGTATAAGTAAAATTTTTTTGGTCTGAGTTCCGTCGCCATGATAGCCGCATTCCCTCTTCTCCTTCCTTCTCGGGTGCGATTCCCTAGGTGTGAGGCCTGTTCCGCATCATCTGGTATCAGAGCGCGTTGATCGTGTCCTTCGCTACGTGTCCGAACTCGTTCGCGTTACGTGAGAGAACCACAAGTCTTCGACCGTGCCTTCGCCCCACCACGGAAGCGCGAGCTTCCGGTTTCTTCTCTCCCACCATGTGTGTTCTTTCGCCTCATTGTAGCTCAGCTACAGTTCTCCTCGTCGACCGTGCCACCACCCCACCACGTGAACCCCTGCATTGTTTTCCTTCCACATGCCCTCTCTCAAACCCTCTCGTCTCTCGTGTCGCCTCCCTCTCTCACTCTCCTCTCTACCTCATGCCATGTCACCCGTGTCTTCTTCTTCTTCCTATCAACCTTCGTCTAGACTCAGCAGCGAGCCCTACTGTCATCTCGTGGGGCTTCTCCCTCGGCGGATCGCCCCTTCTCGACACCCGCGCCATCGCTGTCATCACGCCATACACCGCAAGGCTCCTCGTCGTCTCGCAGAGCGACGCCTGTCACCGCCGGAACAGCCCAGCACTGCGGCCGGTCAACGCCGCCGGCACGTTTGTCACTGGCCGAGCACCGCGGCCAGCCGTCACAGCACTGCGGCCGGCCCTCGCCATCGTCGCGGTCCGGCACGGCGGCCAACTCCGCCCTGGTCACGCCACCTTCGCCGGCGCGGTGACCTCCTCGCCGATCGTTTGTAGAAGACCCATCATCGCCGCCTTCACCTTCTTCCCCGCTCTGTCTCACCCAACACGAAGGGTTGGGAAAGAAGTGACTGAAGAAGACAAATTAAGAGAAGGGCGGGTCGCTTTATTTTTTGGGAGTCGGTCAAGCCAGCCAGGGGCGGTCAAACTTAAGTTGTCCTGCGCTACAGTGCCATGCGCTACAATGCCCCGGGTTCTACAGTGCACTACAGTGCAACCTGAGAAGTTTTAGCGAGCCGGCCCACCTGCTCGGCCTCTCACAGTGCACGACCAGCAGTGTTATTATCATTTGCAGCGGATGAGTCTATTGGGAGTCGAAGTCGTCAACGAGACCGAGTGTGTCTTTTTCTATCTACCCGCCTTCCCGCACAAGTTCAGCCAGCGTTGGCGCCCTCCGACTCTCCCACGCCAGAGTCCACGCTGCCCGGTTGTCTCACCACCATGCATTCGCTGTCGGCGCCGTCCTGCAGCTATTGTCACAGAGTCCACGACGCTGAAGATCTCACCCACTGGAGACGACGAGTACCCAGCTAGCGGCAGTTAGTAGACTCTCGTATCTCGGTTGTGCGCCTCGCTCTTCAACGTGTCGGTTAGTGCGGATATCCCGCTTCTTTTACTTGCTTTTCTCATTCGTAGTTTAATTTGCTACCGTGAATGTGTGATAGGTTCCTAGCTAGTTTAATTATCACTGTCTACTTGTGAGTGTGAGGTACCATCTTGATTGTATCTGGTGGAGTTGTTAAATGTGGAGCATGTCACTTTAGTCTTTGGTAGTTCGTTTTACAAATTGGGCCGATATTTTGTCACCTTTGCTATGGACAACTCCCTGATAATGTAGCTTGCCTTGTCTTGCGTGTAATTTTTTCTTGAAAGTTTGGTTGTGACGAAAATTTGCTGCAAAAAAAAAAAACTTCATATAGTGTCAATTTTGCATGATTAGTTGCACATAAACGTCCGAAAAAAGGGGTCTAAAATCAGTCCAAAAAGAAAAGAAAAGAAAAGAAAAGAAAAATGTGTCTTACTACCAGTCGTCTTTGCATCTGAGAGTAGTCTTCTTGTGTGTCTCATGCCCACACGTAGTCAGGGGCGGACCTAGGAAGGGCCCAGTGGGGTCCTGTGACCCCACTGGATAAAAAAATTTGTATTAAGTGGATAAATTTTTACCATAGGTGACCCCACTGAAATTATATGGGTGCACTATTAGGACCCCAGTGAAATAAAATTCTGGATCCGCCATTGCACGTAGTGGTGCTGCGTACCACTTACTAGCACCAATGTTAGGACTACATCAGGATATGTCTAGCTCCCATGTGCATGCTCCTAACACAAGTGTTGACTCTCCTAGAGATCCCGGTTTGACCGAGTTGATACATCAACTTAGGACTGAGGTTAGGAGGATGGAGTAGCGTCTAGGAGGATGGAGAGCGGCGACTATCATCGCTACCTGGTTCGTTGGAGAGGCCAACCGCTCTCCGAGGACACCTGGGTTACACGAGAGGAGTTGCAGCAGATCAACCCAGACTGTTTGGAGCGACATCAGAGCGTCTAGGACCCCTACTCGACGGGGTCGAGTTCTTTTCAGGCGGGGAGAGTTGGTGAGGGCACTCGAGCACGGGTTCGGTTCGACCCGATCCGTGTCTATCAACGGGGAAGGCACCCGCCTACGACTTTAGCATCCATTTGGCTAGAGGACGAGTTGTTGCTTTGTTGATGTATTTTCTTTTTATTTGGTACCTCACTTGGGGTTGTTTGGCGGCCCAAGGTTTGGCGCATCCCCGATTCGGACCGGATCGGGTTTTTCCTGATCCGATCCGATTCGGGCGGATCGAACCGATCGGTTCGATCCGCTTGGATTCGGCCAGAACCCTTATTTATGACCCATTTTATGGCCGATTCCCTTGAATCTGGCCTTTTTTTGAATGATTGTGTGGTTTAGGCCTCTTGTACATATGTTTCATCATATTCCATGAGATTTATATCATGTAATTGGTATAAAAACATTTATTTTTAATGAAATAAAGCATTAGAAGAGTGAAAACAAATTGAAACTCATTAATTGAAAGATATTTACATTGCACAAAGTCAATACAACTATCAAACTCTAAATTCTAATAAAAATACAATGACTTACTCTAATATCCCTAATGCCCTTGTTGATATGGATCATATGCATTCCATTGGGATTGGCTAGGCATGGATTCGGACTCATCTGACTCTGAGGGGAGCTTCCCAATAAGATGATGACCTTTTGTTCTTGACACAAAACCACGAAACTCATCCCATGTCATCATGCTATGGTATCTCTGCCGAAACTGACTGAGATAATGGTCCCACACTTGACAGCCGGGGCGGACTACCCCCAGTTGTGCCATCTGTACATCCTCCTCAGCCTAAAAAACTTGGACTGGAATAGGAATAGAATATGCAGGAGGAGGATGCATATATGGAGATGGACCAAGGTAGCCTGCTGTGGCAGTGTACCCACTGTACGGTCCGTACCCACTAGAGTAGTCTGTGCTAGTGGATTCGGGGTGATAGCTATGGCCGCCATAGGATCCGACAGACTCTTGTGTGCTCATCCTCTCAAAGTCTGATATCATAGTGTCATAGCTATGGGAATCCACTGGTGAACCTCTTGCTTGACTGCCAGGTCTAAACTTCTGCCTTCTATTGTTCCGCATTGGGGCACCATGACTACTATCTTGTGTTGCACCCCCATAAAATTGCTCCTCTGTGAATGCCATGCCACCTCCTCCTCCCTTACCACCCTCACCTCCTCCTCCGCCCTGACCACCGTTACCACCTCCACCTCCACCTCCACCGTTAACACCACCGTCACCACCAGCATTTGAAGAACCACCTGCAAAGGCAATATCATTTGAACATTAGTTAGAACAAATACAAAATTACAAATACATTTTGAGGTAATTTTTAATACAAAATGATGGCCTACCAGTAGTCATCGAATCATGGGAGGCGCTATTGGGCAATCGGGGTGAATCCAATGGAGACGGTGTCTCATCATCTGCATTTGGATCCAAAGTCTCTGCATCGGCAATGTCAAGTGGATCTTCAACAACGGTAGCACCTTTCTTGCCTTTCTTGGATCCCCAACCAGAAAACCAACCCTTCTTTTTTTGTGCTGGGGCGGGAGGTGGCTCTCGTATAACAACTCCTTTACTTGGCCGGGACTCTGTTGCACCAGTTTTTTTTCTGCGGGATTCTGTTGCTATTTGCTTCCCTTTTGCCAATTGAGATGATGTGGGAGCCCTTGTAGATTGTGAGGGAGGCGCATCCTGGGTAGATAAGCCTCTCCTTCTAGATTGTGTGCGGGGGAGGCCTTCCATCAACCTATCAAAATCATCATCATCATCATTACCTCCTCCTCTACCTGCAATAACCCCCAACATTATACATTAGGAAGTTAGCATAAATGCAACTGATAAAACATGTAAGATGAAAGAAAGAAATGACTCTCCCACCTGCAGTACGCGTCACATGCTCTACTTGTATGTCCGCAAGAAGATCCACCTCAGCCTCTGGATCCATCTCATAACGAGGGGAATATGGCTGTCCCACATTCCCACGATCTCCCTCCTCCTCTGCTGTTGCTTCTGCTACTGCCCTTGCCAAGAAAGTGTTAGGGCGAGGTGGATCTTCAGGGTCGTCTGCCTCCTCATCTAACTCATACTCCCCTCGCTCTGTTGTTGCTCGTGCAACCCATGCAACCATTGGGTCTTCTTCATCTCGTAGAAATCCAAAATCAATTGGATCATACTCTACGTCCCCACGCTTCTTTGGATCTTCTGTAAGATGTTTGACCCTCAGCCTCATATTATAGTGGACGTACACCAATTGGTCCAAACGCCTATATGAGAGACGATTCCGCACTTTGGTGTGTATCAATGCAAATGTACTCCAGTTCCTCTCACATCCACTAGATGAGGAAGTCTGCGATAAGACCTTCACTGCAATTTTCCTCAATGTTGGCGCGGAATGCCCAAAGTTGAACCACCAATCAGCTGCATCCAAATTCAATTATCTCAATCAGATGTCAACCATCAAGTTGCAATGATAAAAAATGTAAATGGGAAGCATATTACCGCCGTCTACACGCTCCCGACCAGCAATGGCAGATGGCTCAGCAAAGGTCCCAGTGGCTTCCCGAAAACGCTTCATCTGCATTTAATAATTTATCATCAACTCCTATGAACTTCAAGTATTTGATTGGACTTTGGATGGAAGTTGATAATCCTATACTTGCCTCATCAATGGCATCTGCCGCTAGCACAGGACTTGTTGACAATCTCTCAACCACCCTTGCAAAGGCAGCCGTCAATTCATCATCATATGCTAGCTCGTGTGCGTAATGGTATGCAGGGTGGAGATAGTATGCTGCAATTGAATAAAATACCATCATCAATACAATAAAGAGTAGTTTATTACAGAAATATGATTTATTTCCTTACCCGCCATATGGAGATCTCTACTCATCTGCCGGTCCCATCTATCGTCAACAACATCCAAAACCAAGTGTGCATGCCGAGGTGAGACTTCACGGATCTTTTTCCTCGCGGCTTCAAGCTTTGCATATACCAATCCTATAGATGGTCTCCTATCCCCATCCACCACCCTCAACACCTCATATAGAGGTTCAATGATCTGTACCAGCTTGAAGACCCGATCCCAAAATTGGAGCTGTTGACGATGCCTTCCACCTCCTTTCCATCAGATGTACTAGCAAAATTACTCTGCAACCATTTATCACCCATGAACATGCGTTTCAATCCATCCTTGTGCTTCAGTAGACTCTGTAGTGCCACAAAATTTGTTGCAAAGCGGGTGACAGCCGGCCTCAACAACTCTCCACCAGTGGACTCTCTCATCCACGCCAACACCAGATGATGATTGTAGATGAAACGTGTTATCTTCTGTCCTGCATCCACCACCATTTTCACAGGTTGCAGTGTCCCAATTTCTTTAAGCATTAAATCAACACAGTGGGCAGCACATGGGGTCCAGTATAGATGAGGATAGATATTCATCAACTCCTCCCCTGCTTTCTTGTACGCAGCTCCATTATCCGTGACCACCTGCACAATATATTGCTCCCCAATCTCCTGAACCACCTCTCGCATCAAACCCAAAATGTATTCATAGTTGTGTACATGCTCGGATGCGTCAACTGATTTGTGATAGAAGACTTGTCTATCACAATACACTAGGAAGTTGATGAGGCTGCTCCTGGTGATGCCCGACCAACCATCACACATGATGGTGACACCATACTTCTCCCATTTCTTCTTAAATCCGTCTATGTAAGACTTTATCTCATCAACTTCCTCCTGCAGATATTTCCCTGCCAAGTCCCTAGCTGTAGGAGGCTGCACATGTAGGCCTCCACGTTGAACCTCCTGTATTGCAGTTTTATAATAGGGACTGTTCGCTGCATTAAATGGTAACCCTGTATGGTGCCACCACTTTGCAATTGCTCTCCCCACCTTGTATTTCGGCCCCTGCTGGTTGTATGAATCATCAATCCTAGTCTGCTTGCCATGCTCCCTAGGATACACATAAGGGTCCACATCCTCAATTTGCACACCTGTGGGTCTCTTGCTATGCCTGCCTTCTTCTGGTACTTGTGTGGGAGGGGGTCGAGTGAAATAATCTCCCACATTTGAAAATCGACGGGAGCCACTGCCACCTACCGCTGAGCCACTGCCACTGCCACTGCCAACCTCATGCTGAGCTCCATGAAAACTCATTCTGTGCCCTGCCCTTTGATCAGCTTCCCATGCCTCAGCCCTGCTATGTGCTCTGGCTAGCCTTTCCTGCACATCAGGATCAGGAACATATTCTGCATACATTTGAACTTCATCATCATCATCTTCATCTCTTTGCCTTCCTGATATAATCCTCTCTGCTATCTCCTTATCTGCCTTCTTTCTTGCTGTCTCAGTTCGAACTTGCTTAATGTGTTCAATCATAGCCTTCTTGACTTCTTTTGGCACCGATTTACACCCCTGCACGTCATGGTACCCTGCTAGTCGACCACCAGCAAGGTGCTTCTTCAAACGGGAGACCCCACCTCCTTGTCCCACAAAACCACAATAATTGCACTTAAAGTTGTGCCTATTCTCCAACATGATGCCATGCTGCCACCCAATATCATCAGAACCTCTTTTCGGTGCCATCTACAATGACAAAAATAAATAATAAATTAACAGTAAATTAAATTAAATTTCAGAATTTGAACACTAAAAGAAAGTATTCTTACTTCTTAATTGTTATATGATATTTTTTTAATATACATGAACACATGATCACAGAAATCCATTCACACATGCATATATATTTTCTGTAATTTCACATTTTATTTTAAAATACTTCTTATTAATGTAAGAATATAAATTAATTATTGCTCAACTTCTTATGTAATCAACTTCTAATCATGATGTACAAGTTATACAACACATTTCTATCAATTTTTGGTTGTTTACACTTTTTAAGATTTTTAAAATTATTATTCAAATTTTAATATAATTATTAATTATTTATGAACATTAATTAATTATACCTAAACTTCTTATAAAATCAAGTTCTAACCATGATATAGAACTTATAGAACACCTTCCTATCATTTTTTGATTGTTCAATTTTTTTTAAGATTTTTTAAATTATTTTTCAGAAAATCATATTTTAGGGAAAATCATCAAATCTACATGAAAACCTGTAGATCTTGATGAGAAATGGTTGCAAGTGAACACCAATCCCTTGCAACATCATTTCCTAACAAGATCTAACCCATACACCAAGAAAAGAACAGAAAAATGAAGAAATAAGGTTGCTTACCTTGAAAGCCCTGTAGAACCTTCAAAAAACTTGAAGAACAAGGCTTCAAAGCTTCCAAATCCACCTCCAAATGGACACAAATTCACTTAGGAAGCCTCCTCCTGTGGATTTGCACCTAAATCTAGGATTTTCTCTTCAAAAAACCTGCAAACGGGGGGGGGGGGGGGACAAAGGGGCCTGCGGTTTCCTGCGTTGCGAATGGGACTGCTGAGTCCCGATGCGCAGCGCATCGCCGACACCCTTTAAGGGTGTCGGGCGGATCGCGCCCGATGCGACAGTGTCGGGCCAGATCGCATCGCATCGGGCTCGATCCGCCTGCTAAGAAGGGATCCGGCGCATCGAGCTAGCCGCGCATCGGATCCTCCCTGATCCGATGCCATTCGGGGGGATCGACCCGGCTCGATCAGGCGCGCCAAACCTTGGTTTGGCCCACTAGGGGCCCAATGGAGTCTTTTTCATTTTTTATGTATTTCTGGCTGCGATTTTACCCTTTTTTGGTCTTAAGGGTACTTTGGTCCTTACTTTTTTGTAAAAGATACCCTAGGGTTTTCTTTCTCCTCCCCTATGTATATGCTTGTTCACCCTTTGGGGAGTGGCAGTGAAAAGTAAAAGTAAAAAAAAATTGCTCTGTGAGTTCCGCCGCCGAGATAGTCGCATTCCCTCTTCTCCTTCCTTCTCGGATGTGATTCCCTAGGTGTGAGGCCTGTTCCGCATCACTAATATTTCTAACTTTTTTTGACATTTTCTACAAGTAACAGAAAGCTTTTTAGGGGTATTCTCATAATTTCAAAAGATATGGGTCATGCCAGTAATTCGATCATGATTAAGGTGCTAACGATGCTTGTCATGTAATCACAATCTTTAATGACATGATTGGGTGCAAAAACACATTGTCATGCTGTTGCATATTACATGTCATACATAAATTCTTCTTTAAAAAATTGAATATCTTGATTTCTTGAACTGTCATGAATTTCTATTAGACTATTGACATTCTGAGTTTTTGTCTTCAGGACGACTCAGCTTCTCTTGGATGTCCTGTAAATTATTGTCTCCCAATTTTCTTGATTCTATTCTTTTTCGCCTCTTTTTTTCTTCTTGCCTTTGCAGTACCTGTTGTGCTCCTGTTAAGAGTTTCTGCTTCTTCCTTTCTTGCTTTTTTTTTTTTCTCTTTCCTCTTCTTCTCCCTTGTAGGTCTTGTACCTGGCCTTGAAAGCTAGTTGGAGATCCTCCTTGGTCTTCTTGCCTTCCTTTGCCTCATAGAAGGTAGGATCGGATCGGATCTCTAAATCAGTCCGGGCTGATCCAGATCGGGATCAGATCGGCAGATCGGCCGATTCTTAGGAAATCTAGCCGATCTTGAATCGGCTAGATTAAAATATTAAATTTTTTTTTTTTACGAAAGTGTCAAAAAATCAGAAAATTTTAGAAAAATCAGGAAAAATGCAGAAAAATCAGTAAATTCAAGAACTTCGCATTTTTTAAAAAAATCACAAATTACATGTTGAACAGGGCGGGGTGGCCTGTGCCCTGTGATGCATGGATTGGCTATGCTCTGTGATGCATGGATTAGTAACTTATTTACCTGAACATCATTTAAGTAAATGATTAATATTTGTAGTTTCATTTACTTAAGATATTGTATGTAAATAAAGAAGTACCTCTCATTTGAATCCAATAAAAATATCAAAAAATTATATCTCTTACTAATAAAAAGTCAACTCTCCTATACAAGAAGAAAATCTCGATTTTGGTGATTCTATTGAAATAACATCTTTCTAATCTCTCATAATTTGACCTATCTAAAAATTTCATAATTTAAATAAACCTAATAGAACACTAAAAATTAGAAGTTCAGTGAAAAAGTCAAACGTGCATATGACTTCTCCGAGGGAGCCACTCTCCTACTGACAACAACTAAGTCTTAGTTAGTAGGAGAGTGACTCCCTTAGAGAAGTCACATATATGTTTGGCTTTTTTCACCGGACTTTAGAGTTTTAGTGTTATATTGAGTTTATTTGAGTTATAAAAATTTAGATAGGCCAAATTATGAGAGATTAAAAAGATATTTTTTTGATGGAATCACCAAAATTGCGATTTTCTTCTTGGACGAGAGAGTTGCCTTTTTATTGGTAAGAGATATAATTTTTTTGATATTTTTATTAGATTCAAATGGGGGGTATTTTCTTATTCATATGTAATATCTTAAGTAAATGAAACTACAAATACTAACATTTACTTCGATTCTAGCCGATTTAGCTGGGATTTTGACTAAGTAAGGGGGTTACCCCCTGAATCAGATCGGCCGTGGCCGATCCCGATCCGGATTGGCCGATTTTGCCTTCCATGCTCTGCCTTCTTGTCTTTGCAACGACTTGCAGTACTTGCTGAGCTCCTGCCAAGAGCTTCTGCTTTTCCCTTTCATTCTTTTTCTCGCTTCCTTTTCTTCTTTTCTTCTCTCTTGTAGCTGGGTTGTACGAGCCTTGAGAGCTAGCTGGAGATCGGAGATCCTTCTTGGTCTTCTTTCCTGCCTTTGCCTTCTTGCCTGGTCCTCAAGGGGGAGAAACCCCCTCTATTTATAGACTCTCGGGGGAGTCATGGAGAGAGGAGGGGCCAGGTGCTTCACCTCTCTCCACCCTATCGGTTGCATGCATTGTTAGTGGGGGGGGGCACTGTGCGTGAAGGTGGGGTCCACTCCCTACCCCCAAACCTCTGTTGGTTGCCCCACTTCCCATCTTTTTATTATTAAGTGCTGTAATGAGATAGGGCCTCTCATCCCCACTGGGTGCATGCACCGGTAGGGAGAGGTCTGGAGCCCACTAGTTGTGTGCAGTAGAGAGTAGTAGTGCGGAAGCAATTTAAACAAACAATCACTCAAATGAACATAGAGAATTTATCCTGGTTCGGTACTTCTCAAATAGAAGACCTACGTCCAGTCCCCAAGCAAATCTTAGGATTTCACTAACCAGGGTATAATCCCCCCCAGGGATATACAAACCCCCAGCTCCCCGTTGGTCCTCTTCCTTTCCGAGTAGGAAGGAAACTCACTTCTGTTACAGGTCAAAGCCACCCTCCTGGAACAAACTCCAGTGCGGTTCTGCTAGACTTAAACCCCCAACTGGGTTTTGCTGACACCAACCCCAGCTAGGTTCTTCCCTCAACCCAAGGGGAACACTGTGTACAGTCTCACAGCCAGACAGAAGCCACTAGCACCCTGCTGGCCTTCTCTTCACACAGGAAGAGGAACACTGTATACAATCCTACAGCTGGATACAAGTCTTTCTTAGAAAAGAAAGAACAGACTGAGAGCTATACAAGATGAACCCTAAGGAACTTAAACTCTTAGCTCACAGACTCTCCCCCAAATTTACAATGATGCACAAAGAGAGTGAAGAGAGAAAATCTTGAATGCTTGAAGACTTTAGATGGTTGCTTGCACGCACACTTCTTCTTGGGCTCTAGCTTTTTCTCTCTTGTTGAGGCTTCTCACTGGATGTACACTCTTTCGGAAGGATTTTCAGGAAGGCTTTATTATCTTGTTCTTCATAGCCTTCATCCTTATATGGAGGAAGAAGAGATCCGTTGACAGATGGCTGTTGGAGTTCTTGGATTTGTTGAGACTCTTTCTAGCCCTTGTTCTTTCTCTTCTTCTTCTACTATCATTGTGTCTAACAAATGCTTGCTCGAGTCTTAACGGATTCCTCATGTTAAAACTAGACTCCTGCAGACATTTAATGCATGGAAGAGAATGTTAGACTTCAGAAGTATTGCGTCAGATAACCCATACCTTCTTATGTGCAGAGGTCCATGATTTCCGTTAACATCTAGATATGTTAGGTAAGACCTTTGATTTATAGCATAAGGAAGGAGTCTTTTTAGTCTTTATTTTCTGCTGACTCCTTTTGTTACCTACCTTGATAAGATAGAAGGTACACATCAGAAAGATCTTCAATCAGACAGAGAAATAATAAGTTAAACATATGAAGTATATTTGAACTTTCGTTTGGGGCGCCAAAGACATTTTGAAATATTTTAAAGCTAATCGATGCGAGTCATAACAACAATCGATATGAAATTATGTTTATAACACCAATCATTATGATATAACAACAATCAATATGAGATATAATATTTGTTAAGCAATCGATATGAAATGAAAGGCAATTGATGTGTAAGTTAAAGACAATCGATGTGCATAACAACAATCGATGTTTAAATTTAAAAGACAATCGATGCAAACTTTGTCATCAATCGGAAGGAGTAAATGTCAATCGATATGAAACTGAGCAACAATCGATTGGTCAAAAATATAATGTAAACGGTCGAAGTGAAGCTTCGGATGCTAAAATATAACACAATCGGTCGAAGTGAAACTTCGGATATGACGAAGTGTAACTTCAAATATGACGAAGTGAAGCTTCGTATAAAACAGATTATAACGCTGTCGGTCGAAGTGAAACTTCGGATATGACGAAGTTAACTTTGGATATGACGAAGTGAAGTTCGGATACGACGAAGTGTAACTTCGGATGAACAGAAAATAACGTTGTCGGTCGAAGCTGAAACACGCAGTTGGTCGAAGTGAACTTCGTATATAGTTTCTGATATGACGAAGTTGGACTTCGACTGATCACGACCAAAAACATGCATGGCGAAGTGTAGCTTCGTATATAACGAAGTGAAATTCAGATACGACGGAGCTAGCTTCGTATATGATGAAGTAAGCTTTGACTAAACATGATCAAAACATGCATGGTGAAGTTGAAACTCAGTGTAAATCTATAATGATAATGCAAGAATATATTGTATTCATGGGAGAAACATGATATAAAATATATTAATGATATTTTAAGTTAAATATGAGTTTATTATCACCAAAATAAAAGGTAAAATATAGAAATGGTTCAACAATCTCCCCCTTTTTAGTGATAACAAAATTCATGTGAAGTTTCTGACATAAACATAAAGTCAAGCTTTAAACAGAAAATTCATAGATAAAATACTCTTCCTCTTTTTGTCAATAACCAAAAAGGAAGGATCTTACCATTTGCATTCACCTCTTTTGTAAGGACTTCTTACCAATACTGCCTGTGAGTTTGAAAGAGTGGGGCTCAACAATGAGTGTCATGAACATGTAACTCCCCCTTAGTCTATACTTCCCCTAAATGTGTGGTTTGAAGAATTTTCAATCTTATTTTGATCTGTCGACCAGTTTGATGTTATCTGTCAACCTGTGTTATATGTGTGTCGACCTGTGTTGCATGTGTGTTGACCTGTGTTGCTTTTGTGTCAACATAGTCTTCATCTTTTAACATCTCCTGTTGCATTTCCACTTATTGTTGTGTTGGGGGATCTTCACGAAGATTCCCTACAATGATCTATATAAAAATACTTGGAAGAATTTTGTTAGTATCATTTAAAGAAATATTAAGAACAGAATAAATCTGTGACTTCTCTCCTTTCCTATATGAGTTGGATGAAGAGCTGATAATCACCAATGCCTTGAGCATCCTTTGTTCCTGATGCTCCAAGGCTACTCTGCAAACAACTTATTCAGAAGTAGATACCCAAATCTTTTTGGATCCTTGATGGTTAGATGCCTGAAAATATCCTTTCGAAATCCATACTAAGTGCGTAGTTGTGCATATGTTTACTGTGTGATCTAATTTATTGCAATGAGAACAACAATGAATCTAATCTGTTTTGCAGGCCTTATTGTCTTTGTGATGTTTGTTTAGAACATGATTTTTAAAGACATTTTTCTTTTGAGAGCATTTGTTCATTACATGGGCATTTTTCCGAGACATCTTGATTTTTTTCACAAATTTTGGCAATGAATATTTTTTAGGATACTTAATTTGTTTTCCTTTTTCAGGAGGTTCGTATCCAAGACCTTGTTTATTGTTGCCTTTTAAACATAGAGCTAGAGATGTTTTACTTTTTTGTTAATTTTCTAACTGATTCTTTTAAATAAAGATTTTCTTCAGTTAGAGTTTTCAATTTTTCTTCTAACTCTAATTTTTTATTGTTCTTGCTCTTTAAATCTTAATTCAAAAGATAATTATTATTTTTACTTTTCTTTAATTGTGTTTCCAATTGTTCTATTTCTGATTTAAGATCAGAATTAGTGTTTTCTAAGCAAGTAAGGTTATTTTTCAGATTCTTTAATTCTTTTACAACACTTTTATGTTTTTCACAAAATTCATTAAAGATATCTTCTAAGTCTTCAGACTCTAACTCTGAATCAGTGCAAGAATTAAAAGATGGGTCAGAATGTACCTCATCTAGTCCTGTCATGAGAGCTAGACTTACATGCTCTTTTTCTTAATCTAAGCTTGATGAATCTAAAGTGGAGACTTCTTCTAGTCCTGTCATTGTCTGTCCACTCCTCTCTTGGGTTGAGAACTATCAGATCTACTTCTTCAATGACAGTTTATGGTTGATAATTATAACCCTGGAGGAAAAACTCTATCCTTATTTTCCAATAGTTGTAATCTTCTCCATCAAACAAGGGTGGTCTGTTGACAGATTGGCCATCAACAAATCATTGAGTTGTCATTGATCCTTGCTTTTTAGATCGTGAGATCTACTTGTTTGAAGAGACTTGACTCTGATACCACTTGTTGGCCCTCGTGATATGACAGTAAGGATAGCCTACAGGGGGGGGGGGGTGAATAAGTTATCTGAAAATACCAATAAAAATCACCACGTGAAAATTTTGGTTAGTGAATATAGTTGTGTGCAGTAGAGAGTAGTAGTACGGAAGCAATTTAAACAAACAATCACACAAATGAACACAGAGAATTTATCCTGGTTCGGTACTTCTCAAATGGAAGACCTACATCCAGTCTCCAAGCAAATCTTGAGATTTCACTAATCAGGGTACAATGCCCCCAGGGATATACAAACCTCTAGCTCCCCGCTAGTCCTCTTCCTTTCCGAGTAGGAAAGAAACTCACTTCTGTTACATGTTAAGAAGCCACCCTCCTGGAACAAACTCCAGTGCAGTTCTACTAGACTTAAACCTTCAGCTGGGTTCTGCTGACACCAACCCCAATTAGGTTCTTCCCTCAACCCAAGGGGAACACTGTGTATAGTCCCACAGCCGGACAAAATCCACTAGCACCCTGCTGGCCTTCTCTTCACACAGGAAGAGGAACACTGTATACAATTCTACAGTTGGATACAAGTCTTTCTTAGAAAAGAAAGAACAAACTGAGAGCTATACAAGATGAACCCTAAGGAACTTAAACTCTCAGCTCACAGACTCTCCCACATATTTACAATGATGCACAGAGAGAGTGAAGAGAGAAAAGCTTGAATGCTTGAAGATTTTAGATGGTTGCTTGTGCGCACACTTCTTCTTGGGTTTTAGCTCTTTCTCTCTTGCTTTGAGTGTGTATGACATTGAAACTTTTCACTGGATGTACACTCTTTCAGAAGGATTTTCAAGAAGGCTCTATTATCTTGTTCTTCATAGCCTTCATCCTTATATGGAGGAAGAAGAGATCCGTTGACAGATGGCTGTTGGAGTTCTTGGATCCGTTGAGACTCTTTCTAGCCCTTCTTTTTCTTCTTCTTCTTCTGCTATCGCTGTATCTAACAGATTCTTGTTTGAGTCTTAACAAATTCTTCATGTTAAAACTAGACTCCTGCAGACATTTAATGCATGGAAGAGAATGTTAGACTTCAGACATACTTTCTTATGTGCAGAGGTCTATGATTTCCGCTGACACCCAGATATGTTAGGTAAGACTTTTGCTTTTTAGCATAAA
This sequence comes from Colocasia esculenta, assembly GCA_014218235.1. NCBI lineage: Eukaryota > Viridiplantae > Streptophyta > Magnoliopsida > Alismatales > Araceae > Colocasia > Colocasia esculenta. The sequence continues at coordinate 14,089,902 of CM024759.1, read as the reverse complement.
GAATGAGTCTTTTTAGTCCATATTTTCTGTTGACTCTTTTTCTTACCTACCCTGATAAGATAGAAGGTACACAACAAAGAGATCTTCAGTTAGACAGAGAAATAATAAGTTAAACATATGAAGTACATTTGAACTTTCATTTAAGGCGCTAAAAACATTTTGAAATACTTGAAAGCTAATCGATGTGAGTCATTACAGTAATCGATATTAAATTATGTTTATAACACCAATCGTTATGATATAACATCAATCGATATGAAATATCATATTTGTTAAGCAATCGATATGAAATGAAAGGCAATCGATGTGTTACTTGAAGACAGTCGATGTGCATAACAACAATCGTTGTTTAAATTTAAAAGACAATCGATGCAAACTTGGTCATCAATTGGAAGGAGTAAATGTCAATCGATATGAAACTGAGCAACAATCGATTGGTCAAGAATATAATGTAAACAGTCGAAGTGAAGCTTCATATAGCTAAAATATAGCACAATCGGTCGAAGTGAAGCTTCGGATATGACGAAGTGTAACTTCGGATATAACGAAGTGAAGCTTTTTATAAAACAGATTATAACGTTGTTAGTCGAAGTGAAACTTCAGATATGACGAAATGAAGTTCGGATATGACGAAGTGTAACTTCGGATGAACAGAAAATAACATTGTCGGTCGAAGCTGAAACACGCAATTGGTCGAAGTGAACTTCGTATATAGCTTTGGATTTGACGAAGTTAGACTTCGACTGATCACGACAAAAAATATACATGACGAAGTGTAGCTTCGTATATGATGAAGTGAACTTCGGATATGACGAAACTAGCTTCGACTGAACATGATCAAAACATGCATGACGAAGTTAAAACTCCATGTAAATCTATAATGATAATGCAAGAATATATTGTATTCATGGGAGAAACATGATATAAAATATATTAATGATATTTTAAGTTAAACATGAGTTTTGTTATCATCAAAATAAAGGGTAAAATATAAGAGTAGTTCAACACCTTTTCTTTTTCAGGGGTGAGGTGACAAAGAGGGGAGCCCCTCTTACCCCCACCGGGTGCATATAATATGCACCTGGTGGGGAGAGGGTGGGACCCACTCCCCCCTTTTTTTTTTCAGGGGTGAGGGTGGCAAGGAGGGGAACCCTCTTTTATCCCCATTGGGTGCATGCACTGGAGGGGGGGGGGGGAGAGAGAGAGAGAGAGAGAGTGGTGCCCGGCCCATCCCACCAGTTGCATCAACTGGTGGAAGTGAGTTAGGGCTCTCCTTAGTCCTTCCCCTTCATATGCTGCATGAGCAGGTGAGGTGTGGGGTGGGGGGGGGTTTCTCCTTTTTCCCATTTCTTCTTTTATTTTCTTTCTTTCATTTGATTTAGAAAAAAAAAACTTTTTCAGTGTCCAACAAGCCCCTAGAAAGAAAATTTTAATTTGTGAACAAAATTGACAGGCCTCATTGGGTCCAGACCACCCCAAGGCACCCAAGCGGGCCAAGGCACCCTCCTTGCCTGCCTAGGCACTGCTGTGGGGCACCTTTTTGGGCACCCACAAGGCGGACCCTTGCCTAACTCTTGGCTAAGGCTGGGTGCCTTTCCGCCTAGGTGGCACCTAGGCGTCGCTTAAGTGGGCGCCTTGACAATTATGATTGATATAGGATACATAGAGAAACATTAATCATAATAACTATAGCATAGATTAAAAGCAAAATATATTTAAACATAAAAAATTCAATTACCAATAAAAAGATGATTACGAACTCAATGAATGAGCATTTTACACTGAAATGTAAGAAGCATGAGTGTAAATAAGAAACATTCCCTTAAAGCAAACATCTTGAATTTTTTTTTGTCAAAGATAATTACAAATCATATCATGCCATTCATGCTCCGAAAGGGAAGGGTTTTTAATAACAAAAACTGGATGCACCAAAGAATTGAAAACTGTATTTTAGTGGCAAACTGTCAAGGACAACTGGAATAGTAATTTTCTGCCAATCAACAGCAGAAAATTCATCCAAATAAATTGACATCTCTGTTCGGTGCTTCACATTCAGTTTACGATTTAGATAACCTCCAAACTTCTCAGTCATTTCTTCAATTGTCTCCTTTAATTGGAGTTCCACTCTCTTTCTATTCCATTGTGGATGAAAGCAGACTAATCCATTCTTCAAAGTTCCTTCAGTTCATATTCAGTCTGTGCACTGTTCTGTTTGATGACACCAAATATTTCTTCGACAGCATGGCAGCAGCTTTTGGTTCTGGGTTTTTGTTTTCATTGGTGAGTACCCCAGGGAGCCCTAATCTTGCCAGTGCAGTTGGTACGGGGACATTCTTTGCTGTACTTCAAGGTGGATTGCACAAGGTAACTAAGTTCATCTTTACAGAAAGTCAATAATTTTGCAGATTCTCACTATACTATCTTTGGTGACTCTTGCATGTCTGTAATTTGCTTTCATTGAACTTTTTGTCACCAGCTTGTGTCATCATTAAGTGCTTATTTACAACCGAAAAGTTATCATAAGATGGATTTAGTGAGGCATATGATTTTCTGTTAACCTGATTTTAACCCTATCCAAATGTTGCAATTTTTAATTGTTTCCTGTGAACCTGACTTCAACATCTGAAGTATGTAGTCAAGTGTCGGGAAATTCCCAGCTAAAATTCTTAGCAAAAATGGTAATTGCAAGTTCCTAAATTCATATAGTCTTCGTTTGAAGAAAGAACTGAAGGAGTGTAGCTGGATGATTACAGGGGGGATATGAAGACAGGGTTTAGCATCATATACATGTGGCTGTGCATGTGCTGGTTTCCCACTAAAGCAGCCTTTTTATGCATCTTTTGAGTATTCCACTCGTATGTTAGTACTCCTACTTTCTGCCATCATGTAAAAAGCGGAAAAAATGAAAAGGTCCATCTGCACTTAATTTTGGATTGAATTTCGTGTGTAAAACCTGTTGCTTCAATGTCTTACAACCCTCTCCGTGGCTGTCAATTCCTTTCCATTCAGACACTTCTTGATTGCATGGGAACTGACAGGGGAAGTTTGCCCATGTTAGGTAGAAAATTACTGTCCTTTTGCTTTCCTCATTTAAGCTGATCTGTGGCATGATAATCTACTACCTAAAGCATTAAATATTGCATGCTTTTTGCTCCAATTCTCTAAAATACCACCTGTAGTCCTGTAGAGACAAGTAGTGGATGGGCCTGCTCCCTTCATTCTCCACCCCCACTTTGCCATAGCAGTCAATCTATCTTGTACAGGCTTGGCACAGCACTGTCTACCACTCACCAGGCTGTCCACCTATCAAAGGCCTACCGGAGCAGTCAATTCATGTCGTCGGAGCATAATCTGATAAAACAATTTGATGGAAGACGATCATTAGAGTCATTCTTCATTCTTTATGTATTTTTCACTGCGAACTGTGCACTATTTATTTTAACACGAGGGTTAATTTAGCCATATATTATTTCCTTATTTGGTTAATTTGAAGTTATTTTATTCCTATGTTTTTTAGGGAGTCATGATATAGTTGAGATTAGACTAACCACTCTAGCTTTGTGTAAGACTTCTTTTTCCAAGAAATGAAGAATTATAATGACGAATTTGCGGTGAATTTCTTGTTCTCTGCGAAGGTGATTACCCTGTGACAGGTTTAGGGTGCAACACCCTCAGCCTCGACATAGTTGCACGGTGTCTCTCTTCTCCCACCATCATCTCCTTTGCCACATCTCTTTCCCTCCCTTTTTCTCTTCTTCTTCCTGCATTTCTTTCCTGCTACCAGCCATCTGTTGTTTCCCATTAGCTGCCGCACCCACAGAACCATGTAAGGGCACAGTCGCGGAGTCGCCACTTGGCGACCAGGTCAGCCTCTGTGCCATGACATCTGCTGCGTCCACGTGGCCTTTACCATGGGGCACTGGCTGCACCCTCCAGCCACCAGTCTGCCCCTCCATTGCATAGCCTACCTGCGCAGCCCTCTGCAGCTCATCACCTACAAGCAATGCTGCTGCCTCCATGTCACCAATGCCCTGCAGAGCGGCCATGACCCCTGCTGCATCATCCTTGTGCAGATCCCCTGCCGTGTCTCCACTGTCTCAATCCTCTCTCTCTCTCTCTATATATATATATATGTTGTGTGTGTATTTAGGTCAGTATTCATGTAAAGATTTGACATTATTTTACTGCTGGCTATCAACCTAACACAAACCCTCCTTTCTCATCCGGGCTTGGGACCGGCCATGGCAGAGTTGCACACAGGAAGACATGGTTCAAATTGATGGATAAAACATTCGTAAGAATAATAGTTTTTGATATTTAGTGTCTATCATTCAAGAGAATGAGGAGATTTATGATGATGTTGCACTTATGATTAAGGTAGGTTAGTTAAAATGGAGAAGTGCATTAGGCGTCCTCTATGTTCGTCGTATATCCGTGAAACTTAAAGGGAGATTTTATAGAACAGCTGTGGCCTACTTTGTTATATAATATCGAGTGTTAGGCAGTACAAAAGGAACACATTAACAAAATGTGTGTAGTAGAGATGACGTTGAGATAGATATTTGGTAAAACTAAGAAAGATAAGGTTAAGAATGAGCACTTCCGGGAGGACTTGTGGATAGCTCCAATTGATAATAAAATGAGAGAAAATAGACTCCGGTGGTTTGGACACGTTCACCGTCGTCCTAACTCGGCGTTGGTTAAAAGATGTGACCATATCTTAGTAGATGCTACTAAAAGAGTTTGGGGTAGGCCTAAAATGAGTTGGTGCAATGTTATTAGGACATTGGCTTTTTGGGTTTATATACGAATATAGCATTTGAAAGAAATCTTTGATGGAGCAAGATTCATATAGCTGACTCCAAATAATGGGATAAGGCTTTGATGATGATGATGATGATGATATGTTGTGTGTGTATATATTTGCTTATATGTATGTAGGTATTTATATGTAAGTTACTTGGCCAATACTGAGTGAATCATGTAGCCATGCGCAAAGGAATCATTTCAACATGTTTGTTTTTTGTATTCACATTTTTTTTTGGCCAATATCAACACAGCATGGATGTGTACGACTTTGATGTTTATTCTTTTCTTGCTGATGATACTCTCTCCATGAGCTCTACAGCTTGGCCAGATGATGCCTGTGGGGACAGCGTCAACATCAAATGAAGATGTGTATTACTCTCAGGCAAGGAGCATGCTGATGAATCTTGGCCTTGCAAGATACGAGAAGAACTTCAGGAAGGGCTTGCTCACGGATGCGACACTGCCACTTCTTACAGATAGGCAAGTGAAGTTCTGCTTCATCATACATGTTGTCCCAGTTGACGTGGACTGGCCTAAGATATGCCTTTCCCCCCCCCCCCCCCCCCCCCCCCCCCCCCCCCCCCTCCAGTGCACTCCAGGAAGTTGGAATCCCGCCTGGACCCAGGCTTGTCATTCTGGATCGCGTTCGGAAGTACGTCTATCATGTCACTAGCATGCAGACTTCTTATTTTAATCTTATCTAAATCTTTTAGTTCATCAATTTACTTCTTCCATGATATTGATACCTATCTCCCTCCTTGATGCATGTTTAGAGATTTTTTTTCTACAGGGACAATGAGCTGGTGAAAGGAAGGCGATGAAACTTCGAAGTATGCCTGGATTTTCCTTCTTCTTTGTTACTTTTAGTTATTCTTTTTTTTTTAAAATCCTAGGGGGACGTGTTAATTGCATCCAAAAGAGTTTATCGGTATTTTCTTGGTTTGCTTCCTATTTATTTTGGTCGCTTATCCATGCTCCCTGAAAGGATCCCAAATGGTTTTTTCTGCTCATAATTATCTGAGAAACACCTAGATTTCTCTGTGAGCCCAATGAATTTGGTCATCCTTTTATATCGTGAATCATCTTGCATTCTCAGGTGAGGTTGAACTAAAGTTCTAGCATATATAAAGACAACATATTTGTTTCTCTAGGTGGATGATTTTGCTTTGCAGTAGGTTCGTTACGGATCTTAAGCAATATGTATACATACATACACTTGCATATAGAAAAAGTTCCAGGATCTCTCTCTCTCTCTCTGCAGAAGCCTTTCATGGCAACACTGAAGAGCGTGCTGCAGGATTGGCCACCAAGCACACAGTTTGTGTCGTCTTTCTACGGTGACCCGTCCCTTTCCCTTAGCGACCGCCTCGCACACGTCAAACTCTCCTTTTCCTTCGCGAGTTCCACCCCCTCACCAGCATCCTTAGACCCTTGTGCCACCTCCCACAATCGCTACAGTCTACACATGGCAGTGAGCGTTGACAACTTCCATTACCTGGCTGGGAGGCACGCTTGGAACACTGCCAACTTTCGTATGGATGCGTGCACATGGGGAAGGACTTCACAACACCCCCCCCCCCCCCCCCCCCACAGAAAATAAGAACATGGGGGTGGAGACAAATTTCTTCTAAAAAAGGAAAAAGAAAAGAAAAAAAAAACTAAAGGAGGTGGGTAACTGGAATTCACGTCTGTTTGGTGGTAGGGCGATTGCCTGTTGTGGCAGATTACATGCATTTGTTCCCCCCACCTCTCTCTCTCTCTCTCTCTCTCTCTCTCTCTCTTCTTCACGTGTGCTGTTTGTGTTTCCCGGATTGCTGCTTGTTTGCGCCTTCCTTATGCACTTATGATTTGCATCTTGTTGGTTTGTACAAAAAAGAAATAAAAAAAAACCAAAGGAAAGAAAAAAAACCTTTTAGCCACTTGTTAACGGAGAGGGCCAATTGTTCACTCAATTTACTCTCTTTTTATCTTTTCTCTTCTCGAAAATGTCACAAGCTTTAAAGGTCATCAGAAGCCATGCTATATAGAGAAGAACCCTCTTGTATAGTTCATTTTTTTGGGGGGGGGGGTTCGGTTCTGTTTAGTTCTGAAAGGAGGACGTACAACGAATTTGGCATGAAATGAAGCACAAGTTTGCAGCTAGACGAGTTATTTAATTAAAGAAGAAAATAACTTGGTGCAAATTATTGGTTTGCAACAAGTGTAGTAAATTCAACGGGGGTTTGCCATCTCATGACATGACATGGGATATTATAATGATATTTCATGTCATAGTTAGGGTTAGGTGGCAAACCCATATTGAATTTGCAATATTTGTTGCAAATTTTTGATTTGGAACAAGACTTTTTCATTAAAGATTACTTACAAGTACAAATGCGACGCCGACAAGTCCTTTTGGAGGCCAAACGCTATTCCGACCTCCAACAACATTTCCCATCGAACAAACGAGACCGATCTTACATACTGCAATGTATGCGTCAAGAATGCCAACCAATGATCACTGAACACTGGGGATCGGCACCTTTAAATTAGAACACAGATAAAAAGAGGTTGAATTGCGAAGGTCCAGCTCAGCCTCATTGTAGTGAGGGAAATGCTTAAAAGCCGGCGTGGCCGGGTGGGTGGCCGCGCCCGGTAACAAGTGCTGCTCTTGTAGTGAACATGCGCATGATAATGAAGTGGAACCCCCGGGGGCCCAGTTAAAGGCATCCAATTTTCCTTGCAATTCTAATACAATAAATTTCATTATACGTCTATATGGTTGGCCTACGGAAAACATGAAAGTTACAAGATTCTTGTATCATTTTTTTGTCATTGTTATATAGATCAATCATATGAGTGTACTTGACACCTCATAAATTATTGCACATTTAGAAGTCAATGTAGTAATCTCCTAATTAGGGTATCTTGGGTGCCTTCATGGGGTGGGTTGGGGGAGGAGGGATGCGACGACTTGGAATCCAGGACCCAATAAAGACCTGTATCCTGCATTGCCCGTCACGAGCCAAAAGACTTGAAAATGTTATCAATAGTCTAGAGAAATAAACAAGTGACTAAAATAATTAAAACTAGAAGGAAGGTACAATAATAAATAGTATATTGTCCCAATTTATAACACAAGTTTAGTATGTACAAGGGAACACCACTATGCTCAACAACTTGGTCCGAGGTAGACGTTGCACTCGCAAGCTCACACTTACAAAAAGTAGGGGATGAGCTTTACAAAGTCAAAGCTCAATTGGGATCCCCTGATCCCAACCCTTGGCCAAACAACATCAAAGCAAATGTATATAAATATAAAAGAGCACTGCGAATTAATAAACAATGATATGCAACAAGAACCCAGCTAACAACACCACATTCAAAATATCGAAAACCCACAAGCGACAAGCCACGTCACTGGTGAAACCACAAGAGAGGGAACCATAAGTGACTAATGACTTGACGCTACACACATGGTGTTGGCCCGGTTTGCAAGCCCAACAGAATGGGTTGCTTAAGGATTTCTGCAACTTAAAAAATTAAACTTAAAACTGATCGTTAGTGTTAGATAATATTGAAATTAGATATAAACAATCACACACAAATAACACAGAGATTTATCCTGGTTTGACCATTCCTAAATAGAAGTCTTACGTCTAGTCCTTAAGAACACTTAAGATTTCACTAACTAAGGGTACAATCCCCCTTAAGGATCCTTACACACCAGCCGAGTTGGTCTTCTCTTCACACCCGAAGAGGAACAGCCCCCTCAAACACCTTGGGTCCTTCCTTTTACTAAGAGGAACAATAACACTCCGAAACATCTTGGGTCTTCCCTTGTACAAAGGGGAAATCCGCTTGCACAACAAGTCCTCTCTTCAACCGAAGAGGCACAAACCTAAATCTTAAGAAGATTTCTAAAGGTCCCTAGACCAAGCTTAATATGAACAATAAGAAGGCTTGATCTGAGGCAATATCTAAGAGGATAAAAATATACAATGAATCACTCTCTTAGATAAACAAAAAATCTCTCTTAGAAAGGAGGTGCTCAGTAGGAACACAAAGAGAGAGAAGAGATTGGAGAGCTGGAGACTTTGACAGTTGCTTTGGCTTTCAATTGCTTCTTTTCTCAAGATGCATGTGTTGAAGCTTCTGAAAAGAACTGGATGAAGAAAACTATCTGCTCAGCAGTTCTGCTTGAAGTTCCGCAGCTTCATCTTTTATAAGCTCCATGGAAGATAACCGTTGAAGGATCCGTTGAGTCTTGTTCTTTAGCTCATGTAACTTTCCAAGACTTCAAGGGGGTATCAGACACCTACTCCCATTAAATGTAAGGAGGAGATTTAGTCACACCATACCTCTTCTACCTACCACCTTTATTTTTTGTTGACAACCTACTATACAAGGTGGATGTAAGGCCCTCGAAATTTCCGTCGCATTATTTGTATTTATGTGTGTATCTTTGTGCTTGTGTATGTATGTACATATTTACGTACGTATTAATTAGTACAAATACGTGTGCATGTGTTTATATTAAATATAAATAATGTATGTATTGCATGGTGATAGTATGGATATAATACCGTATACATATTGCATGTATATACGCATGGTATGCATGGTTTCTGCATATTTTAGAGTTCTGGCCGAAGGCCATCTTGGCGTCAACCACAGGCCGTTGAGCTGGTGTCAGCGTCCAGACATGGACGCCAACACTAATCCTGGCGTCCAGCGATATGGACGCCAATCTCTCTGGCCTGCATGCGCAGCAGAGCTGCAAGCTTCTGAAACAAGAAAGCCAACCATTGGGGGACTGTCCCCAACGGCTCTGAAGGCTGTCAAGTCACCTGGTGAGTGGGAGAGAGACTCCCCTTATGTCTGAACCCGAAATGGCCTCTTCCCACTCCTCCCTTCACCTTGCAAGAGGAGAAAAAGAGAGAAGAAAACCCTAGGAGAAAACTGTGAGAAACCCCATCCTTGCCACCCAAAAATCCACACTTCTGAAGCTTGATCCGGCGTTCCACTGCTTCAAGGAGGTTGCTGGATCGACGAGGAAGGCTTCCCCGACCTCGGCTTGCTGTGGATCTCGCTCAAGAACCCGGAGGAGAGTTCATTTGGAGGCTTCTTGGGACTGCCCAAGGAGGGCTTCACCAACACCCTAGACCCTTTGGAGGAATTTTTAAAAGGCAAGTGACCTATCCATGATGTTCCCGTATGTGTCTAGGTCGTTTCTATAATTTTTATGGATTTTTCCTCGAGTCCTAGACCCTCCCATTCACCCAAGTTTGAGAGCTCGGGTCTGTGTTTCTGCACAGACCTGCATTGACGGCAAGGTCAATGGACGCCCATATCATGCTTGGCGTCCATCGACCATGCCGCTGACCCTGAGTCAGCGGCCAGAGACCGCCGCCAAGTTCTTCTGGACAGAACAGTGAACTGTTCTGCCCTTCCTATACTCTAATTTCGGTATGGTTTCCGTGATGAGGATATATGGTAATCCTATACACTATGTATATTGTCAATTGTGGTGTGTGGATGAATGTGATGTGTGATGGTGAATGTAGGAAAGTTGTATCCCTAAACTTGTAAGCATGACGTGTTGATGATCTTGCCAAATTTATGTTTCATGAGTAGGATTAGTCTGAATGCCTTGGTTTTGTCAGTTCATGAAGATTAGTAGATCAGTAGATGTATGCCCAATTTTTGGTAAATTGTTCATGCTTGTATAGATTGCAAATAAATTCGGTTCGGTAAATAGAAAGACATGCAAGAATGGTTTGTGGTGATCGATTTGTGATTGTATGATTTAGGATATTTCTGTATTCTCAAATCATGCACATGATGGTAATCCCTGTTCAAACAGTAAATGGCAAATTGCATGATGTGTTAAATTCCATGTAACTTAAATTGTGAATGGCAGGCAAAATAAGTGTTTGATTTTCTGTAAATCCTATTTAGCTCAGAAAAATCTGAAAATTTGAGTGTATGATCTAGAACCCGAAAATAGCATGTGGTTAAAATTTCAGGTCATTTGGACCAGTAAATAAGAAGTTATGTATTTTTATGTGAAATATGATAATCTACGTATATTATCGTAATGTGGTTAGTTATTGTCTAAACCCAACTTGATTAGTGAAATTTACTGTGTGTTAAACTCCTGAAATCTGTAGTGCCATGTCAGGAAACAGAGATATTCATGTGAGTGAGAGAGTGAATGAGATGAAAGGTGTGAAGTGTAAAACCATGTGTAAAACGGTAAAATGTGTAATGTGTAACTGTGCCAATGTGACACTGCTTCCGTAGAGGGCAGTGGAGCTGTATCAGGGAAAAGTCCCCCTGAGAAAGTTCAATGTGTAAGTGACCCTAAGGGCATTAGGGGGAAATCCTGGAGGTGGACAAGTACCACTGGTTAGGGTGGAGACTTGTTCTCCCGGTCTGCGCAGTCCAAGAGTCGCCATTGGAATGCCTAGATGGCGTCTATGTGTAATGTGATGTGTATATGTCCTTCTTTGGTGGTTTGGACTATGTGTCACGGCACCTAAAATGTGTAATGTGTAATGTGTATGTGCTCATGTGTAAATGTGTAAGTGAACAATGTGAATGTGTATGTGTAAAGTGTAACCATGTGAAAGAGAAAACTTGTGTAAAGAAAATGTGAACTTCTAAATGTGAAAATATGTTGTTGAAATCCATGTGAGACAAATCTGAAACCATGTGAAATCAGTAAATTCATGTTGTCATTATCATGTGTATGTGTGCAAAAATGCCTAGAATCCATGTTAGTGATAATTAATGAGTACGTGTACAAATAGCATGATTGGTTATTCATATGATTTGTTTTAAGCGATATTGTAGCTCTCATGTGTAGGTTTACAGCCATGAAACCATGTGAAACCAGCAACTTAAAGCATGTGAAAATGTCTATGATGTGTTTAAAAACATGTAGGTCCATGCTAGTCGTGTTTCTTTTCATGTATGCTCAATGTTCATGTTGGTAGCTCTCATGTCCTGGTTCTTTAAAGACAAAGTTTCATGAGTCAATTGAATAGAGAGCATGTGATAGGTAAATTTTATCCTGACAAATCTGAAAGCATGATCCATGTATAAAGTTGTAAACTTTCATGATAGGTTGAAACTTTAAATTGACTAGCATGCCATGTGTTGCAAATTGTAAATGTGCATGTAGAAACCACTAAGACTTATACGTGTATGTTATGGGTAGTGTTTCTTGCTGAGTCTCTGGACTCACTCCTTGCTTCGGCGTACAGGTGTAGTTGGTGACGTGGCCCCTTTGGAGGAGACAGCAGAGACGGACTCCGAGCGCGGAGATTAGCTAGTTTTGGAGTTTCTTGTGACTCGTGTATTCATAGTATGTAATTTGAACATTGTATTAGAATTATCATGAAAAGAATGTATAAGTGTGGACATTATGTATTTAATTTCAGCAATTTAAATTATGTGAACTTTTAGTTCCTTATTGTTAATTTCAAACTTCATGTATGTTAAATGTGGATGATGAATGAATGGAGACAGTTGTCTTTTACTTCCGCTACTCTGTTGTATATTCGCGTGTATCTCAGCTGTATGTATCGTTTGGGTAAATGTCCCACTGTGAGGACTCTCACTATACCGACGTGGGTTGGTATAACCGTACTGGTATAATGAGGGCCGTCACAGAGATTGGTATCAGAGCGACCGGTTGAGATTGCACATGAATATACCTAAGTCATCATCCCCATTGCATGCTAAGTATGTCCACATGTGTAGAAAACACTAATAAGAAAATGGTTAGAAAACTTAGTAACCTAGCTCTAATGGTGGCTGAAATTTTATTACAGCCATGGCTTCCCGTGGACGACGTGGAGGTGTGCCAGCTCGCGACGACGAGCCGCGACGTGATGAGCAGGCGGAGCAACAGGCCCCGGCACCGCGAGGTCCTGTGCTTCCCCCACCACCGCCAGTGGACTACGGAGTATTCATGCAAGGTCTGGTGCAAGCCATGCAGACGCAGGCTCATACCCAGGCAGCACTCCAGGCCCAGTTGGAGGCCCAGGTAGAATAATGAAACAACCAAGTAGTTTGCTATTTAAATTGCATGATATTGTGTTTATTGTGTATTGTTATTGTTTAATGTAGCAGGCTCAGGCACCAGCTCAGGACCATGGTGGACCATCCATCATGGAGCGATTCAAGAGGATGACCCCACCCTCTTTTAAGGGGGAGAGTGATCCACTAATGGCAGAAAGCTGGTTAAGGGAGACAGAGAAAATCTTCCGAGCTATCAGGTGTCCTGATGAGGATAAGGTGACATTAGCCACCTACATGCTACAGGTATGTTTTAGTTTATGCTTGTATGTTGTTGTCAAGTTAGAATTTGTTAGTTGGTGCTTATGAAGGTGTATTGCAGGAGAGAGCGGATGTATGGTGGTCCTCCCTACTACGTACACGCTTTGAGGACGGAGCAGTAGACGTGGCGTGGGACGCGTTCGTGAGGCTCTTTCGAGCCAAGTTCGTCCCAGAGCATATCCAGGACAAGATGGAGCAAGAATTCCTTTCCCTGACGCAAGGATCAATGACCGTCCTGGAATACGAGGCAAGGTTTTCTGAACTTTCTAAATATGCACCGCATATCGTAGAGGATGAGCGCAGGAAGACGAAGAAATTCGTGATGGGTCTCAAACCATCACTGAGGACGAGACTCGTGGCGTTTGACCACCGCACGCTAGACGAGGCCCTCAGCGCTGCCTGCAGACAGGAGGGAGAAATGGAGCAATATCTGGAGGAAAGAAGGCTTCGCAGAAGAGGCCGGCAGCGACATTCCAGCGGCAGGATAAGAAGAAAACGGTGTACCAGACACCGCAGAAACCAGTGGCAGTCAGCAACTCTCAGGTACCTTCTGTACGTTCCCCTGGTGTGAAGAAGGAGTGTCCCCACTGCGGGAAGACCCATGGTGGTTCCGAGTGTTGGTTGGTAGCGGGTAGATGCTTGAAGTGCGGGAGCAGCGACCATAAGATCAAGGATTGCCCAAGACTTCAGCAAGGAGCTCAGCGTGGAGCGCCAGCACCAGCAGTAGCGGCAGCCGCGCCAGCTACAGGACGACCAGGAAGGCCTCGAGCCCCAGCTCGAGTGTTTGCTTTAGCTCGCGAGGACGCCGAGCAGGCGGAGCATGTCACCGAAGGTACAGTTTTGCTTTTCGGTGTGCACGCTCGGGTTTTGTTTGATACGGGTGCTACTCACTCGTTCATTTCCGAGCGGTTCGCTAGGCAGTTAGCCCTAGAGTCAGGCATAGAGTCTGAGGAGTTAGAGGTTCCTTTGTCTGTGCACACCCCTGCGGGTACGGTATCGACTAGGAAGTGCATTCCGTCGTTACCTGTGTGCATTGAGGATAGATTCCTAGATGGGTGTTTCTTCTTGCTAAAGATGAAGGACTATGATTGTATTCTTGGTCTGGATTGGCTAGAGGAGCACTATGCGTTAGTGGATTGTCGTCGGAAGAGGATTGTTTTCCGCATTCCTGGTGAGGACGAGTTCTCTCATCCCTTGCCAAAGAACTTAGCGGGAAAGTTAGTTATCTCTGCCATGAAGGCGATGCGCATGGTGAACAAGGGTTGTGACGCATTTCTTGCCAGCGTTATGCTAGTACCCGATGCTAGTTCGTCACTGACTCTCGCAGAGATCGATGTGGTGCAGGATTTTCCAGATGTCTTTCCCGATGACTTGTCTGGATTGCCACCGATAGGGAGATAGAGTTCACTATAGAGTTGCTTCCAGGCACCTCTCCTATCTCGAAGGCCCCATATCGGATGGCACCTGCAGAGTTAGCCGAGTTGAGGAAGCAATTGCAAGAATTGCTCGATAAGGGATTTATTCGCCCTAGTGTTTCCCCTTGGGGCGCACCTGTATTGTTCGTCAAGAAGAAAGACGGGTCACTTCGGTTGTGCATTGATTATAGAAAGCTAACCAAGTGACTGTGAAGAACAGGTATCCCTTACCTCGGATTGATGATCTGTTTGACCAGTTGCGAGAGGCATCAGTCTTTTCCAAGATTGACTTGCGATCTGGTTATCATCAGTTGAGAATTCGGAGTGAGGATGTGTCCAAGACGGCATTTAGAACCCGTTATGGACATTATGAGTTCTTGGTCCTTCCTTTCGGATTGACCAACGCCCCTGCAGCGTTCATGGATCTCATGAACCGGGTGTTTAGTCCGTATTTAGATAGCTTTGTTGTTGTGTTTATTGATGACGTGGTCTATTCTCCGGATGAGGCCACACATCGTCAGCATTTGAGGTTAGTCTTAGAGGTTCTCCGTGAGCACAAGCTGTATGCGAAGTTCAGCAAGTGCGAGTTCTGGTTGCGCGAGGTTCACTTTCTCGGGCATGTTATCTCCGGCGCTGGTGTTGCAGTTGATCCAGCAAAGGTCCAGGCAGTTATGGATTGGGAGATTCCCAGGACCCCTTCGGAGATTCGTAGTTTCCTTGGGTTAGCTGGTTACTATCGGCGATTCATTGAGGGTTTCTCATCCATCGCCGCCCCTTTGACAAAGCTGACCAAAAGGGTGAGAAGTTCGTATGGTCTGAGGCATGTGAGCGTAGCTTTCAGCTATTGAAGGCTAAGCTTACTTCTGCTCCGGTATTGGTATTGCCTAGTGGTCTAGAGGGCTTTGCCATCTATACGGATGCGTCTCGATCGGGTTAGGCTGTGTACTCATGCAGCGAGAAAGGGTAGTGGCTTATGCTTCTCGTCAGTTGAAGGAGCATGAGAGGAACTATCCGACTCATGATTTGGAGCTCGCAGCTGTGGTTCATGCACTAAAGATCTGGAGGCACTATCTTTATGGTGTCAGATTTGAGGTGTTTACCGACCACAAGAGCTTGAGGTATCTTTTCTCCCAAAAGGAATTAAACCTGAGGCAGAGAAGATGGATTGAGTTCTTGAAGGACTATGACTTCGACCTTCAGTATCACCTGGAAAGGCGAATGTCGTAGCGGATGCTCTTAGTAGAAGAGGTCTTCGCTCCAGCAGGATTGGAAGATGTTGGAGGATGCAGCGTGCTCTATGACCGAGTTAGAGCCATCGTTGTGTCAGGCTTTTGTAGCTCAGCTATCCCTTAGATCCTCAGTCTTGGATGAGGTGATTGAGCAGCAGAAAGCCGACCCTAGATTGTTAGAGTTAGTGGGTAAGGCGGGCATTGCTCGTGATGAGGACGGTGTGATTAGATTTCAGCACCGTGTTTGTGTCCCCGATGTGTAGATGTCCGTGAGCATGTGTTAGCGGAGGCTCATAGATCGCGATTCTCTATTCATCCGGGTAACACTAAGATGTATCAAGACCTGAAGAGATCATTTTGGTGGTCCGGCATGAAGAAGGATGTTGCGGATTATGTGTCTAGATGTCTAGTATGTCAGCAAGTGAAAGCCGAGCGGCAGCGACCATCCGGCCTTATGCAGAGGATGGATATCCCAGTGTGGAAGTGGGAAGCTGTCACTATGGATTTCGTATCGGGTTTGCCTCGATCTAGAAGGGGCAATGACTCGATTTGGGTAGTTGTAGATAGATTCTCGAAGACTGCTCATTTCTTGCCCATGAAGAAGAAGCAGTCAGTAGAGAGTTTAGCTAGATTGTATGTTAGCGGTATCATTAGATTGCATGGTGTGCCGAAGTCGATCATTTCGGATCGAGATCCGAGATTTACTTCGAGATTGTGGAAGGGTCTTCAGGATGCGTTAGGTTCGGAGCTTAAGCTCAGTTCGGCGTTTCATCCCCAGACCGATGGACAGTCCGAGAGGACTATCCAGACGCTCGAGGATATGTTGAGAGCGTGTGTTCTGGATTGGAAGGATGATTGGGAGCGTCATTTACCTCTTGTGGAGTTCGCATACAACAACAGCTTTCATGCTAGTATTGGTATGGCTCCATTCGAGGCGTTGTATGGTAGGCCCTGCAGATCTCCTTTATGTTGGGAGGAGACTGGTGATAGGCAGTTGATCGGACCGGAGTTAGTTCAGGAAACTTCGGATAAGATTCAGCTTATCAGGAAAAGGCTTGTTGCGGCACAGGATAGGCAGAAGAGTTATGCCGACAACAGGAGAAAAGATTTGGAGTTCGAGGTTGGCGATCATGTCTTCTTGAAGATATCGCCTACTCGAGGTGTTGTCAGATTTGGCAGGCATAGCAAGCTAAGCCCTAGATTCATTGGCCCATATGAGATTCTCAGACGTTTGGGCAGCGTGGCGTATGAGCTAGCATTACCCCCAGCTTTGGCTAGCGTTCACCCTGTATTCCACGTATCTATGCTCAGGAAGTATGTCCGAGATCCGTCTCATGTGATTAGTCATGAGCCAGTGGAGATCCAGCCAGATCTTTCGTATGTCGAGCAACCAGTAGCCATTCTTGACCGGAAGGTTCAGCATCTCCGGAACAAGAGTATCGTGTCGGTCGGTGTTCTATGGCGGAACTTCTCACGTGAGGAGGCTACGTGGGAGCTTGAGGATGCGATGAAGAAGAAATATCCCCTTTTGTTTGAGTAGTGCCGTTCTAACTTCGAGGACGAAGTTTCCTTAAGGGGGAGGGTGTAAGGCCCTCGAAATTTCCGTCGCATTATTTGTATTTATGTGTGGATTAGTGCGTATGTGTTGAGTGATTTGAGTTTGTTTCGATTAGGTGTTCGATGGTATGTATATACTCTATATCTTAATTATGCTATGTAGTTAATTGTATAGTATGTTTATGTGTATGTATTGCATATTATATGTATGGTAATATAGATAAAGTACATGTCGATATGTTTATATCTTATGAAATATAAAGTAATGTTATAGTATGATGGTGTATAGTATGTAGTATTATAGTACAGTACGTGGCATGCTATATAATGTATGTATTGCGTGATAGTTGTACCGTATACATATTGCATGGTATTGGTATGCATGGCGCATTTTAGAGCTGGTGAAGGCCATCTTGGCGTCAACCACAGGCCGTTGAGCTGGTGTCAGCGTCCAGACATGGACGCCAACACTAATCCTGGCGTCCAGCGATATGGACGCCAATCTCTCTGGCCTGCATGCGCAGCAGAGCTGCAAGCTTCTGAAACAAGAAAGCCAACCATTGGGGGACTGTCCCCAACGGCTCTGAAGGCTGTCAAGTCACCTGGTGAGTGGGAGAGAGACTCCCCTTATGTCTGAACCCGAAATGGCCTCTTCCCACTCCTCCCTTCACCTTGCAAGAGGAGAAAAAGAGAGAAGAAAACCCTAGGAGAAAACTGTGAGAAACCCCATCCTTGCCACCCAAAAATCCACACTTCTGAAGCTTGATCCGGCGTTCCACTGCTTCAAGGAGGTTGCTGGATCGACGAGGAAGGCTTCCCCGACCTCGGCTTGCTGTGGATCTCGCTCAAGACCCGGAGGAGAGTTCATTTGGAGGCTTCTTGGGACTGCCCAAGGAGGGCTTCACCAACACCCTAGACCCTTTGGAGGAATTTTTAAAAGGCAAGTGACCTATCCATGATGTTCCGTATGTGTCTAGGTCGTTTCTATCATTTTTATGGATTTTTCCTCGAGTCCTAGACCCTCCCATTCACCCAAGTTTGAGAGCTCGGGTCTGTGTTTCTGCACAGACCTGCATTGACGGCAAGGTCAATGGACGCCCATATCATGCTTGGCGTCCATCGACCATGCCGCTGACCTGAGTCAGCGGCCAGAGACCGCCGCCAAGTTCTTCTGGACAGAACAGTGAACTGTTCTGCCCTTCCTATACTCTAATTTCGGTATGGTTTCCGTGATGAGGATATATGGTAATCCTATACACTATGTATATTGTCAATTGTGGTGTGTGGATGAATGTGATGTGTGATGGTGAATGTAGGAAAGTTGTATCCCTTAAACTTGTAAGCATGACGTGTTGATGATCTTGCCAAATTTATGTTTCATGAGTAGGATTAGTCTGAATGCCTTGGTTTTGTCAGTTCATGAAGATTAGTAGATCAGTAGATGTATGCCCAATTTTTGGTAAATTGTTCATGCTTGTATAGATTGCAAATAAATTCGGTTCGGTAAATAGAAAGACAGCAAGAATGGTTTGTGGTGATCGATTTGTGATTGTATGATTTAGAATAGTTCTGTATTCTCAAATCATGCACATAATGGTAATCCCTGTTCAAACAGTAAATGGCAAATTGCATGATGTGTTAAATTCCATGTAACTTAAATTGTGAATGGCATGCAAAATAAGTGTTTGATTTTCTGTAAATCCTATTAGCTCAGAAAAATCTGAAAATTTGAGTGTATGATCTAGAACCCGAAAATAGCATGTGGTTAAAATTTCAGGTCATTTGAACCAGTAAATAAGAAGTTATGTATTTTTATGTGAAATATGATAATCTACGTATATTATCGTAATGTGGTTAGTTATTGTCTAAACCCAACTTGATTAGTGAAATTTACTGTGTGTTAAACTCCTGAAATCTGTAGTGCCATGTCAGAAACAGAGATATTCATGTGAGTGAGAGAGTGAATGAGATGAAAGGTGTGAAGTGTAAAACCATGTGTAAAACGGTAAAATGTGTAATGTGTAACTGTGCCAATGTGACACTGCTTCCGTAGAGGGCAGTGGAGCTGTATCAGGGAAAAGTCCCCCTGAGAAAGTTCAATGTGTAAGTGACCCTAAGGGCATTAGGGGGAAATCCTGGAGGTGGACAAGTACCACTGGTTAGGGTGGAGACTTGTTCTCCCGGTCTGCGCAGTCCAAGAGTCGCCATTGGAATGCCTAGATGGCATCTATGTGTAATGTGATGTGTATATGTCCTTCTTTGGTGGTTTGGACTATGTGTCACGGTACCTAAAATGTGTAATGTGTAATGTGTATGTGCTCATGTGTAAATGTGTAAGTGAACAATGTGAATGTGTATGTGTAAAGTGTAACCATGTGAAAGAGAAAACTTGTGTAAAGAAAATGTGAACTTCTAAATGTGAAAATATGTTGTGAAATCCATGTGAGACAAATCTGAAACCATGTGAAATCAGTAAATTCATGTTGTCATTATATGTGTATGTGTGCAAAAATGCCTAGAATCCATGTTAGTGATAATTAATGAGTACGTGTACAAATAGCATGATTGGTTATCATATGATTTGCTTTAAGCGATATTGTAGCTCTCATGTGTAGTTTACAGCCATGAAACCATGTGAAACCAGCAACTTAAAGCATGTGAAAATGTCTATGAGTGTTTAAAAACATGTAGGGTCCATGCTAGTCGTGTTTTTTCATGTACGCTCAATGTTCATGTTGGTAGCTCTCATGTCTGGTTCTTTAAGACAAAGTTTCATAAGTCAATTGAATAGAGAGCATGTGATAGGTAAATTTATCATGACAAATCTGAAAGCATGATCCATGTATAAGGTTGTGAAACTTTCATGATAGGTTGAAACTTTAAATGACTAGCATGTCATGTGTTGCAAATTGTAATGTGCATGTAGAAACCACTAAGACTTATACGTGTATGTTATGGGTAGTGTTTCTTGCTGAGTCTCTGGACTCACTCCTTGCTTCGGCGTACAGGTGTAGTTGGTGACATGGCCCTTTGGAGGAGACAGTAGAGACGGACTCCGAGCGCGGAGATTAGCTAGTTTGAGTTTCTTGTGACTCGTGTATTCATAGTATGTAATTTGAACATTGTATTAGAATTATCATGAAAAGAATGTATAAGTGTGGACATTATGTATTAAATTCAGCAGTTTAAATTATGTGAACTTTTAGTTCCTTATTGTTAATTGCACACTTCATGTATGTGAAATGTGGATGATGAATGAATGGAGACAGTGTCTTTTACTTCGCTACTCTGTTGTATATTCGCGTGTATCTAGCTGTATGTATCGTTTGGGTAAATGTCCCACTGTGAGGACTCTCGCTATACCGACGTGGGTTGGTATAACCGTACGGTATAATGAGGGCCCTCACAGTGGAGCTTTCTATCTAGCAGCAACCTGCAAAGGTGAGAAGGTATAGCCTATATCGAAAAAGCATGGGCTACTAAAATTTCGAGGTTTTGAGGAAGATTCAAATTTACAGTGTGTGCCAAAACTGAAATTTGAATAACACAAATCTTCTGTAATGCTTTAGATAATTTATAACAACCCTCCTCATACCGGTACGATTATACCAATCCCCATCAGTATAAAGAGCATTATCACAGTGGGATAATAACCCAACACTAGTCGATAGGTTGATATGTACGTGGATAGCAAATGAGTACAACGGAAATAAAATAAACAACTCACTTTATTCCATCACCATCACACATTCCACAGTCTATATAGCAAAATAAAATGACAATGTCCACATTATTACAAATATGAAAGAACTACATTGTCCAAAATAATGTCCATACAACTAACTTTATTCATGCTATGAAAAAGAAAAGTACAACTACTAAGCAAACTCCACAACTACTCCTCGCTCTTGGGATGCTCCTCGTTATGCCTCCCTCTGGCACGAGATACTTGTCTCACCTGTACGCCGAAGCAAGTATGAGTCTAAAGACTCAGCAAGCAAACCAAAGACTTAACCTTAAACATATCACATTCATGTTAAGCTATCAAACACTACAGAAAATACATACTATTATTTAAACTACAAGAATACACATGGTACATACTCCTAACTATCAACACATATTTAAATCACCTAGACATGCTTTAGACTATCACATGTTTATTCTAAGTCATGGATACTAACATACACTTGTACATGTTCTCTACACCTAACATTAGCATGATTCATCCATCCAAACATTATCCATTTCATGATACATTTCTACAAACTAGAACATAGAATTAAGCATAAAGAAATGAACAACCTAGAACATAGAATTAAGCATAAAGAAATGAACAACCTAGAACATAGAATTAAGCATAAAGAAATGAACAACCTAGCATGATGACTATTCACTTTTCACATGCACTTTTCATATCTAATTACACCTTTTATTTGCTGTTTTAATGTAAATAGATTTCATTACACATGATTTCACATTTTATACCATGAATGAAAGGTCTAGAACATGTTCAATCAATTAACAAACATATATAATTTTTAAACATGGATTTATGTACTAAGTGGATATCACATCTAGCATGGAACCTAAACATTATTTCATGCATTTATCACATTCATAACCACACTTTTCTTGCTGTTTTGACATGAATTAAACTCAATTACATGGATTTACATTTGTTCACATGTTATCTTATCCATTTAACAATCCTAGATGTTCATCTTTCATGTTGCATAAATAACATGGTTTACATATGTTTATTCACATACACTATTACATGAATATTTATAAACTACATGACATGATGCTAAACATGATATTACAATTGAGGTATTATTACATGAAAAACATGAACATAGTGCATTTATACATTGGTTTTCACATGCAAGCACACTCTCATTAACATTAACTCTCCCTCACATATCTTTTCACATATTCTTCATATCATTTACTCTTTTATTTTCACTTATCACATATCATATCATTTGAACTCATCACGTGCCACATTCGCATATCCTCTTACACTTTATTCATATTCCATTGCTTAAGATGCCATGACACATAGTCCCAACAACCTACTAGAGGACACACACATCCATATCTCATAGCACATAGCTCATAGCACATAACTCATCTCATAGCACATCTCATAACACAACTCATAATCACATACCCACAACCTAGGCAATGTAGTGGTGAATCTTGGTAACTGCGCAGACCGGGAGAAGCCCTCTCCACCCTCTCCAGTGGTACTTGTCCACCTCCAGGTTTTCATCCTAATACTTTTAGGATATACTTTTCACAACATTGAGCCTTCCATAGGAACTTTTCTATGGTACACCTCTCAAACCTCTAGGGTAGCAGTGTCAATCTTGGCCCAATTATTACACATTTACTTCATCACATTTTCCCTCATTATTCACACATTTCACGTAAACTATTAAATCACTTTACATGTATTATTTATCAATTGCACATGTCTCAGTTAGCCTAATCATGATACTACTATTTTTAGAAATAAAACAACTCACATTATAGTCCTAAACATGCTGTAATTTACTGAATTACACAAGATTAGATTCAACACATCTAATATGTGCAATTCCCATGGTTTAACTAGTAATTATACTTGTTGTCATCAATTATTTTTATCACAGTTATTAACAGTAAGAAATCACATATGAAATTTTCCAGATTTTTGAACATTAAATATAATTTCTACAATTAAATGTAGATTTCAGACAAATTCATTGAAATATCATTGGACATGGTACACATTAACATGGTTGGGTGTTAACAGTTTAGAAACCTAATATCAGTATTCAATCTATCATGGAAAAAAATCATGAATCCAATTCACAACAAAATCCATTTATACAAGATTTAAACATGCTCATATCATGCTCATAGTTCAGTTACTGAATTTAATAATTAACACAGTTAATAGAAAATGAGGGCAACCTCATGATATGACCTAGTGACTGTATACAACCACACATAAAATTTGCAGCATGTACCTATATCCGGAAATCATTTAAACAGCTTAAGAAGATCAAACAATGCATTTTCATGACACTGAAGAAGTTAACTGCAAGGGATGTGGCCGCCTACTTTCAACTGCAACATCCCTGGCCGCCAACCTGAAGAACTTGACTGCAGCAGATGCTGCCGCCAACTCCCTCCCAGCAGCACACACAGACATCACTCAATATAAGGGAAATTTGGGGGTTCCAAGACTCGAGGAAAAATCCAGAAAAATACCTTGGACTTAGGGGACATCTTTAAGATTGAGATCTAGGGTTTACTTGCCTCTAAATAAATCTAAGAAGATCAAGATTCGCCGATCAAGCCCTCCTCGGCCTGGCCAAGAAGGTGCTCAAACTCTCGTCAGATCTTCTTCTTATGTTGATGCAGGTGGTTCCTCGGAGTTGAGACTTCTTCTCCTATGTATAGGCTACCTCCCAGTTGTTGTAGATCCCCGGGGAACAGCTCCAGTCGTTAGATCCGGCCCTCCAAAGATCAGCTCTTCTCCATTACGGGTGCTAGGCTTAAGCAATGCTAAAAGCTTCCCCTCGCCCTAGGATGAATATTTATAGGGTTGGGATTCGGGGTACACAATAGGGTAGGTTTCCTACGCATTAGGATGGGTTTCCTAATCTGGAACCAGCCAAAACGCGCGCATTAAAAAATCTGGAACCATTACACAGGAAGGATATTGACGTCAACATCGGTTGTAGTCAACCTATATTGATGTCAACATCAGTTGTAGTCAACCTGGGTTGACGTCCAGAGATGTTGCCGCCAACACAGTGCTTGGCCAAAACACCGCTATGCATTCAATTAACGTACAATCACGCTCCAACAACGAAGTGTGTGCATAAATAAATAAATATATATGCATTCACTATATAAACTACTTGCATCATATTTTATTTATTTAAATAAACTTATAATAATCTCAATAAAGATAACATGCATGCACGCTCAAAGATTACATGTTCAGAATAACATATATAATATTATATGTATATATATATATGTACATACACACTACATATTATATGCATTATGCATGAACATATAAATAATACACACACTATTATTTAGGTATCATACATGTCATAAACATGTTTAAAAGTAGATAGATATCATTTAACAAGATTAACATATGTATGTATACATATACACATCATGGTTACATACAACATGCATGGAATAATAAATATAATAGGCATATCAATAATAAATAACTCATACACATTTAAATATTTATTGCATGCACGGAAATAAACTCACAATTGTTTACAAGATGTATGATAATAACTTCTTACTATATGCACAACACATGCATATGCATGTAATTTATAAATTTTTACATACATTAGTAGCTAGATAATGCATGCACACTTATATTTATATATTTATACGTGTACGAAAATAACTCTCATGTACTTACAAGGTAGATAACAGTAGTACATACCGTATGCACCACACTTTAAGTACAAATAATGTATATACTATGGATAACTAATGCGTATAGAATTATCTAGATATCACATGCATAAGATAACACACATGTATACATATGTACTTCATATATTTACACACAATATCCATGGAATAAGTAGTATAATATGCACTTCAAGATTTAGATAGTACATGCATAATATCGTTAAGATGCAATATGAATAAGTTAACTAAGAATATCTATACGACAATAATTAATTCTGGCATGCACACACTTGAATTGACATATGTATAAATATACACACACGTATACAACATAGTTATGTACATTATGCACGAAATAGATAAATACAACATGCACATCGGTAATTAGATTAAACATGCACAATATTACTTAAGCATTATATGCCTAGGATTTTAGTATACACAATATACACAAAATTAGCGAATTGCCTATTCTCACATAAAATATCATATATATACATGCATATGTTCATGAGAAGTATAAAAATTGTAATATGCACATTTGAATACACATGCTTACACACAACAAGTAAATACACGTGCACAGTATAAAAAAATGAAATTTCAGGGTATCACACTCTCCCCCCCTTGAAAAAGATCTTCATCCTCAAAGATCGAATCGAGTACCTGTGGTGACGTCGCCGAGGTCATCTCCGGCCAATCCTTGCTCCTTTATTACTATTGATGAATCAGCTCGTGGAACGAACTTCGTCTTCAGGTTCGGACACTCCCTTAGCCGATGATCCTTGCTGCCACATCTAAGACATCTTCCTTCCTTTCGCCAACATGCGTTCCCGCCATGACGCTTCCCGTAATGAATGCACTCGGGCTTCTCGCTGCCTGATGCCATAGTTGATTTCTGACCTTCTTTTTCTCCTTGATATGATTCCACTCTATTCTCTTGCCTATTTGCCATGCCAAGAACTTCTTCCAAACTATGGGGATCAAACTCCAAAAGCCTAGCTTTCAACGATGGTTTGAGCCCCTTCACGAACTTCTTTACCTTGCGGCTCTGCTCATACCTCCTAGACTGAGCACTACGTCTACCACATCCAGCCATAGTCTGCAAAATAATTAATTTAGTTAGGATCTAGGTTACTATATCCTAACTATTCTCCTTAACTATTTTCTATTCATTATTAGTAATTTTACATATATGGATAATTTCCTATAAAGACTTTGCAATATTGTGACGGTGATGGTCTACCCATGTACAATCTCAACCTTGGTCTCTGATACCATCTCTGTAACGACCCTCCTCATACCGGTACGATTATACCAATCTCTATCGGTATAAAGAGCGTCATCACAGTGGGATAATAACCCAACACTAGCGATAGGTTGATATGTAGTGGATAGCAAATGAGTACAACGGAAATAAATAAACAACTCACTTTATTCCATCACCATCACACATTCCACAGTCTATATAGCAAAATAAAATGACAATGTCCACATTATTACAAATATGAAAGAACTACATTGTCCAAAATAATGTCCATACAACTAACTTTATTCATGCTGATGAAAAAGAAAAGTACAACTACTAAGCAAACTCCACAACTACTCCTCGCTCTTGGGATGCTCCTCGCTATGCCTCCCTCTGGCACGAGATACTTGTCTCACTGTACGCCGAAGCAAGTATGAGTCTAAAGACTCAGCAAGCAAACCAAAGACTTAAACTTAAACATATCACATTCATGTTAAGCTATCAAACACTACAGAAAATACATACTATTATTTAAACTACAAGAATACACATGGTACATACTCCTAACTATCAACACATATTTAAATCACCTAGACATGCTTTAGACTATCACATGTTTATTCTAAGTCATGGATACTAACATACACTTGTACATGTTCTCTGCACCTAACATTAGCATGATTCATCCATCCAAACATTATCCATTTCATGATACATTTCTACAAACTAGAACATAGAATTAAGCATAAAGAAATGAACAACCTAGCATGATGACTATTCACTTTTCACATGTACTTTTCATATCTAATTACACCTTTTATTTGCTGTTTTAATGTAAATAGATTTCATTACACATGATTTCACATTTTATACCATGAATGAAAGGTCTAGAACATGTTCAATCAATTAACAAACATATACAATTTTTAAACATGGATTTATGTACTAAGTGGATATCACATCTAGCATGGAACCTAAACATTATGTCATGCATTTATCACATTCATTGTAGGATCGGATATGTGGACGGATTAGATCTAGAAGGGGGGGTTGAATAGATCTGACATCAATTGACGCGAAAGCTTAAGCAATTTTAAAATTACTTCGAATTAGAGATCAATTCACACAAATAATTTACTGATCTGAAGTGTGAGTGTGTGTAGATGATGTGTGAAGCAATTCAACAATTAGTGTGAGTACGAAATCCTATGCAAGCATGTAGCGCAAACAAGCAGATCAAACCATTGCGCATAGGATTTTTTAGGTGGTTCGGAAATCACACCAGTGATTCCTACATCCACCCCTCACACAGTGAGGCTCCACTACTCAACCTGAGTGCAACACACACTGCAGCACGATGACTCCAAACAACCTTGAGTTCAACGACTCACAAACTGAGCGCGATGGCTCAAACAACAACCGGAGCACGACGACTCCAAATTGAGCACGACGGCTCAAACCACACCGTGAGTTGGACGACTCACAAACCAGAGCTCGATGGCTCCCAAAACACAAGCTAGATCAAAGACAACAGAAATCAGATCCTCTAGCAATGATCTGATTCAAGATAAATTGTACACAGAAATTTGTGCAGAACTTCGTGCACAAATATCATGGACGAAATAAGGAAGAACAAACTCTGAAGTGAGAGAAATGGATGTAGAATGAGTGTTCTTCGGTGAAGAAGTTTTGAAGATGCTTGAATTGAGGAGCCTTGCTGGAATTCAGTGGAGATTCTCCTCAGTTGGCGATACTTTGCTTTGATGGCATCTGAAATGCCAGAAATCCTCTTCCACTGCTGCTCTTCAGTTGGATCTGCTCCCTTTCCTAGCACAACAACCTTCTCTCCAGAGATTCCCCTTGATTCCCACGTCCTTCCTCTTGAACGGTGGCCTGCAGCTTCTGGAGATGGAGCAAGATATGGAGAAACCCCTTTTTCCGCCAAACAGCTTTTCTGGGGTTGTGGGGCTCTCCTTCGTGGTGTCCTCCTTTGGAGTACAAGGATTGGGGGTATTTATAGCCCCATATGTCCATGAGGTGCCTGGGGGTGCATGGGCAAAAAAATCTAGGTAAAAGCCCTCAATTCCCAAGCAGCCACGTGTCCAGAAAAATTTGCGTTTTTGAGTTTCAGCTGGACTGTGTCGACACCACAGGGAGTGTGTCGACACACTGTCCCAAACATGATAACAGGTTTCCTGGAAGCTGGAACTAGTGTCGACCTGGCCATTGGTGTGTCGACACGACTGGCAGACTGTGTCAACACACAGGCAGACCGTGTCAACACACAGGCAGCGTGTCAACACACAGGTGGACTGTGTCGACACCACTGAGACAAATTTGTGTAAACCTGAAAATATAAAGTGTAAACCATTAATACAAGATATTATCATTAAAATATGATGTATAAACATAAAAAATATGTTGTTTGAGCATTAGTGATATGTATATGTAAACATGTTCAACATGTCATCATCAAAATCACAATATGTCATCATTAAAATCACAATATGTCATCATTAAAATCACAATATGTCATCATTAAAATCACAATATATCATCATCAAATCAAAGTATGAGTGATGTCATTGGTCATCATTAAAATACAACTTTAGAAAATTCCAAAACACACTCAACCCAATAATCTCCCCCTTTTTGATGATGACAAAACATATGCACAATCTCCTAATAACCTGACTTCCTTGACTGCAATAACTCCCCTTGACCATATACACCCTTTGAACTTTCTCCCCCTAGAAACTTTTACTTTCTTCATCCTTTAAGGAACTTTCTTCCCCTTTTTGACACATCAAAAAGTTAGACAAGAGAGAGAAACAAAGATTGTAGGAGATCAATAAATGAAATGTAGGAAATGAATGGTTAGAAGTAATCAAAATAAGTGAGGCAAAGTGATATTGTCAAATGAGAGAAATGATTGTGTTTTTGGTATTGTGCCACAAAGTTAATCACAAAGACCACACTCAACACAAGGTATTGCAAGATATAATGATCTGAATGTGGTTAAAATAATGATGCAAATGTGAAATAAAGTGACCTATATGAGTGATCAGAAGTATTTAACAAGGATGTTAGGAGCTTTAATTTTAACACAATGTAGAATAATAGGTCTAACTCATATACATGAGCTTTATTAAGGTCTTAAGCTTTTCTATCAGGTCTTTTGATTTTCTTGTAATTTTGGCTGGGAAAGAATACAAAAATAAATTAGTTAAATCTCACTTTTCAGTGCAAGAGATCACATTGATCAGATGCAAGCTTCTGATTACTCCAGTAGTTTAATTTTCATTATCTTATACAGAGTGAAATTTTGATTTCCACTTTTTATGCGAAACAAATCACTTTTTAGGTGAAATGGCCGGTTACTAGTGGTTCAAGAATTTGCATTGCTCTGTTTGTATCTTTCAAGATTTTGATCATTTTCTTTTGATGTTTTACAGGAATATGTTTGCTTTGACCAGAAAAGTCAGGAATACGAATTTAGAAAAATTATTCTTAACATGTGGGAAAAATGAAGCTAAACATGCACATGTTAAATAGTAAAGTCACTCATGTGCCTACAAGTATTTTGCAAGTCATTTTAAAGACATTCAGTATTAAGATTGCTTAACCTTGAAATGATACTGAATCTTTGAAATTAAACTAAATGCACAATGAGTTTAGTTTCAATGTTTTAATTCTCTCATAAGAAAATAGCACAAGGACTTAAAAATTCTGATGACTTTGGGGTTCAAAATAGACAAGTAAGTTCAAGAGATATGACAATGATTCCCCCTTTCATGTATCTCCCCCTTACAAGGTGAACATGAAGATTATTGAAGAAATAGGAATGGAATCAAGTGAAAACAGAATGAACGTGAATGTTTTATTTGAAAGACAAGAACTCCCCCTCAACAATTGCATACAAGGCTCTTGATACTGGCGGAGAGATATACTCACGCATAGTGAAAGTGTCCAGACAAGCCTGACTTGTCTTTCTTCAAATCACCATTTGATATACCAAGAATGTCAATGCAATGTGAGAGTGAGGACTTTATTTGCAAGAACATTTGTCACAAACTGAATGGGAGTTGTTAATAAATCAGATATGAAAGAATATTTCTCTAGCATTTCACTCAAAGATTCTTTTGACTCACTTCCCCATAAGATATGCATGATATGAAATGATCATTTAAACAATTCAGATATGTTCATTCAAAGTAGTTTGCACAGAAAGAATATGAACATGATCAAGCATGCATTAACATGCAATTTATTAAAGGAGAAAAGTTTTTCAAAAACTCAAAATTGTTTCAAAGGCTTAAAATACAGTTTTTGAGATTTTCATTTTTCTTGATGACCTTATGCAGAAAAAGACTATTGATACTTGGCGGAGAATTTCTCTCACGCATGATGATAGTTTCCAGACAAGCCTAACTTGTCCTTTCACATTTCACCATTTGATATATCACATAGTCACTGTAAAAAGGTCAATTATTCTTTATTGTTAGTATGAAATTCATTGCATTTTCAAGAACATTTTTGCACTTTTTTTTTCAAATTACTCCCCCTTAATATGTGCATGGAATGAAAAAGCTAGCAACAATTCACACATGATTATGCACACAATTAGCTTTAAGCATAACATGACTTCTGGTACTTGGCGGAGTATTTTACTCACGCATAATGATAGCTTCCAAACAAGCATAACTTGTTTTTCCACATGTCATCATTTGATATACCAAAAAGTCAAAGCTGTTGATATGCACACAGAATCATGGGCACAGTTAAGCAAGCATGATAACACAAACATTATTCCAAATGTTAAAACACAAAGTTATTATTGGGAGTAGCATCAGAACACATTTTTCATTGTTCAGATAAAAAATTAAACATCATTTCAATTCAGGACAATTCAAATTGAAATGATAAAGAAGTTTTACCTGAATGGACTTCAATTGCTTTTCAAAAATTTTACCTGTGTTCTCCAATCATTTCTTGCCTTGTATAGCCAATCTTGAATCCATTTATAATGTATGGCTGCAAGACTCCTCAGCTTGCTGATCAAGCTGGTTTTGGGACACACACTTGCGTGGGTCCTGCAATGAATCAATGTTAGAGTGCAATAAAGATTTTTGAATCCAAAATGATTTTATTTTTGGTATAGATGCATTTCTTTCATTGACAGAACTATGAGCAGAATTAGTTCCAAATTTTCTTTTTGCCTTGCTCAATGCATCTATGTTTTCATGAAGTGTTCAATTTATATTGACGTGGAGTTTCTGAGCATTTTCAACAAAATCATGATTCTTAGTTACATGTGAATGATGTGAAATTTTTTTGCAAGTAATTCAAACTAAAATCATCATGGAAGAAATGAAATAAACAAGCAATCATGTTTCAATGACAACCATTATTTTTATTTTTATTTTTAAAATTAATGACTCTTACACAAGGAAGATCATTGGTACTTGGCGGAGGTTATTCCTCACACATAATGATAGTTTCTAGACAAGCATGACTTGTCCTTCCACAATTCACCATTTGATATACCAATTGATCTTTGCATAAGAGTCCCAATTGATTTCAATTTTACTTAGCAGGGAATCTCTCAAAGTATTTACCTTGTGAGATTTTCATTTTCTTATTCTCTTCACTTACTTCCTTGTAGCCTTTGTCATGAAGCCTTCATCTTGAAATTGACTACAAGGATCCCTGCATCCAGCATTCAAGCAGCACATTTCAGAACCCAAACTTGTTGGGTCCTAAGGATCTTCCATGAATCTGCAACAATGATTTGAATCCAAAATGATTTTATATTTGGTACATTTTTCTGAAGACTAGAAACACTAGAATCTTGGTTTCTAATCTTAGAGTTATTGGTATAGAATGCACCACTGACATACTGAACATTTTGTTTTCTATTTTTTAGATTTTTATCATTGATTGATTTTTATCATGGAATTCAGAAGAGATCTTTTGTGCAACAGTTCCTTTTACATGTACATAGAATTTCTGAGTGTTTTCAGCATGAACATGATCTTTATTCTTATGTACATTAACATGAAACATGGGAGTATGCACAAGATTATCAATTCTATGCCAACATTCCCTAGAAGTATGCCCAAATTTATGACATGTGAAGCACTGGACTGATTTGACATATTTATGAAATGTTGATCTCTATTCCAGCAAAATTTGGCTAAATGATCAGGTTTATTACAATTAAAGCAAATGAGATCATTCTTACCTAGTACTTACCTTGGCATGTATGCATTTGCTGGAATCTCCTTTTCATGTGAGTAGGCTTACCATGAGGAGAAGAAGGTACCTTTTGGTGGCTCTTGGCATGATGTGAATATTGAACTTTCTTTAGAATACTTCTGAAGTGTGAAGAGATGGAGGAATCATGTGTAAATTGTTCTGTTTTTCTGTTTGAATTTTCTTGTTTTTCACAGAAATAAGATTCTTCTCTTACCAATATTTTTGCCATTTTTTTTCATTTTGTTTTGAATATTTTTCTGAACATGAACTTTCACTGATTTTTTATTAGAGATATCAAGGTTCTTGTTCACACAGCATTTTAAAAAATATTACTTGGTTTTCTTTTCATTTTCCTTATTTTTTACAGAAGTAAGACTTGTGTTTGTAGTATTCTTCAATTCATCTTGAAACTTTGTTTTTCAGCTTTTAATGCAACACTTCTTTTTCTGAATTTGAAGTTTATTTAGCATGACATCCAAACCAATTTTCATCTTGTTCTTTTCATTTTCAAATTGAGCAATTTGTTTTTCCAAAGCAGCAATTTTATTACTTAAATTGCTACAATCATTGTCCAATAATTTTCATGCAACAAGCATTCAATCTTCCTCTGTAAATGATGATTTTCCTCAACAAGTTGTTTGCATCTCTCATTTATTTGATGATCATGAGCATGTTAGAAATCTGTCTGTTTAATTGATCATTATAAAATTTGAAGTTTTTATTGAGATCAATCAATTTTCCATTCCTCTTTCAAATCAAGATTTTCATATTCTAACTGATCATAATTTTCTTTCAACTTGGACAACTTATTTTCATAAATTTTGATTTTATCTTTCAAACTTTTTTTTTTTCAGATTCAGTTTCTGAACTTCAATTTTCAAATTCTCATTTTCTTCTGAAAAATCTTTATCATTGTTCTGGAGCAATTCAAGTATATTTTTCAAGTTTTCACTTTCTTTATGGCAATGTTTTAAAGTCTTTTTCAAATATTTATTCTTAGTGTTCAGCTTTGCATTAAGATTTTGCATCTTTTCACAGAATTCAATCAATTCAACATAAGACATACCTTCATCTGCATCAGAATCAGAATTACATACATAAATGGATCTGAAATTGATTTACCTAATCTTGTAGACCCATGTGAACTCTTGTGTTCTGGAGAGGATGCAGAATGCTCTGAGCTCATGGAATGTGCTGCTAGAGCCAAAGTCTTTTGAATTGTTGATTTTCTGGATTCATTAAATCTCTTCTTTGTCATTGAGCATTTGTGAATTCCTTTTGCTCATTTTCTTTGTGCTTCCTCTGAAAAACTTGTTGAAAGTGAGATTGGTGATTTCTCTAAAATTATAATAGGAAATTTATGCAGATTAAAGAAATTTGCCATTATACCAAAACTCAAAAGACTATTAGATCTAATCACAGTGAATCAATGTCACAAGGAATTAGATCTAACAATTAGAGTGGTTAACCCGCTCTGATACCAAATGTAGGAATCAGAGCGATTAA
The DNA here is from genome assembly GCA_014218235.1 of Colocasia esculenta. NCBI lineage: Eukaryota > Viridiplantae > Streptophyta > Magnoliopsida > Alismatales > Araceae > Colocasia > Colocasia esculenta. Next base: position 14,056,096 of record CM024759.1, on the reverse strand, counting down.
GCACATAGAGACAGTGAAAGATCAGCAAACAGTTCAAGCAGATAGAGTACAGAGATTAAACAGAACAATCAAATCAGATCAGAACAGATATTAACCCACTCTGATACCAATTGTAGGATCGGATATGTGGACAGATTAGATCTAGAAGGGGGGGTTGAATAGATCTGACATCAATTAACGCGGAAGCTTAAGCAATTTTAAAATTACTTTGAATCAGAGATCAATTCACACAAACAATTTACTGATCTGAAGTGTGAGTGTGTGTAGATGATGTGTGAAGCAATTCAACAATTAGTGTGAGTACGAAATCCTATGCAAGCATCTAGCGCAAACAAGCAGATCAAACCATTGCACATAGAATTTTTAGGGTGTTTGAATCACACCCCAGTGATTCCTACATCCACCCCTCACACAGTGAGGCTTCACTACTCAACCTGAGTACAACACACACTGGAGCACGACGACTCCAACAACCTTGAGTTGAACGACTCACAACTGAGCGCGACGGCTCAAACAACAACTGGAGCACGACGACTCCAAATTGAGCACGACGGCTCAAACCACACCGTGTGTTAGACGACTCACAAACCAGAGCTCGACGGCTCCCAAAACACAAGCTAGATCAAAGACAACAGAAATCAGATCCTCTAGCAATGATCTGATTCAGATAAATTCATACATAGAAATTTGCGCAGAACTTCGTGCACAAATCTCATGGACGAAATAAGGAAGAACAAACTCTGAAGTGAGAGAAATGGATGTAGAATGAGTGTTCTTCGGTGAAGAGGTCTTGAAGACGCTTGAATTGAGGAGCCATGATGGAATTCGGTGGAGATTCTCCTCAGTTGGCGATACTCTACTTTGATGGCATCTGAAATGCCAGAAATCCTCTTCTACTGCTGCTCTTCAGTTGGATCTGCTCCCTTTCCTAGCATAGCAACCTTCTCTCCAGAGATTCCCCTTGATTCCCACGTCCTTCCTCTTGAACGGATGGCCTGCACCTTCTAGAGATGGAGAAAGATATGGAGAACCCCTTTTTCTGCCAAACAGCTTTTCTGGGTGTTGTATGGGCTCTCCTTCGTGGTTCCTCCTTTGGAGTACAAGGATTGGGGGTATTTATAGCCCCATATGTCCATGTGGTGCCTTGGGGTGCGTGGGCACAAAAATCTAGGTCAAATCCCTCAATTCCCCCAGCCACGTGTCCAAAAAAATTCACGTTTTTGAGTTTCAGCTGGACTATGTCGACACCACTAGGGAGTGTGTCGACACACTGTCCCAAACAAGAACAGGTTTCCTGGAAGCTGGAACTAGTGTCGACCTGACCATTGAGTGTGTCGACACGACTGGCAGACTGTGTCAACACACAGGCAGACCGTGTCAAACACAGGCAGACCGTGTCAACACACAGTGGACTGTGTCGACACCATTGCGACAAATTTGTGTAAACCTGAAAATATAAGTGTAAACCATTAATACAAGATATTCATTAAAATATGATATATTAAACATAAAAAATATGTTGTTTGAGCATTATTGTGATATGTATAAAATGTATAACATGTTCAACATGTCATCATCAAAATCACAATATGTCATCATTAAAATCACAATATGTCATCATTAAAATCACAATATGTCATCATCAAAATCAAAGTATAAGTGATGTTCATTGGTCATCATTAAAATACAACTTTAGAAAATTCCAAAACACACTCAACCCAACATTCATAACCACACTTTACTTGTTGTTCTGACATGAATTAAACTCAATTACATGGATTTACATTGTTCACATGTTATCTTATCCATTTAACAATCCTACATGTTCATCTTTCATGTTGCATAAATGACATGGTTACATATGTTTGTTCACATACACTATTACATGAATATTTATAAACTACATGACATGATGGTAAACATGATATTACAATTGAGTATTATTACATGAAAAACATGAACATAGTGCATTTATACATGGTTTTCACATGCAAGCACACTCTCTAACATTAACTCTCCCTTACATATCTTTTCACATATTCTTCATATCATTTACTCTTTTATTTTCACTTATCACATATCATCATTTGCACTCATCACGTGCCACATTCACATATCCTCTTACACTTTATTCATATTCCATCGCTTAAGATGCCATGACACATACTCCTAACCACCTACTAGAGGACACACACATCCATATCTCATAGCACATAGCTCATAGCACAACTCATCTCATAGCACATCTCATAACACAACTCATAATCACATACCCACAACCTAGGCAATGTAGTGGTGAATCTTGGTAGCTGCGCAGACCGGGAGAAGCCCTCTCCACCCTATCCAGTGGTACTTATCCACCTCCAGGTTTTCATCCTAATGCTTTTAGGATATACTTTTCACAACGTTGAGCCTTCCATAGGAACTTTTCTATGGTACAACTCTCAAACCTCTAGGGTAGCAGTGTCAATCTTGGCCCAATTATTATACATTTACTTCATCACATTTTCTCTCATTATTCACACATTTCACGTAAACTATTAAATCACTTTACATGTATTATTTATCAATTGCACAGGTCTCATTTAGCCTAATCATGATACTACTGTTTTTAGAAATAAAATAACTCACATACAGTCCTAAACATGCTGTAAATTTACTGAATTACACAAGATTAGATTCAACACATTTAATATGAGCAATTCCCATGGTTTAACTAGTAATATACTTGTTGTCATCAATTGGTTCTAAAGTTTTATCACAGGTTATTAACAGTAAGCAAATCACATATGAAATTTTCCAAATTTTTTGAACATTAAATATCATTTCTACAATTAAATCTAGATTTTAGACAAATTCATTGAAATATCATTGGACATGGTACACATTAACATGGTTGGGTGTTAACAGTTAGAAACCTAATATCAGTATTCAATCTACCATGAAAAAATCATGAAATCCAATTCACAACAAAATCCATTTATACAAGATTTAAACATGCTCATATCATGCTCATAGTTCAGTTACTGAATTTTAATAATTAACACAGTTCATAGAAAATTAGGGCAACCTCATGATATGACCTAGTGACTGTATACAACCACACATAAAATTTACAGCATGTACCTATATCCAAAAATCATTTAAATAGCTTAAGAAGATCAAACAATGCATTTCAGAACACTGAAGAAGTTGACTGCAAGGGATGTGGCCACCTACTTTCAACTACAACATCCTGGCCGCCAACCTGAAGAACTTGACTGCAGCAGATGCTGCCGCCAACTCCCTCCCAGCAGCACACACAAACATCACTCAATACAAAGGGAAATTTGGGGGTCCAAGACTCGAGGAAAAATCTAGAAAAATACATTGAACTTAGGGGGCATGTTTAATATTGAGATCTAGGGTTTACTTTCCTCTAAATAAATCTAAGAAGATCAAGATTCGCCGATCAAGCCCTCCTCGACCTGGCCAAGAAGGTGCTCAAACTCTCGTCAGATCTTCTTATTATGTTGATGCAGGTGGTTCCTCGAAGTTGGGACTTCTTCTCCTATGTATAGGCTACCTCCCAGTTGTTGTAGATCCCGGGGAACAGCTCCAGTCGTTAGATCCGGCCCTCCAAAGATCAGCTCTTCTCCATTACGGGTGCTAGGGCTTCAGCAATGCTAAAAGCTTCCCCTCGCCCTAGGATGAGTATTTTATAGGGTTGGGATTTGGGGTACACAATAGGTAGGTTTCCTACGCATTAGGATGGGTTTCCTAATCTGGAACCGGCCAAAATGCGGGCTTAAAAAATCTGGAACCGTTACACAGGAAGGATATTGACGTCAACATCGGTTGTAGTCAACCTGTATTGACATCAACATCGGTTGTAGTCAACCTGGGTTGACGTCCAGAGATGTTGCCGCCAACACAGTGCTTGGCCAAAACACCGCTATGCATTCAATTAACGTACAATCACGCTCCAACAACGAAGTGTGTGCATAAATAAATAAATATATATGCATTCACTATATAAACTACTTGCATCATATTTTATTTATTTAAATAAACTTATAATAATCTCAATTAAAGATAACATGCATGCACGCTCAAAGATATACATGTTCAGAATAACATATATATATAATATTATATATATATTATTATATATATATATATGTATGTACATACACACTACATAATTATATGCATTATGCATGAACATATAAATATAATACACACACACTATTATTTAGGTATCATACATGTCATAAATAGTTTAACATGCTTAAAAGTAGATAGATATTATTTAAACAAGATTAACATATGTATGTATAATATACACATCATGGTTACATACAACATGCATGGAATAATTAAATATAATAGGCATATCAATAATTAAATAACTCATACACATTTAATATTTATTGCATGCACGGAAATAAACTCACAATTGTTTACAAGATGTATGATAATAACTTCTTACTATATGCACAACACATGCAATATGCATGGAATTATAATTTTTTTACATACATTAGTAGCTAGATAATGCATGCACACTTATATTATATATTTATACGTGTACGAAAATAACTCTCATGTACTTACAAGGTAGATAACAGTAGTTACATATCATATGCACAACACTATTTAAGTACAATATATGTATATACTATGGATAACTTAATGCGTATAGAATTATCTAGATCACATGCATAAGATAACATACATGTGTACATATGTACTTCATATATTACACACAATATCCATGGAATAAGTAGTTAATATGCATTTCAAGATTTAGATAGTACATGCATAATATCGTTAAGATGCAATATGAAATAAGTTAACTAAGAATATTCTATACAACAATAATTAATTCTGGCATGCACACACTTGAATTGACATATGTATAAATATACACAACGTATACAACATAGTTATGTACATTATGCACGAAATAGATAAATACAACATGCATATCGGTAATTAGATTAAACATGCACAATATTACTTAAGCATTATATGCCTAGGATTTTAGTATACACAATATACACAAAATTAGCTAATTGCCTATTGTCACATAAAATATCATATATATACATGCATATGTTATGAGAAGTATAAAAATTGTAATATGCGCATTTGAATACACATGCTATACACATAACAAGTAAATACACGTGCACAATATAAAAAAAATGAAATTTCGGGGTATCACATAATTAGTGAAACTTTAATCAATATAGAAATTAAATAGCAATCATGGATTCAAATATAGAAGAAATAATGACTAAGTTAACAAATATTCTATTTGTAAAATATTTAGTCACCATTGATATAGAGAAGTCAACTATTCATAAGTCAAAGGAATATGCAATATTTATTCACCAATCGAAGCAATAATAGCACTAATTGAATAATGGCCAAGTATAAGATCTACTTTCGCAGGGAAGTCAAAGTGTAACATCGACTACTGTATAAGGCTCTTAACAGTCGAACTCAACTCAGCAGTCGAAGGTAGTAATCAGAACGTTTGAACACCAATCAGAATGAGAACTGAATATTTGTTTACCAATCAGAACAAGTTAACATTTGTTTAGTAATCATAATAATTTAAACACCAATCGATATGAAACAACACTAATAGGTATGAGTTAAGTCACTTGATCACCAATCGGTATGGTAAGGGATAAATGTTCACCAATCGGAATAATGCACCACAATAAACAACAATCGATGCACAATTTGTTCAGTAATCGACTGATATTTGTTCAGGAACTGGTAGAACTTTTGTTCAGGAATCAATAGAACATTTGCTCAGGAATCGATAGAACATTTGAACAATAATCAATATGGACTTAGAAAATAATGAAGAACTTTGAGATTGAGTTTTTGAGATACTTACATTGATGATCCTTAGAGCCTATTATTTTACCTTTAATACCTGTTGATAGACTTAATGAAAATTATATGTTAATCACATAAAATCAGACTAAAATAAAATATCACCAAAATCATATACAAGGAGTCAAAAAGAAGTCAACAAATATGAGTAGACAAGCACATGTTGACAAATGGCCATCATCTGTCCACATGTCATCCATGTGTTGACAAATTGACATCATTTGTCGACAAATGGACATCATCTGTCGACATATCATCAGACTTTCTAGAATGTGATATTATGAGAATACTTTGGATGATGTGTTTGTACAAGTATCATTATATGGACATGCAATAGTACAATTACCATAAAGATATTTATTTAAAGTATTGTCATCACTAAAACCTAGGAATATATGGAGATGATAGGTTCAACAATCTCCCCCTTTTTGGTTATGATAAAACTTTAAGTAAATACTCTAAGCACATTGAAATAATCATGATTAAATCCTAGCATAAAAAATAGTACATGAAGAGCTTAATGACTAATATGCAAGGATGATATAAAAGTATGTAATTGAGAGAAATAATTCTCTTCTTTTTTGTCGATGACAAAAAATGTGAGACTAAAGGGATGAAGGAAAGAAATGATAGGTGGAAGAGAGGTCTAAGGATTTTATCAAAAATATGCTAGGTCCAAACCTCCTACTTTATTTGAGAGAATTCTGCTAAACTTTGAGAGAATACTCTTGTTGGCCCTAGTTTAGCTCTTCATTTTTGAATATTCTTTTGCCTTTGTTCCTACAGAAACTGAAGATGTTAACTAAATTTATAACAATGTTACATGAGTATACTGCATTCTTTTGTTGTTGTAGAGGCTTCTTCAATATTCTTCAAAATAAGTTGAGGCTCCCCCTCAATTTTATACTCTTCTCTTCTGGATTGGAAGTCTTTTTGAGGAGCTACCTATTGCTCCTCCTGAATAAATGCTTATTTGCAGTAGACTTCCCTTCATGGGCCTACTCTTGATCAATGCAAGGATCTTTGGAGTAGAAGTCCAGAGAGCAAGAACCCTCAGAGGATTTGATGAACATGAATGCCAAAAAGAGAGTATAGATTTCAAGGATGTCTGGATGAGGAATTGATTCCAGGGTTCAAAGGAGGCTGTAGGATAAGGTGAATCAGTTATAGAGAAGATTCTCAGTTTCTAAAGAGTCAATTGGAAGAGTTGTAACGTCCCGAAAATTTAAATGATTTAAAATATAGGAAAATAATAATAAATAAAAATGGTGAATAAAAATAAATTAAAAGTCATGGTTAAACTCCCAAGAAGTGGAAACAACCACTTGAATTAATCTATGCTAAGACAACTCTTGTTGGGCCAAAGAACAAAGCCAATGACATTAAATCTCAAAATTCGTAACCATAATTGTGCAAAAAATAAGAAAGGGCAAATTAGGGTTAAAACAAAGGTGATTAGCCATGCATGGCAACCAAATTCGTACCCAGCCATGTTAGAAGCTTTCTTAATGGTCTTGCTACCCCAATTGGGAGAAGAATCCCCAAAACATGGAAGGGGCCAAGCCAAAACCGCAACCCACCCTTTCTAGTCTAAATGGGACTTGAAATTAACCCCAATCATATAAATAATCATCTTAAGACTAGTTGGGAAGGTTCACCATTGTGCTGTGGTTGTGAGGAGGCGAGCTAGGGCTTCTGGAGGGGAGGAGAACAGCCAAGAACCGTGCTTCTTCTTCAACCTCCCTCTGTATCGACCTGGAAAATACATCCCTTAGAACTACACAAAGGTAGGTGTTCTCGGGCTTAAAGTAAACATTGCACATACCACTGGAAAGAGCATCGAGTCTAATTTCATTTGCATGCATTTTCCCCAATTTTCATGAACCATGTGAGTCGTATTAAGTATTTTCCAAGAGTCGTGCATGTGTAGGGCTTTTAGTGTTCTCACTGTGTTTCACGCGAACCAAGATCAAATTGGGTCAAACCAAAATCGTAGATCTCTTATACTTGTTGTCCTAGACACTTTTCATGTTTAGAGTGTTGTCTAAAGATCGCTAGGTGTCAAGTTATAAGTCTTTCATGAAGGATTGTAGCATTTTCTGCGTTTTCGGGCAAGATCGAAGAACGCGACGACTACAGACATCGCGTTTCTCTTTGCATGAACGTGACGTACATGCACGTCGTGATTCTCGAAAAGATGACTGAACACCCCGTCGTGATTTAATGTCTGACCAGTCAACTCTGACACATGAAACTGTGTGCCGCATGGGTTTCATCACCCTCTTGAATGCGACAGCACATGCCGTCGCGATTTGACTGCTTTTCCCACTCAAGTTTTTGGTATGTTTTTATGTTCGGATTTTGAAGTCGACTCTCGAACGCGACGTATCAAAGCATCGCGATTCAAGAGCCATCATGACATATCGGCCTGTCGTGTTATAAATGCAGACATGACTGTTGCGTTCTTGTTTGGGTAATCGATCTGGTAATCGGTTTCGGTCCAAAAGGTGACCATCAGGACTGTCATGTTTCTGTTTGGGTAATCGATCTGGTAATCGATTCCAGTCTGAAGATGACCATCTGTCCTGATGCGATTTAAACGCGACAGGAAGGTCCGTCGCGATTCTGTGCCTTTATACATAGTCTTGTTTAACTGTGTATGGTTCTTCTAAAAAGCGACGTCTGAACCCGTCGCGATTTAAAGGCCAACCCGAGACTATTTTATTGAGTTGTACAGTCAACCATATGCATGCCCTATTGTTATATCATGTCATGTAGCTAGTCAATGGCTTAAAAATGATCAACCAACATGAAAGTCATAAGAATATGAACATCAATTCTAAGTGTTTTTAATTGATTGATTGACTTATCTACCATATGATTGATATGAGCTATGACCATATTCTCTCTTGTTCATAATTGAAAAGTGTCATATGCTAAAAGATACAACAACCATGTGATGGATTGAATTGCATACATGTCATGCTTGATTGTTATAAGTTTTCCGTCTTGGTTTATACCGATGGTGTGAGACCCCGAATTTTCTGTCATTTTATATTGTGCATGCGATAATTACCTATTATAAATATAGTGCGTGTATTAAAATTTTGCATACTATAATTATTGAATTGATCATGTGCATATGCGGGTATGTATATTATTTTCGTGAATTTTATTGAATT
>CM024759.1:13941108-14046919 GCA_014218235.1 Colocasia esculenta | reverse complement strand
GAAATAGACATTTCAAAAGATGAGAAATGGCAAGACTAAGCAGAATACTGGCTCCTTTGCCAAAAAAAAAAAAGAAGGAAGGCTAGACATAAGTATGCTTAAACTTTTAGCCTGCACACTTTGTTTTGGAACATTCAAAAGCAAGGACAAATATTTTCTATTCTGGGCATGCCACATCACAGTGTCACCCTCACAAACTAGTAACCATGGGCAATCTTAAAGTATGCAAAGAGATACCCTTTTTTTTCGGGGGGGGGGGGTGCTGTTCACTACTACATGGAGAAGGCAGTCTCCCTAACCAAGAGATTGGTTTATATGGGACTTGTACATGTTAGGTGAAGAGGAGAAATCTAATGTATTTTGAAGGTAGCACTCCCCTTTCTCCCCCTTCTCATATGTGTCCAGTCTCTTTTGAGGTCATGACCAAGAAAAGCTTTGAACTTTCTTTTTCACTTGTATAGATTGCAAGTCATATATACATTTGTCATGGAAGAGAATGTTATTAACACTTGTCAAAAGGGTGATTTTCAGAAATTAGTTAGCAGACCTAGTTTAACTAATGAATAATTGGGTGAGCCTTAAAGAAGGAACTAATGAATATGCTGAATGTGATTAAAAAATTTCTTATGTGGGCTGGCCAGGAAATTAATAGGCAAAAATCTGGTATCATTTTTGGCAGGAACACTCCTATTGCATCCAAGACAAGCTGTGTGAAATTTCATGTAGAAATGTAAAGCTCTTATGAACTTGTGGAAAGCTAATGGTCTCTCAACTGCAGGTGAGGGTTGATTAGACATCGTTGATTTTATGCAGATTTTTATCAAAACAGACTGATAAAAAATTAGAGCAAAAAAATTAAATTGAATCACATATGCGAAGGACCAAAGCAGAGAAGAAGAGTTTCTTCTAAGCAATTACCTGAACATATGCAACACATCATCCTTAGATGTTTTGGCCACCTTTCTCCAGTCTTGAAAATTGATTGGCATTTTATGTGGATCTCTTGCAATAGTCCCCAAAAATGATCTAAGTGATCGCCCACCTAGCACGACTGGCTAGCCAATGTCATTCCACGCCACACAAATACGACTACCTTCCTCCATTGCATGCACATGATGACAGGTGGTGTAACCACGCTTTCTAGAGGAAGTAGTTTTCGTAGGCTTTTGTTCTTCCTCCATTTCCTCTTCTTTCATATCGTGCAAATCAACTTCTGAAGTAACATTATCTTTGTTCCCAGCTAGAAATAATCGAACTTTCTCATCAAACTTGTCCACCTCTTCTCTATTGAACCATGCTCCCGTAAGCTTCAAAAATGAGAATCGATATTAGCAAAACTATTATTAAGTAAACACCAATGGTGCACAAGTTTGAAAAGACCATACAAAATTTGGGTATCCTTCAGAACATTCACTTTTTGGTGCATCCCGCATGAACAAATGGATAAAATATAGGACGAAGATGCCACATTCCTCACCATTCTTTTGTTGTGGCACCTGTAAAATGAATAACGATAATTGAGCAAATTATTTATAAAACTTTGTCAATGAAGCAATTGCTATGAACAAATTATGTATAAAACTTACTTTTGGAACATGCAAAGGAATTTGAGCATTGATGTCCTTATCTACTTCTCATCGTACTGCTTTGTAAATATCCATAACAAAACTAAGCAATGATGCCAAGTTGGAACTAAGTTAGACGAGAACAAAATCAATGTAATAATAACATAATCAATCATAATAGTGTTTACCTTATAATGTGAGATTCAAGACTTCTTGCACCAATAGATAAGAGTGAATCAAGAAGCAACATACATGGTTTGTCAATGTCGGAATCAAAAGTTGCTCCAAAGTTGCATAAGATTAGAAGATTCCAGTGCCCCCCATTTCACATGAGATTACAAAGGTGTAAAGGTGTTTGGGTGTCTTGCAATAGAAAGAAGTTATACATTCTAGTAAAAGACAAATACCATGAGAATATGTATGCTTACCAGCAGACTATTGGCACAAATGTATATCTCTTTGACAAGATATATGAAGCCTTGGTCCATGAGCTCATCGTGGTTGCTGGCGCATTCATGTATGCATTGAAGCACAAGCTATCTAGGTATGTGAATGCGTCTCTCACTTCTATTGGTGTACTTTCCCACATATGGCTATAAAAGATGAAATATGTCAGACAATCTGTTAAAAAGTTAAGTGATATGGACTATAAAATGACACTAACTCAAAATATAATTGAAAGGCCTTAGAATCCAATTTTCCTCCTTCCCTTGTCTTTGACATTATGGTAGCCTTGCTGCGAGTTCGGGGACCTTCCACTTTACAATATGCAAATGTCAACATTCTAGCAATCTTCTTCCCCCTGAGATATTCAATGATTCAAGTTACGAAGTAAACTTTTACATAAATAATATACCCAATTTCAATGAGATAAAAGTATTAGGCATATATTACAAATTGTATGTCGTACGCCTCAACAAATATTATTCTTTTGAAAAATCTTAATCCTCACAGCATTACCTATAAAATTTGTTATTTTAATGAAATTAGATAAGAAAACTAAATTCAGTAAATAAATGGAATAAATGAGACAAGTTACAATTTCAGGCATTCAGAAAACAACACAACCTCCTCATTTTTGGATAGTTTTTAAAGTAACTTCTAGCCAGTCAACATCATTTCTCTCCCATTGCATGTTTGCCTCATCATCAACAACATCATGTTCTTTAGCATTGCCATGTGTTGGGGCAATATCTAAGATTGCCTCTTTATCCACTATCCAAGGCAATGCCATTGTTATCTTCATTTCGGGCTGGCCTATTAAACCATGTATCTACATCATCAGAAAGATACCGTGATGCAAAAGTAATAGTTTCCTCAGCCAAATAACCCTCAGTAATACTTCCCTCCGATCATGCCTTGTTACGTACATATGATTTCAATCGTGCCAAATATCTAGACATAAAATTCTCATTATAAAAAACTCAGATAAGTAAAGACTAATAGTCAAACATAGAAGAAATATAATTAAATACCTCTCAATTGAATACATCCATCGGTAATGTACATGCTCACCAAGTCTAGCTTCTTGAGGCAAATGAATGAGTAGGTGCACCATAATGTCAAAAAAACTAGGAAGGAAGATCATCTCAAGTTTACATAAAATTATAGCAATGCATTCCCCAAGGTGATAAAAATCGTCTCCTGATGAATTCTTGGAGCACAAGTCTACAAAGAAATTACATATATCAATGATCGTAGTACTCACTTCTTTTTGCGTCATTCCTCGAGCGGCCACTGGAAGTAGTTGTTGCAAAATCACATGACAATCATGACTCTTTAAGCCCCATATTTTTTGCATTCTTCATATCCACATGTCTTGAGATATTTGAAGCCTATCTGGAACCTTTACCGTCTTAAGAGTATGACAAATTACCTGTTTCTCAGCCTTGCTCAACGTAAAGCATGCATGTGGGAGAAGTGTATTTGTAGGTCCAACAGATTGTGGATGAAATGATGGCCTAATATCAAGACTTTCTATGTCTTGTCGAGCCTTAAGCCCATCTTTGCTTTTACCATAAATTCCTAAAAGTGTACCACAAATGCTATCACAAAGATTTTTCTCAATATGCATAACATCAAGGTTATGACGCAAGAGTAATGACCTCCAATACGGCAATGTAAAAAAATGCTTTGCTTCTTCCAATTTAAAGATGTGTTAAACTCAGTGTCATTGGACTGCAACACAACCTTATCCTTTTTCTTTCTTTGTCTTTTTGTCTTCTTGAATAACTTTCTCTTATTTTTCAATGTTGCTCTTAATGTCTTTCCCAAAGTGAAGGTGAGATTGTCTACCTGTTTCAGCACTTCTCAAGATAGTCTCCTTGGACTTTCTCCCCACTCTTGTTTTCCATCAAACATACGTGACATTGATCGAAACTTATGATTGTTTGGTAACCACCTACGATGTCCATGATAAAAATGTTTTCCACTAGCAAATAACCAAGTAGAACATGTATCCTTATTACATATAGGACAAGCCAATTGACCCTTCGTACTCCATCCATAAAGACAAGCATACACTGGAAAATCATTAATGGTCCATAAAATGGCAGCACGCATCTGAAACATTGACCTAGTGAAAGCATCAAAAGTTTCAACTCCATGCCATAACATCTGCAACTCCTCTATTAGAGGTTATAGATATACATCTATATCATTTCCAGGTGCCTTTGGACTAGAGATTAGTAAAGATAAAAATATGTTAGGGCTTTTCATGCATTCCCATGGTGGCAAATTATATGGTATAAAGAGCACAGGCCTAGTGTTGTGACTAATTGACATAGTGCTAAAAGGGTTGAATCCATCACTAGCAAGACCAAGCCATACATTTCTATCCTCCAAACCAAAGCCATCCACAACATCTAATGTTTTTCGACAAGCAGAGTCTGCAGGGTGACGTAGAATGCCATCTTCATGACGTTGGTCAGAATGCCATCTCATGTTAGCTGCAGATTTTGAGCACATATACAACCTTTGCAACCTTAGAATGATTGGAAAATGTCGAAGAACTTTTTTGGGTACTTTCCATCTCTTGTTATCATCATTGCCAGTCTTTTCATCAAATTCCCATCTACTTTCTCCACATCTTGGACTGGACTGAAGTTCCTCATTATCTTTCCAATAAATCATGCAATCATTGGGACATGAATCAATCTTGTCATACGACATTCCCAAATCATTAATAACTTTTTTCACCTCAAAAAATGAATCTGGCAATACGTCTCCATCTGGAAGAACCTCTTTTATCAACTTCAACATCAAGTCAAAAGATTTATTACTCCACTTCCCCATGCAATTAATGTTGAACATCCTAACAATGAAAGAAAGCTTGGTGTGTTTAGTACACCCAGGGTATAATGGCTGTTCAGCATCTTTCACTAACTTATAAAACCTTTTAGTGTTGTCATCTTTATCCTTAACACCTATGCCTGAATCTTGAGCCTCTGCTTCTTTTGCCATCCCAAAGGCATCACGTAGCATCTCATGTAAGACAGTGTTTGTAATCTCCTCCACTTGTAAATTTGATGGTTCACCATGAAATTTTCAAAACTATTTTTCTTTAATGATTCCATTGAAGTATAGGTGCTCTCTTACTATCTTCTTATCCAATCTTCTTGTGCACGCACAATGGAGGCATAGAAATTTAATCACGTGATTGTTCGATCTGCCGTCAAATGCAAAGGAAATGAACTCATCTACACCGTCATAATACTCCTTTGTGTCCCTACACAAATAGACATGTACATCAAAGTTTCTTATTCATTCATCCCAAAGTACTTATGAACAAAGGGATATACATCTCAACAAATACCTTGACATGTCCATCCAACTCCAGTCCATCGTCTTCTTCTATAAATATAAGTGAAACAACTACATAAAATAAAAACCATTAAATAATGTGTTATGTAAACTCTAGAGTGTACTATGTAGACTTTAAAGCCCCTCCCATTCAACAAAGCAAATGAGCCCCACTAAGTATGAACATTAGTAAAGTGTGTAAGAAAATATAGATAAAGTAGGCTAAAACATTGGAGATTTGATGAGTCAAAGAATTTGACAGAAACAGATATGATCAGAAGAAGAGGTTATCTGTCCCACAGGAGAAAACTTTGCTTCCTAACGTTGGTTCACACGAGAAACATATTCATATCACAGTGAGAAACTAGCAGTTGCTTTCGAGCTCACAGTTACAAAGCAATCTTCTTGTATGTTTTTGATTTTTTTATTATTTTTAGTTTTTCTGCTTGGCTGATAATTTGGATAATTTTATAAAATATATTATCTAAAGAAATATATTTTTATCTAAAGAAAATCATAGATATTAGATTAAATCGTGTCGATGATCTCGTCGAGGAAAGGGGGCATGGTGATGTGTGCGACTGTTCTTGTGATAATGTGCCTTGTGATGCTGGTTCTTCTTATTCTCAAGACAATACTGTTCTAGTCCAGCCTCGTCAAAATGCAAACATCGCCGAACCATTGGTTCCAGGATGCGGTTTGGTGGGGTGGGGGTCGTCATCAATTCGTCTGAAGGATGGTCAGTGGAGCAAGACACGACATATATTAGACTGTGCAAGGACCCAGAAGAATACAGAGTTTGGGGGTGCAAGTGGAAGAAGGAACACTGCTCTGGAATGGGGAAATGTTCTCCCAGTAAAAAACCATGATAACAATACACATCAAGGAAGTGACGTGTAGCTAGGTGGTCAGGAGCTATGTTCATGGATAGAAATGTGGGACTGTGATGCAGTGTTGGTGGGTTGTACCTTGGATGGAGGAGCAGAGGTGGTGATGACGACCCACCCTTCTCCTCAAGCTTGGCAGCAGGGGCTAGAAAGGGCACAGAAGAGAGCTTCAGGCGTGGACGTGAAGGCGACACTAGAGGGTTGAGACGACGATTGTTGCGGTCGAGCAGGTTGCCAGGTCGTGCACGACAACAGCAGATGAGAACGGTGGTGTGCTAGGGCGTGGATGCGAAGGCGAGAGTGAAGGGTAGAGACGACGATTGCCGCGGTCGAGTAGGTCGCTAGGTCGTGCACGACAACAGCCAGTGAGGACGATGGCATGCTAGGGCGTGGATGATCACAGCGACGTCCAGCTTGGACGACGATGATGGTGGCCGAGGGCGCGCATGGACAATGGCAGAAGGAGGTATCCACCCAAGGGAGAACCCCTAAATATCCCACGCTTTTGATTTCTCATGCAAGGGAAATGTATTGGCGCCACAACTATACACTCACGATTCCAATTTTTTTAGGATGTTATGAATAGACCAATACCTATATTTGGTAGATTTTCATAGGTGTATACATCTTTTTGTTACACTTTTTAATGAACTATGGCTAACATAAATATATTCTCTCACGATTTGTAAAAATAGTAACTATATATACGTATCTACATATGGCTAAAAAAAGCGTGTGCAAAACCTTGCAACAAACGGATTTAGCATGTATAATTGTGGTATATACCTACATATTACCCTACTATAGGTAAATTCTATAGGTATAGCCCCAATTTGTTGTAGTGAGTTTAATTAGAGTTTGGCATGGAGATAACCTACCTTTTGAGTTGAATAAGATTCGTCCTCCAGAAAACCCTAGTTCTGTCCACCTGGGAGAGAACGCCTAATGCTCTCGATCTACTGGATAGAAATTGGGCAAAACAGTGCCATTAGAAACTAGACTCAACCCTCTTTCCAGGGGTATATGCCTTGTATGGTTTGGTCAAGGTTTGACTAACCTTTCGTGATGATCTTGAAGGGGCTCAAGTGCACGTCACAGATGGAGAAGAGCACGAGTTGCTTCTTCTCAAGCCTTCCTCCTTGCATCTCCCAGCCTCCAAAGCCTCCAAGCACGACCTCAGCAACCCTAGGGGTCATCCCATGGGTGAGAGGGGGCTTATTTAAAGGAGTATGGCCCTTTACTTGCCTAATTTGAATTAGAAATCCCTTGGGTGCGAATTTGGGTGTATCCTTCCTTCCATGAAGGATTTCTCTTCCCAATTCATGATGGAAAGAATATGGCAACCACCTTTAGGTGGTAACCACGAATTTGGGCTTGATTTGAAGTCCAATGATGGTCTATTGGGTGAGAATTTACCCTAACATGGTCCATTAGTGAGTAAATTCCAAATTTCAGATTATTTTCTTAGCATGAATTACTTTGTGGCCCAAAAGACTTCTTTTGATCCAATTATTCCATTGGGTTATCAATACCCATTGTTTGAAGTCCATTTATGATTTTTATTTTATTTTAAGACTCACTTTAGTAGCGATAATAGTAATTATCTGACTTATTCTTTAATTACGATAATAAGTCGCAAAACGTTTTAAACTCGGATAATCTGATTTTTCTTCATACGAACTCTTTTGTGGGGAATTAGGGAGTATTGTTTAGAGTTGAACTGTGATTTTTATGGAATTTTCCCATGTGATTTCATCTCCGTTATGTTGGTACATATGTTTTTACTAATTTAGGAATATTAAATTATTATTTTCAAATTATTTTTTATTTTTCAATTAATGAAAATTTTGGGGTGCTACAGCACGTGTTTGGTTGGTGTGTGGTACATGCGCATGCACACATCGGGTTGTCTCGTCCCCGGAAAATAAGGTGGGGCTGTGGTTGTCCCAGAAACAACAGTGTGTGTGTGGTAGGTCTTGTAACTTGTACCTGGAAAACAAGTTAGTGGAAATCCTCACGGGGGTGTGGGGTAGTGGACGTAGACGCACATGGTAGATTAGTCGGTATCGTCTATATACTTGTTATATTCCGCTATACATCTTGCTTAATAGGTTTGCTTGATTGAGTTTAGTCTATTCTGTTCAAGAGTTCTTAAATTAGGCGATAACCAGTTCACCCCTCCCCTCTTGGTTGGTCATCGCACGTACACCTATACATCATGCTTAATTTCCTTGGTAAACTTAGGTTAATTGTGATTGATTATATGGCCGTAGAATTTACATAGTTTATTTTACCTCTTATAAAAGAGTACAAAGTTATTGCCACATATTTTCTAAACTTACAAGATTTTATATTCCCTAAAATGATTAAGAGTATTCTTAGATTTTATTTTTTTGGATTTTTTTTATTTTCTTGGGCCTTTTTTTGGAGAGCGGTTGTACTTGGCTTGACGGCAATCCTGACTGCCGCCAACACAGGTTGGCGACAGTATGGACAACCACCAACGTAGGTATCCAACATCCTGGCTCGCTGCCAACAGAATATTGGTGGCAGCCTCTTCCACCACCTATTTCCAGCTTAGCAGACACCAAAATTTTTGTGGTTTCATCTTCATTTTGGAAACTGACGGCGGTGAGATCTCCGGGGACGTTTCGGAGTCATGCTTAGGACTCCATCTTGACTTAGGAGATGAGGGTGAACCCTTTAAAAATCATGCTTAGTCGTATTTTGGTCTTTCTTCTTCCCAAAAACCTTTCTATGAGACGAGAGAGGGAGATCCAATCCAGGTGCTCGTGTGATCATGGTGGTTGCAAGAATGAGCTTCCTTGGTGCTGGGGAGGTCGTTCTCAAGGTTGACAAGGTGTCCCGGACGGGCTCCAAGCAACAGAGTGGCGTTTGTAAGAGGATCATGTTGTAGAGTGAAGACCATCTTGGTTTGCCAAGGCTGGCGTCATCGGCTTAAATCCGTATTTTCTATGTGGTTGAAGAGGCAAGTAACTTAGGATTTCTCTTCCCAATCCTACTTTCTACCTTTTTTCTATTTTTTAGATTTTTAGAAAAAAGTTTTGATGCCGGATTTAGGAGATTTGTGCAATCCAGTAGGGTGTAGTCTGCCTGACAAGTTAGCAACGATATAGACCATCGTCAAGGTTGTACCTGTATGAACTTGGCAGCAGCCTAGATCACCGTTTACTTTATTAATTTTTTAAATATTATCAAACTCAGTTTCTTACACCATAACTATATGATTTGACCTCAAAAAATGATATTGTAAGTTTTGTTGTCGTTAAGAGGACAACGTATTGTTATATAAATATTTAGATAATTTTTTACAGTAATATGATTTTTATTTCATTTTCTGTTTATTTGAAAATATGCATGTGATGAAGGAAAATTCCTAAAATTTATTGGAGTGTGATTAAGTTCCAGATTTTCGTGTTGTGGCATGTTTTAGTACCATCTGAATGACATCTCAGAGCTGAGATCATCTGAACTTATGTTTTTAAATTTCTGGAGTTAAAATACTAGATTCATGAGCACTGTTTAAATGTCAAAAGTTTGTTTCTGTGTTCTGAAAATTATAAGACTTTGTACAGTGGGGTATGACAACATTACACATATATATACAGTAAAAGTTTCAAGCCAATTTGGCATGTGATTATATAGGAATTGAATTTTCTTTAGCCATGCCTATGATTAAAAAATTGTAGAAATTAGCTTGAGATTCAGAAAATGATGAAAAATTACAGTTTCGTGACAATAAAGGCATATGCTGTCAAAATTTCATATATTTATGATCCCTGTAACTATTTTAGACACTATTATCATGATTTAAGGGGGTTATGTAGAATGAAATAATATGATTAAATCTCTAAAATTACAACATGCTTATGTTCTGAAAAATACTACTGTTCTGAGTCACATGTTTATGAATTTGAAGCAGCATGGTAATGTTGCATAAGTGAATGTGTTATGATATACATATGGATGTATCCTACTGGCCAATAAGACACTGGCACTATAGAAGTACTAGTGGAACTCGACCTTAGTAATGCTCTTATGGAAAAGTTCACTATTGTTCTATATGTTCCCAAGGGCATGGGAAGAAATCTTAGAGGTGGACAAGTACCATTGGTAATGGTGGGGAGTAGGTCTGCAAACGGAATCCAAAAATATGATATTTCGATTTGATTTTGATAAAAATTAGTAATTTTAGAATTAAAAAATGATACTGATAGTTTATCAGAATTAGAATAAAAAATTCTGATAAGCTATTTGAATCGGAATTACTTATTTCAAAACTGATTTTTGAATTTTGATTAGATTAATAATAAAAACAATAAGGGGTAAAATGTAAAATTAACTTAAAAAAAACAAAAAAAAAACTCACACAATGTCCTGCGGCCCTCCTCACCTCTCAACTCCTCTTCTGGTGGAATCCCTAATTCCCAAGGAAGCGTGCCGCCCTCCCCTTCCTCCCCATCACACCGTGACGCTGGCACCTCTACCGGACGCTACCACCGAGGTGCCTCCTCCACTAGATGCCACTGTCAAGTCGCCTCCTCTATCGGATGCCACTGAGGTGCCTCCTCTACTGGTACCCTCCCCCTCTTAGCTCTCCCCTCTTCTCGGCGCCCTCCCCTCCTCCTCTCGCCTCCCTCTATCTCTCTATCTCAATGTCTCTCCTTTGCCGGACCCCACCCTCCCCTCCCACTCTCTCCTCTCTCTGTCTCTCTATCTCAGTATCTCTCCTCCGCCGGCCCTCCCCTTTTCCCGGCACCCCGTCCCCTCCCCAGCTTGATTTTTTCCATTGGATGTATCTTAGATCCTCGTTAAAAATTGAAGACAATTGAGTTTTTCTTTTACAAGATTTACATTGATGATGGTGGGAAAGAGGCTAATAGAAAGCTGGACAATATTCGTGCAGCTTCTGTTAAGCTTTATCATGCGTATATAGAGGACCAAAGACATGCATGTATTAATAAATCTGGGTCAACTAGTGTTGCAAGTAGTGGCTCTTTGAATTCTTTCTCTATGACAGTGGGTGGATTTGAAGTCTCTCTTCTTGTTTTGTAGTAGTTGATGAGTTGGTGGAGCTTGATCTTTGGCTGAAATAAAATTCTACAAGTCAACGAAATAAAACAGATTTAGAGTTATATTTTGAGCTTCCTATCTTAAGAAATGAAATTATTATTGAAAAGTATGGTGGAAATTTTGATATCTTGGCATGGTGGAAGGAGAAAGAAGGAAAATATCCAATTCTTGCTAGGATAACTCATGATGTATTGGGTATTCCTATATCTACTGTTGCATCAGAATATGCATTTAGTACTGGAGGTAGAATTTTGGATTCTTATCGAAGTTCTTTAAGACCAAGCACAATTGAAAGTTTGATTTGTTGTCAAGATTGGTTAAGGAACGCCAAAAAGGTATGGCTCCTATGACAATAGTTTTTTATTTTTTTGTTATATCTATAACATCTAATATTTTTGATGTTTATTATTTGAGTTTTAGGTTCACCAAATGGTTTTGATACCATACCTTTGACCTCAAATAGGGATGTTGAAAATGTGATGGAAGAGGATGCCGTTTCGGAGGCACCCTCATATCATAATGATGATGAAGATGAAGACTTGCCTGTTTTTAGAACTTTCAATTACAATACAAGTTGATTTTTATCAATTATTTCTTGGTGTTCTTACTTATTTAAATTTATTGTTACAAGGATTATGATTTTTATGACATTAGATTTACAAGCTGAAAAATAAGATATTTTCCCATGTATCAGGATGAGGTGAGACAATGTAGATTTGGAGTTCTTCATTAATTTACATATTTAGTAAGACTAAAAATATGAAATGTGCTTCATTTTGTAGGATTTTGTTAGGGGAAGGGAGATTATTATTGAAGATTTTAGGTCTTGTGAAGATTTCAAAGATCAATTTTATGTTAGGATGTGAAATGTATCCAAAGTGAAACAATGAATATGTTTGGGTGAAAGTTTAGGAATTTTGATTATATTAATCATCAGACACTTGTTAACTAGATAATATGTATGGAGTCTATGGACTATTTCTCAAATTTGTTGGTATGTTTGAATTTCTTAGTTGTGTAAAAATTTAATATTATGTATGTTATTGTGTGAAAGTTTATGAAAAGTCAAATGTGTTGAATATTTTAATTTATTTTGAGATTGTGTAATTTTTAATTGATAATTTTAAGATTTATTACACTACCAAAGATGTAATATTTTAAGATTTTGTATATTTTAACAGAAATGATAATATTGATAATAAGAAAATCAAATAATTCGATAAAATTTCGAATCTGATTCCGATTTCATTACCAAATCAGAATCAAAACAAAATTGGAATCAATTATTTTGAAATTATCAGAATCAGAATCAGAACTTGAAATTGCTTACCGAAATCAGAATCAGAATATGTGTTTCCTGATTCGATTTTGTACTGTTTGCAGCCCTAGTGGGGAGGGCTTCCCCATGGTTCTACGCAGTAGCCACTACCCAATCACTATTGGCAATAGGTGATGGGTGGAATCATTAACTTAACTACATGACAACATGAATGACTCTCTACTAGTGGTTAGGGTTGTGTCTTGGCATACTGTACTACTGTCATTGTTACTACTTCTGCTACTATTACAGTTATTGTTACTGCTATTACCATTGTTACTGTCACTACTAAACTAAAAATGGAAATGATATTGTGTCTGAAATTGATTTTTCAAGTGATACTAAAACTGATGTCATGAATGTTAATGATATTGATTGAATTAGATTATAGTTTTACTATTATAATGGCTTACACATTACATGTTAGGATAATATTCTTGAATGTTAACATCATCGCCATCATGTACTCATTGTCATTAATATGAGCTTCGTGTGAAAATTAATGTAGTATGCGCCATGTTAAAGATATCATGACCATGTTTGAACATGTTAGAACTTTAATCTTGTCCCACATGATAGATGATATACTTGTTAAACTAATTTCATGTGTAATTAACATATACATGCATTCTTTTAAGTATTGAGTATGATCTCATGTTAGTGGATAAAAGTGAAATAAATGTAGTTCATGGTTATGGAAAATGATGGAAAGAAATGACAAGTTAGAATGTATGAAATTCAAGACTATAATATAAGGTATTAGGAACGTGATTGTGATTATGTATAAAATAGCATGTTCTTAAACTAATGTATATGTAAATTGTGGAATCTTATCCTTAGTTACTTGCTAAGTCTGTTTAGACTCATTCTTGCTTTCTATTACCTTTTTTCCAGGTGATTGTGGTGCTTAGTCTCCATATGTAATTGTCCCTTCTTCTGATTTTATTGACCTGAATAAGCTCCTATCACTTGTCATGTGAACACCCACTATTTAAGTACCATTTGGATGTTCTAAGGCTTTCCTGCAATAAAATCAATAAGATTTAGGTACCCAAAACCTTTTGGGTCCTTGATAGTTAGTGCTATGATGAACATGCTTTGGAATCCATTTTTGTTCCTAGTTGCACGTCTTAATAGTATGACCTAATTTATTACAGCAAGTGCAGCAAGGAATGTCAGTTACATATGTATTCTTTTTGTTTAGTTTTCTTTTATCCTTATTTACATAGTTTCCTTCGGATGCAAATTGTTTTATTAGATATTGTTCATGATATATAATTGTTTCTTCATTTGCAGGTGGTATATAACCTACATCAAATTTCTTCTTACCACTTCTTCTAGCTCCTTTTAAGATTAAGGAAGTCTCTCCATTATTAATTTTATCTATTGTAGAGTTTAGATATTTATTATCTTCTGTTAGGATCTTTATTTATTCATTTAATTTCTTTACCATGTAATTATTTTCTAGATGTTCAATTTTACTATTTTTCTATTTTAGATCTTCACATACCAGATTGTTTCTATGTTTTAGTTCTTCAATATGTTTTTCAAATTGCTCAGTTTCAGAGTTCAGATCAGAATTAGTATTTTCTAAGAATGTGGAATTTGTCTTTAATAGTTTCAATTACTTACATACATTTTTATACTTTTCATACAATTTATTGAATGCTTCTTCTAGATTATCATCATCAGAATCTGAACATAAATCAAAGGATGTGTCAGAGGTTACCTTGTCATCAAATTTTGCTATAAAGACAAGGTTAACATTCTCTTCTTCTTATTCTTCTGAGCTGGAGTTTTCAGATGAGGTTTCTTCATTACTCTAAGCTGCAACCATTTCCTTATTTTGAGCTTCTTGTTCTTCATGGAGAAATCTTTCTTCGTATGCTCTTTCTTCTTAAGCTTTGGGCATTCTATTCATAGCAAACATGCTCTTCTCTTCTATTTGCCTTGTCTTTCTTGAAGAATTTTCTTCCTGATTTGAACTTCTTCTTAGCAAGGATTCTTTGTAATCTCCTTGACACTAGTGCTTCTTCTTCACTGTCAATCTCGTTGCTCTCATTGGCAGTGGCTTCATCTGTACTTGGTTCTTTTGTCTTCAAAGCAATGCTAACTTTTTCCTTAAGGTTCTTTCTCTCAACCTTTCCATATTTATCTCATGAGCCATAAGAGACCCAATGAGCTTTTCTAATGACATTGAGGAGAGGTCATTTGCTTCTTCTATGGCAGTGACCTTGGGAGTCCATTGATTGGGTAAAGATCTTAAGATTTTCCTTACCATATCTCTTGTATTATAAATCTTCCCAAGTCCAGCAAGACCATTCGTAATATCAGTAAACCTATTGTACATCTGAGTGATAGTCTCACCTGATTGCATCGGAAACTTCTCATAATGAGTAACCAAAATATCAATCCTTGTTTCTTTGACTTTGTCCGTCCCTTTGTATATGAGCTTTAGCTTGTCCCACATCTCTTTTGCTGATTTACATACTGAGATCCCAATGAATTCCTTTTTGGACAAGGTACAACACATAATGCTCTTGGCTTTGTTGTTCTGGGAGAGCATCTTCTTATCATTTTCTTTCCAGTTTTCTTTTGAGGAGAGCACTATTAGATCTCCATCTTCTATGATGCTCCACAGCTGGTAATCAAAACCTTGAAGGAAGAACTCCATTCTTGTCTTCCAATAGTTGTAATCTTCACCATCGAATAGGGGTGTCATGTTGACAAATTGCCCTTTAGTATAACTTTGAGCTGCCATTTGATCTTTTACTCTTCAGATCATGAGTTCTTGCGATTTCTTTGAGAGACCTACTCTGATACTATTTGTTAGCCCGGTTAGCAAGCCCAAAGGGGGGGAGGGTGAATGGGTTGCTTAAGGATTTCTACAACTTAAAAAATTAAACTTAAAACTGATTGTTAGTGTTAGATAATAACAGAATTAGACATAAACAATCATACACAAATAACACAGAAATTTATCCTAGTTCGGAACTTCCTAAATGGAAGTCCTACATCCATTTCCTAAGAACACTTGGGATTTCACTAACCAAAGGTACATTCCCCCTTAAGGATACTTACACACCAGCCTAGCTGGTCTTCTCTTCACACCCGAAGAGGAACAAACCCCCAAACATCTTGGGTCCTTCCTTTTACCAAGGGGAACAATAACACTCTGAAACACTTCGAGTCTTCCCTACAAAGGGGAAATCCACTTACACATCAAGTCCTCTCTTTAACTGAAGAGGCACAAACCTAAATCTCAAGGAGATTTCTAAGGGTCCCTACATATAACGACCCTCCTTATACCGGTACGGTTATACCAACCCACGTCGGTATAATGAACGTCGTCATAGTGGGACCTTAACCCAACACTAACACTAAGCTGAGATGTACACAAATATAAATATAAAACAGTGGAAATAAAGAATTAACTTCATTCTTATTCCATCATCCACATTAATTATCCACAGTCCATATAGCAATTTAAGAAACTAAAGTCCACATAATTGAAATTCTAGATCAATTTACATAGTTCATCTACAAACTCATAAGTCTCCAATACATACTATGAAAATGGAAATACAATGTCGATCTCTCCACAACAATCTACTCCTCTCGCTCGGAGTCGCTCCCAACAATCTCCTCCAAGGAAGTAGAGTTACCTGCTATACCTGTACGCCGCAGCAAGAGTGAGTCTAAAAGACTCAGCAAGCATACCATATACAACATCCATACACATATTGCATGCTTTTATCCAATTCAAGTATAACACATGGAAACCTAAATCAATTTAAGCACATGGATTATGGTTAAGACATTAAACAATGTAATATGATCACCTACACATGCTTTCTACGTGAAACATGTAACATGATTTATAACCACACATTATTCATGTCATGATAACATTCTACTAATCTAGAGCATAGAATCTAGCACAAAGTAATAGTAATCTAACATGTATTCTAATCATTTCGACATGCTCATTTTACATTCATTTACACGATTAACTTGCTGTTTTAATGCAATAAATTCACAATTATACATGATACCACATTTTATCAAGCATGGTTTGAATGTTAAAACAACTAAGGTTGATTGACAATACTATACAAATTTAGCATGAAACTAGGTACTAATTGAGTAACATATTTAACATGGAATCTAGACATTCTTTCATGCATTTACCCCAATTGTAATCACACTTAGCTTGCTGTTTTAACATGCATTACACATTATTCACATGGATTTCACTTATTCCCATGCTAACACATTCACTTTATATTTTCACATACTCAATTACACATTTCACAAGTTCACATGCATATATATTCACATTTCACATTTAGTTGTCGTGACACATAGTCCAAACCACCACTAGAAGGACATACATAACACATTCACATACCTATCACCTAGGCAAAACAGTGATAGATCTTGGTTAACTGCGCAGAACCGGAAGAAGCACTCTCCACCCTAACTAGTGGTACTTGTCCACCTCCAGGATTTCATCCTAATTACCCATAGGATTTCACACACTATTAACCTTCCCGTAGGGACTTTACTATGGTAGGATCCCACAGCCCTCTATGGTAGCAGTGTCACACACGGCACAAATTTTACATACTTCACATTATTTACACATTGTTTGTACACCGTTTAACATAATTATGCCCAACTTCACATATATGCATAGGCTTTAGTTTTCCTGGCATGATACTACTGTTCACATTAAATAAATAGCTCACATCATGATTCTATACATGCTGCAATTACTAAATTACATAGATTGAATTTACCATGCTCATTACATTGATTTCCATCATGTAACTAAGAATCACACTTACTGTCATCAGAAAGAATCCAAATTTTTATTGCAGGTTATAAACAGACAGTATGTTACATGCTCAATTTTCCAAAATTTTCGGATCATTACACTAATTATAATAATTAGAACAGTTCATAGGCATGTTTTTGCTAATTACATATACATAGGTTCTACAGTGAATCAGTCATTCCCAACAGATCCAACACATGCATACAGTCATTATGTTGTCACAGAAAATTTGCGCAACCCTAATTCAACATGGATCTAATTAACAGGAATTTACAAGGCTGAATCATGCTGAACATCTCATTTCAGAAATTCTAATAAATGACATAATATGTGGAAATTCAATCTAATCATATGGCATGTTCTAATGTATGTACTTGACCAAACAGAAATTTTATAGCATGCACTTATGTTTAGAAATTTGAAGATTAGGTCACCATTATCAAGACATGCTTTCTGCAGAAACCAGAGGAACTCGGCGGCACACATGTGGCCGCTAACCAGGTTAACGGCACCATAGGTGGCCGCTGATCCTAGATCTTATTCGCACCAGAAGCTGCCGTTAAGTTCCTGTCTGTGCAAAACACAAACTGAACTCAAAAACGATGGTGAAAGGGGGGGTTCCAGGACACGATAAAATCTGGAAAAATACCTAGGACCTACTAGACATGGTTAGGGTTGATGTACAATGGGTACTTGCCTTTAAGAAATTAACACAATGTGATTAGATGCCGGAGAAGCTCTCCTCGGCCAGCGCCAAGAAGCCCTCCTAACCTCCTCGATCCGGCTTCTGTGTTGATGGAAGAACTATGCCGGGGTCGGGGAAGTCTTCTTCGATGTTCCAAGTGTCCTCCCGTCGATGCAGATCGCCAAGAACCACACCAGCAAGAGAGATCCACGGCCTCCAAGTTCGGTTTTCGCACAGCAAAACTAGGTTTTTGACAAAATGCCAAAAGGGTTTGATCCGGCCGGAGAGTGGGTATTTTATAGAGCCAAGGGTTCCGAGACTTGATAAGGTAGGGCATCCGACCGTTGGGAGTCGATTTCTAAAACCAGGGCGAAAGAATCGTGGGCGTTATGAGATCTGGAGCCGCAACAAATCTGGGAAGTAGACGTTCACATAGGTGGCCGCCTACAATGGGTTAACGTCCATCGATCTGGACGCTAACTCAGCCCTAGGCGTCCACTCATGTTGACTCCAACTTGTCTTTCGGCCAGAACACAAACATGCAGTATTTTATGCATACTTTATGTACATACATACATATAATATATATATACATATATATATATATATATATTGCATAATGCATTACATATACACCATATTTACATAGTTAAACAATCATATACATATACATGCACAACTTTACTTAATTATAATATGTATAGGAATACACACATGTATATATTTATTTGTTCACATAACTATGCACACAATGCATCCAAACACTATACAACCAAACAACTAAATAAGAGGCAAAATTCGAGGGCCTTACACTAGACCTAGCTCAAAATGAATAGTAAGAAGCTTGATCTGAGACAATATCTAAGAGGATAAAAATATACAAGAATCACTCTCTTAGATGAATAACAAATCTCTCTCAAAAAGGAGGTGTTCAACAGGAACACAGAGAGAGACTCTCAGTTGCTTCTTTTCTCAAGATGCATGTGTTGAAGCTTTTGAAAAGAACTGGATGAAGAAAGCAATCTGCCGAACAATTTTGCTTGGAGTTCTACAGCTTCATCTTTTATAAGCTCCATGGAAGATAATCGTTGAAGGATCTGTTGAGTCTTATTCTTCAGCTCATGCAAGTTTTGAAGACTTCATGAGAGTACTGGACACCTACTCCTATTAAATGCAAGGAAGAGATGGCGAGAAGAAAAATATATTTCATGTCAGTCACACCATACCTCTTCTATCTACCACCCTTATTTTCTGCTAACTGCTTGCTATACAAGGTGGAGCTTTCTGTTTGGTAGCAACTTGCATAAGGTGAGAAGGTATAGCCTATATCTAAAAAGCATGGGCTACTGAAATTTTCGAGGTTTTGAGGAAGACTCAAATTTGCAGTGCACGCCAAAACCGAAATTTGAATAACACAAATCTTCTATAATGCTTTAGATAATCAGTGAAACTTTAATCCAATATATAAATTAAATAGCAGTCATGGATTCAAATATAGAAGAAATAATGACTAAGTTAATAAATATTCTATTTGTAAAACATTTAGTCACCAATTGATATAGAGAAATCAATTATTCATAAGTTAAAGGAATATGTAATATTTATTCACCAATCGAAGCAATAATAACACTGATCAAATAAATGGCCAAGTATAAGATCGACTCTCACAGGGAAATCAAAGTGTAACATCGACTATTGTATAAGAGTCTCAGCAGTCGAAGCTAGTAATCGGAACAATTGAACACCAATCGGAATGAGAACTAAACATTTGTTCACCAATCGGAACAAAATTAAACCTTTTTTCAATAATCAAAACAATTTAAACACCAATCGATATGAAACAACACTAATCGGTATGAGTTAAGTCACTTGGTCATCAATCGGTATGGTGAGAGATAAATGTTCACCATTCGAAATGATGTACCACAATAAACAACAATCGATGCACAATTTGTTCAGTAACCGATAGATGATTTGTTCAGGAATCGATAGAACTTTTGTTTAGGAATTGTAATGACCCGACCTCCCGACCCCCGCCAGGGACCCCGAAGGTTGCGCCGCCACCCAAGCATCTGAAGAACTAGAAGGGTTAGAATTTAGTCCAGTGAGATAAGTAATAAATTCAAATAACTATAACAAGAAGTTCGTACATTAATAAAGAAATTATGTACAACATGTCCCAAATAAAAGTACAGGCATAGAAAGAAAAGTGCAATCCTTAAGGGACATACCCCAAGGACTTGCAAAAATGCAACTCTCAACTCACACCAGTACAAGAGCTCTCATGCTCACACACTCACATTGCTAGCAACGCACGACGTAACAAACTGCCACCTCAACTGTCCGACACCAAACTCTTGCAACAACGAGGCCCTGCTTGAAGAAAGTAGGGGGGTGAGCCTCGCGAACAAGGCCCAGTAAGGATAACCAGACTCTTTCCAGCCAGAGTAGTAGGAACTCCAATGAAAGCGGAAGCAACTACACTAGAAAGCAATAACTAAGAACTAACTAAGCTAGCTACTACAAACAACGGAACCAGAGCAATGCCACGACCAACAACCAAGGTCGAGCCACACATGACTCCCACAAAACTAGCGGAGTCGGACACGATGCGGAAGCAACCCTTGGCACACACACGCGGAGACCACAGAACAACCACGAAACAACGGTCGGGTGCCTGCTCAAGGCACCCCGAGAGAACACACAATGCGGAAACAACCATAAGCACGGGCCAACAAGGCCAGACCGACAACACCCACGGAAGCTAGACACGGCCAGGCTACAACCACCGTGCAAGCTAGGGCAATGAGTCGCACTTGGAAACACCCTGAAGGAAACACCGTCACAATAACAACAACCAAGCCACCGCCACTGACAACTAAGAGGAGGACACACCGGCCTCTCCCTCTGCTCACCAGCCACCGGCTTTTGCCTACAACCTCCTCGAAAGAGTGAGGCCAGCGAGCCACCACAGAGAACACCACACACAAACAACCGCAACTCGACCGAGCTGCGGCCCCACCCCTAACACCGCGACGTGGCTCCGGAACCAATGCCAAGAGAGGCAGTGAGAAGGACTAGCTGATTTGCACCGAAAGAGGCATGCTGTCAAGACTGTCTCATAGCTCATCAATTTAATGGTTTTTGCTGATTCTCTTAAGAGGCTTACCGTCATTTCTTCCCTTCCCTCTCAAGGATTTCAAACTTGAGAGGTGTCTAAAGAACAAGTTTCTATCAAGGATAATCTCTCTCTTTTAAAAACCATAATATATGTTAGTTTGTTCACAAGGGGCAAGGTTATCGCCAAGGAGAATCTCTATTTTTCCTCTAGGTCAATTTCCCTTATTTCCCTTTGGTGTTCTTCATCAACCTCGGGCTTAGGTCAATGCAAGCACACCACAGTAGGTACGACGATGTCAATTTGGGTTATGTCGTGTGGTTGACCATTAGGGTTCCAGAGCAATCCATCATATATTGTCTAGATAGTGAGGAACGAGACTTAGGTAGGGCAAATCATTTACTGTGTGAGATGTATCGGGACACTTATTGGTCGAAAGTAACTGGCAGCTAAAAGCATTGGCATGATGGTAATGACATTAAGATAAGTCAACCAGGTGAGTTCCCCTATGTGTCTTACATGGCCCAAATCTACCAAGATGTGCACTTAGGATGCCTAGAAGGTTCTAGAAGAGTCTATCTTTTCGTTTGTGTTTAGTGCCATAAAGGCAGTTGTCGGGTGTTGGCAGAAAAAAAAATGTGTTTCATATTTTTTTCCCTTAGGCCTCTACTTTTACAAGATAATAAAAAATCTAAAAAAATGTGATTTCACGATTTCATTTATGCACCTATTTTTTTCAAAAACACAAAAAAAAATCAGAAAAGACCCAAAAAAAGTATATATGTAGATATTCTACAAAAATATAAAAAAATACAAAACAACAAAAATGGGCATACATGTAAATACATTTTACTTCGTTCTTGTTTTTCAATATAAAAAAATCAAACAAAAAGGACAAAAACTCATTTGCTTTCAGCATCACATGTACATATTTTGTTTCCCAGTTTTCATTCTATTTGATTATTTGTGTATATTTCCTTTTCCTTTTACCTTGTTAATGAGGTTTAGTCCTTTGACCTGGCGTTAAGAAAGATATATCATTCTTAGGCAAGGGGCTAAAACGGAGCTACACTAACTTTCTTTTCTAGTGTTGTGAACACGGATCATTCAAGTGCAAATGAGTGACATAACATGAATCCACTCTTAAGGAGCAAAGTTTGTGTACAAAATGGTATTAGGGGAATCCCCGGGTAAAATTTCATGAAGGAGCATTCTGATGTCCATCTGCTTAAGATTAACAGATGCTCAGGTGACCTTAAGTACCACTCAGTTATGTCTAACTTAGGATTAGCCTCAACCAGAGAATAATAACTTCGCGACCATGAACCTTAAGTTCCCCTTCACCAAAAATCGTGACGAGTTTGTGATCTCCAAGTTCTTCGACTGGCCTTTAATAATTCCTCTAGTCTACTAACTTGCATTCTAGATAGGTACAACCCCACATGCATCATATCATCTTCACCATTAACTTCACTAATCGAGGGAGAAGTCCTTCCCCGTTCATGCTTCAAGTTATCCTATTGAGTTATATACAAGTTTTGCCACTTCGCTCTTCAACTAAAATCAATCAAATGAAATTTTAAGTCTAATCTGATCTGATAGGTTGTCTGTTCACCTATATCACAAATTATCTTCTTTTATCGAGTTGATAAGACACGACATAACTCCTTCAACTAAACAGGTGTCCCAAAGTGTGTCAAAGTTTCACGATAGTGTTTGAAGAGCCCTCATGAGCTGTGATTATGTTAACACATAAGACTCACCTACCTTTTTCTTCATCGTCTCTTCAAACACCCTTAAAACTCCCTCTCATTTTTAAAATCCCCTCTCCTATTTTCCAAAAATCCCTCTCCTTTAATCTCTCATCTTTCCTCTCTTCTATCTATCTATTTTACAAATATTATCTTCCTCTTGTTGTCATCTTTAATCTTCTCTCTCATTGCCTTCCCCCCGGGGAGCTCTCTCTTCCCTCTCCGGCGAGACATCCTCCTCCTCTCCTTCTCTTCTTCTCTTCTTCCTCTCTCCCTATCTCTCTCTCGCCTAGTTTCTCTCTTTGGTACGTAGAAGCAGCAGCAGCAAGCCCTGCACCAGGCCTCCCCGCCTGCGCCCGTACGTAGGCCGCCCGTGCCCGCGTCTGCCCCGGCCTGCATCTACGCCCACGCTCGCCCATGGGCCCCACCTCTGCCTGCACGTCAGCCCGCGCCACGCGCCCGCGGTCGCCTGCCCACGCGCCCCTGCACGACCCCGCCAGCCGGCCGCTCCCCTCTCTTCTCTCTACGTGCATGCATGTACGTAGAGGGCACTCTCTCTCTCTCCTCTCCTCTCTATCGCTCTCTCTCGTCTCTCGTCTCTCTCTTCTCTCTCTCTCGTCTCTCTCCTCCCTCTTTCGTCTCTCTTGTTCTCTCTCTCGCTCTTTCTCTCTCTCTTCTTGTTTCTCTCACTTCTCTCTCTCCCCTCTCTCTCATGTCATTTCTTTCCTCTCTCTCTCTCTTGATTTTCTATTTTTCATCATTATTGTAACAGTTGGTTTATTTGTTTTAGTATAAAATATTTTTGTTGTTAATTTTTTATTCTTTAGTGGATTGTAATTTTGAATATCATCTCATGTTACTCTTTATTTCTCTCTCTTTATTTATTTAGCTTAGTTTAGATTTATTTAGTGCAACTTAGTTTTAATATCATCACGTTATTTTCCTAAACAAAAACCCAAAGTTTTCAACTTTAAAATCTATTTCTCCGTGGATTCGACTCGTCTCTCACCACTTAACTATTGTCAAAATATTTAGTGTAGGCCGATAATTTTAAGATTGTTAGCCACGTGTGTAACGACGCATTTGTGGGCTATCAATTTTTGTCGCCGTTGCCGGGGAATTAGATTTTTAGTTTTGATAATCTTGGTATCTTTTGTATATATTCATGCTAATATTTTCTTTCTTTTTGTAGGTGTCAAATAATCTTGGTGTCTTGAAAAAAAAATATATCTAAAAATTGCAGAAAAACAATCAGACAAAAAAAAAAGGGTAAGTTAAGGTGAGTTTCCTTCTCTCTCTCACTCTTTCTATTTGTCTTAATTTCCAAAAGAACGAGGGATTGCGTTGGAGGTAAGTACCCTTAAAACCCTCTTGATTGAGTTTCCTTTTCCTAGTTGCCATGTTTAGATAATTAAAAAAAAATCAATCACTTGAATCCAATCAAAAGATGTTATGTCAAGATTAGAAACTTTCCATATTTAGGACATGCATCATTTAGACTTTCATCTTTAGGTATTTTTCTTTTTGAAAAGTTTCCTTTCTCGTCGAAGATTGCGGGAGGCAAGGTGAGTATTTTGCAACTTTCTTTTAAAAGCATGATCATGCATTGCCATGCTTGCATAGAACCCCTTGCTTGATTTTGTGGTGTGCACATCATTTCTAAAATATTTTAAGGGCAATTTCCCTAACAAGATAAGGTGGGGATTTGATCACCCTTCCTTATCCCACAAACCACAATTTCCTGCATCTTTTGCATTCCCAAGCCTTAATAAAAATCAGTAAGCATTGGCCTTAGGGTTCACACTGAGGTTTAGGTCCACTTGGGCCCACTAATTGGTTTTGGAAACTGGTGTCTAAGGCTAGAGGCTAAAAGGTAAATGCCTAAGTGGAAAAGTGGTTATCTAATTAGGTCCCTACGAAAGTAGGGGGAGCCTCCCACTACCCCACCTCTTACCTGGCCAATGGATATACCTAATAGTGGACTTAAGTTGGTCTATGCCACTTTGTGAGAAATCTCACTTTCAAGTCTAAGATCTCTAGGTCAAATAGGGTAATTGTTTCAAACTTGTTTGTCTTTGTTAAAATAAAATCACCTAAAAAACAAATTTTAAAAAAAAATCTCTCTCTTCTCTCATTTGGTCCTAGTGCATGTATGGTAGGAGATCACAAAGCCCTAATTTGCTAGGACCAATCCCAGAAATTGAGAGAATTCTCCATCCAAGGAAAAATCTTCTGAAAAATCAAATGGCTGAAAATCAAGATAATCAAGAAATCCCCAAATAGATGAAGGATTATTTCATTCCCAGTCAATATCAACCTTCATCTTGTATTAACCTTCCACAAAATCAAGCTCTTCAATATGAAATCAAATCCAGCACTATTCAAATGCTTCCATCGTTTTATGGAAATACCAATGAAGACCCATATAAACATATTGATGAATTCTTGGAAATATGTTCAACTGTTAAAATTCAGAATTTTTCTGATGATGCCCTCAGATTGACCCTTTTCCCATTTTCTCTAAAAGATAAGGCAAAATATTGGTTGGGCACTGTGGGGAAAACCATTAGAACTTGGGCAGAAATGCAACAAGAATTCTTAAAGAAGTTCTACCCTATAGGTCGAACCAATACCATGCAGAGGGCTATTACTGGATTTTCACAATTACCAGGGGAATTGATTCATGAATCATGGGAAAGATTGAAAGAGTTGTTATGGAAATGTCCCCATCATGGTCTTTCAAAATGGCAAATAGTGCAAGCATTTTATGAAGGATTAACTGAACAATATAGGCAGATGGTGGATGCATCATGTGGGGGGACGTTTATGAGCAAGAGTGAAGATGAAGCTTATGATCTCTTTGAAATGCTAAGTGAAAATTCAATTAATCATGCCTCACTTTCATCTTATGAGAGATCTATTGGGCCATCCAAGCGAGCTGGGTTATATGAAGTGAGAAATCGGGCTGAATTGGAGCCCAAATTCGAGAATAATTTCATGGCCCAAAAGTGAGAGAAAGTGGATACTATGGCCCAAACTGTTGCCTCTCTGGCTCAAAAGATGTACCAAATCTTGTCTAGGACCCATCAGGATTCCTTTGGCCCATCCCCCTCGAGCCCATATGTTGGCCCAGACTCCTATCACCAGAAAGTATGTATCTTGTGTGCTAGTCCAGCCCACCATATTAATGAATGTCCAACTGCAGCTCAACTCCCTCCTTTCATCCAAGAACAAGTCCAAGCACCCCAAGGATTCTCCAAGCCCAATTTAGACCCATTTTCCAATTCTTACAATCCGGGCTAGAGAAATCACCCTAATTTCTCTTGGAAAAATCAACAAGCTCCACTTCAAAGACCTAACCCCTCCATGCCTCAAGTCTCGAAACAACCATTCCATAACCAATTTCAGACCCAATCTAATCCTTACAATGGCACTTATGCTAGAGGACCTCAGGTCCAATTCTCTCAGGCAGCCCAATATCCTCCTCCCCAACCTAAGCAAGTTCAGCCCACCTTTCAACAACCCCCTCAACAGAATTTTGAAGAACAATTTAATCAACTTCAATAAATTATCTTGGCCCAACAACAACAATTGCACCAACAACAATAACTCTTGGCTACAAATCAACAGATCATGGCTAGGCTAGAAGCCCAAGTGGGCCAGATGGCTGAGACCACCATGAGAAGGGAAGTGGGCCAATTGCCTAGCCAACCTGTGGCCAACCCAAGGAACCAACCACCAGGCTTTGCTTCACAATCAGGCCTCCTACCTCAACCTGCCCAACGAGCCCAACCAAGAGGCCCACAGTTGGAGAATATAAAAGCCATTTCAAGCTTGAGAAGTGGTAAGGTGCTAAGTGACCCACATAAGGGTAAAGAGGTTGTGAATAATCCTACACAAGAAATCCAAGATGATACTAGTGATAGTGAAGAGGAGCCCATTCAAATTAAGTTGGGGGGGAGAGAACAATGGGAAAGAGAAAGCTCATGAAGATCCAAATTCTTACCAACCAAAAGTACCATTTCCAAGTGCTCTAGAATCAAAGCCCATTAAGAAGAAGAAGAAGTCGGTCCAAGATGAGGAGTTGTTAGAATTGTTCCAACAAGTCCACATCAACATTCCACTCCTTGATGCTATCAAACATGTTCCGGCTTATGCTAAATTTCTGAAAGATTTGTGCACTCCACGAAGGGAATCTAAGACTGCAATTCAGAAAATCTGGCTCTTTGAAGATGTTAGTGCAATCTTGACAAACCACCTCCCTAGGAAGCTGAAGGACCCTGGTGCTCCCCTCATTTCATGTGATATAGGTGGTATAACCTTTGATCGTGCCCTTCTTGATTTAGGGGCGAGTGTCAATCTTCTCCCCACCTTCATTTATGAACAATTCACCATAGGGGAACTCAAGCCCACTTCCATCATTCTGCAGCTGGCTGATCGTTCAGTCAAGACTCCACGAGGATTGATAGATGATGTGATTGTTAAAGTCAATGATTTTTATTTCCCCGTGGACTTTCTCATCCTTGATATGCCTACCAACCAGGAGTTGAGACATACTCCTATCATTCTGGGTTGTCCCTTTCTCGCCACTGCCAAAGCCAACATCAACTGTGCTACGGGGATGATGGACATTTTGTTTGGGGGACAAAAGGTCTCTCTTAATGTGTTCAAAGCCTCTAAATATCCAGATCAAGAAGAAGGTTGTCATTCTATTGACATTTTGACTGAGTCTATTGATAATGATCTGGATGTTGACCAACTTGAGGAGACCAATGCTTTATATGATTCACCACTCCACCCTACTCTTTGGCCCAAAGTTGAGCCTTTGCCAGCCTTGCAATCTGAACTTGCTCTTCCATCACTTCAAAGCCCTCCAAATCTTGAGCTTAAACCTCTTCCAGACTCCCTTAAGTATGTATTCCTAGGCCCAAACCAAACTCTGCCTGTTATCATTGCCTCCAACCTAAGCCCTACCCAAGAAGCCCAATTGATAGAAGTCTTAGAGGAACATAGGGGTGCCATAGGTTGGACAGTGGCCGACCTTAAAGGGATCAATCCATCTATTTGTATACACCACATCTACTTGGAGGACAATGTGAAACCAAGCCGGGAAACACAAAGGAGGTTAAATCCCAACATGAAGGAAGTGGTGAAGAAGGAAGTAGTGAAGTGGCTAGATGCTGGAATTGCTTATCCAATATCAAATAGCCAGTGGGTCAGCCTAACCCAAGTGGTTCCCAAGAAGTCTAGGTTGACAGTTGTGAAAAATGAACAAGGGGAAGAAATACCCACTAGATTGACCACGGGATGGAGAGTGTGCATAGACTATAGAAAGCTCAATGCCATGACTAAGAAAGATCACTTTCCACTCCCATTCATGGATCAAATTCTTGAGAAACTAACGGGCCAACAATTTTTCTGCTTTTTGGATGGTTATTTTGGGTACAATCAAGTGGCAATTTACCCAGAAGATCAAGAAAAGACTACTTTAACTTGTCCTTATGGCACATTTGCTTTTAGGAGAATGTCATTCGGACTTTGCAATGCACCAGCCACTTTTCAAAGGTGCATGATGGTCATCTTCTCTGATATGGTGGGAGAATTCCTTGAGGTATTCATGGATGATTTTTTCTATATATGGGGATTCATTTGAAAAATGTCTGAAAATTTTGGAGAAAGTTTTGGCTAGATGTGTGGAAATAAACTTGGTGCTCAGTTGGGAGAAGAGCCACTTTATGGTTCAAGAGGGCATAGTCTTAGGCCACATTGTGTCTAAGCAGGGTATAGAGGTTGATAAGGTGAAAGTTGGCCTCATTGCTGATCTTCCTCCTCCAACCTCTGTGAGATAAATTCATTCATTTCTTGGCCATGCCGGCTTCTATCACCGGTTCATTCAAAATTTTTCCAAAATTGCCCGCCCCTTAACTCTTCTCCTAGCAAAGGATGTGTAACGACCCCCTTTATACCGGTACGATTATACCAATCCCCATTGGTACAAAGAGCATCGTCACAGTGGGATAGTAACCCAACACTAACCGATAAGGTTGATATGTCCATGAATAATAAAAGAGTACAGCGGAATTAAAAGAAATTCTTTACTTTATTTCATCATCATCACACATTCCACGGTCTATATAGTAAAAGGAAGTACTAGAGTCCACTTTATTACAACTCGAAAGGAATTACATTGCCCAATACATTGTCCATATGAAAGACATTATTCAATGCTATGAAATAAAACAACTATCAAAAGCAGATCTCCTCAATTACTACTTCTTGTTTGCTGCTCCAATTTTCTCTAATCTCCCTTCAGTTACGGAGTAACCTGTCACACCTGTACGCCGAAGCAAGTATGAGTCTTACAAGACTCAGCAAGTAATCTAAAACATCAAACTTATACATATCACGTACACATTATACTACCAACCATAATGAGACACATGCTATCATACTAATCACAATAATTCATATAGCATAAACTTTAATGGTTAACAACACATAGGTCTCCCAAACACATTCCAAATTAACACATGCTCATATTAATTTATAAAATAACATACATCTACACAAGTTCTCTACACATGATATATTCTATGATACATAGTTCAAATCCTTGTCATATCATTGCACGATTTAATCAAATTTGAACATAAGGTTATGTACAAGATGACGAATACTTTTAGCATAGTATTTAGTCAATTTCACATGCATTCATATCACTTTTTCATATAATTAACTTGTTGTTCTAAGGTAAAATTTATCATACACTCATGATATGATGCAAATCTTTCTATCGTAGTTAAGCATAATCCAATTAATACATACATGACATGAACATATGCACTATTAAACACCTATCATGTAACATGATATATTAGTCTAAACATTTTTCCTTATTGTGTAACAACTCTACCATTTAAAACATGCAATTATACATAACGTAGATAATAACCTAACATGATCTCTATTTATTTTTCACATGCACTTTTCTCATTTAATTGCACATTTCATTCGCTGTTTTAATATGAATAATTCACCATGATACCACATTTATTAAACATGGAATGAAGATTTA
This sequence comes from Colocasia esculenta, assembly GCA_014218235.1. Classification (NCBI taxonomy): domain Eukaryota; kingdom Viridiplantae; phylum Streptophyta; class Magnoliopsida; order Alismatales; family Araceae; genus Colocasia; species Colocasia esculenta. The sequence goes on along the minus strand of CM024759.1, from coordinate 14,016,785 downwards.
AAAAAAATACATTCAATTAGAATGACAATCATCTACAATTAAACATGGAACTACATACAAAATGAATAGCAATTTCTATCATGGACTTAGACATTATTTTATGTGTTTATCAACATCATAATCTCATTTAGCTTGCTGTTTCGACATGAATCGAACTTTATTACATGAATTTACATGTATTCTCATGCTATCTTATTCATTGTCAAATTTACCTACTTATTCTTCCGCATTGCATTTCTTTACATGTTTACATGCACATATTCATTCATACCACCATATGGAGATTATTAAACTATATTACATAACATTAAACATGGTACAAAACATGATATTATAATTACAATAGTAACACATGAATGTCTTAAATAAATAAACATGTAATGATACATTGGTTTTCACCTACACTTGTACTTACGCTATCTTTTACTCTTCCTTACATATAAATTTTCACTCCTTCCATTGCATTTACTCTTGCATTCACATTTATCACTTTACACTATGTTCACATTTAATCTCTTAAGTTACCATGACACATAGTCCTAACTACCAAGTAGAGGAAAACAATCACTTTAGCACTTAGCGCTCATCACTTAGCACTTAGCACTCACTTTCACATATTCATCACCTAGGCAATGTGGTGACAAATCTAGGTAACTGCGCAGAATCGGGAGAAGCTCTCTCCACCCTAACCAGCGGTACTTGTCCACCTCCAGGATTTTATCCTAATGCCCTTAGGATTTATCTCATGACGTTGAGCCTTCCATAGGGACTTTTCTATGGTACAGCTCTCAGACCCCTATGGTAGCAGTGTCACACTTGGCACACATTTTACCTTAACCACATTCTCATTCTCATCACATTATTACTCATGCTTATACACAACTTTCATTCAAATTCTACGTTCACTTTGCTTAATATTCACAATTCCGTTTACAGATATTCACATTGTTGTTTAACAGTGATAAATCGCTCAAGATAAGGCATTAACATTGTAACACCCCGAAAATTTTTATTTGTTGAAAAACTTGAAAAATAAAGTTATTAGACTTAACCATTATTCTTAAATTGAATTAATTGATATCTGGGAATGTTTAGCATTAATGAACGTTTCCCCAGTGTCGTACTCAGAGGTGCGCGCTCCCACAGGGCGACATCGGAAAACGACAACGAAATGAAAATCTGATAACACCATAATTTCTAGAAAAATGAGTGGAACTCGAAAATATAAATATCCAAATTTTTCGGCGTACGGACGTTGACGATAAGTCGACGCGACTATTTTTCGGGTGATTTTTCACCTAGTGTAAAATAAAATCTAAAAATTAAATAAAATCACCATAATTTGTAAAATCATAGCATTAGCTTATGGTTGAAATTTCAATACAAATAGACTTTGTTTGGATATGTTTACATCAAATATAATGGACCAGCTGAATTAAGGGCCATTTACGGTAACCGATTTTTGGGTTTTTCCTGGAGCTTACGTGTAAGGCTCCTAAAGGGTCATTACACCAGAGGGTTGGTCTATGATTAAGGTCTCTTGCGTGTAACCAAGAGGTAGGATGCATGGGCAACGTGTCAAGGTAAAAACCAAAAAGTTCTTACCATGACACCTCATGGCCGACGTGCCTCTGCATGAGAAAGTCGTGAGGCTTATAAAACCCACTTTCCTTCTCTCCATAACAGCCTTTTCTACGCTCCTGTTCTTGCTTTCCATTGCTCTTGGATACTATAAGTGTTGTGGAGGAGCTCCTAGAACTGCTGCTGGGGAGCAATTGGAGTTGCTAGCTCCGTTGCACTTGCAACTACTTCCACCTCTGCTCCGGTTGCTACTGTAGCTGCTACACTTGATGCGAACGCTGTTGGCATATCATCAACTTTGAGGGGGAAACATTTCTCTTGCTGGGTGTGGGATTTTCGTCTAGAATACTTGCAGGTTATCAATTAGCAAGGTAGGATTTGATCCTCTTCCTTTCTCTTCTAACTCATGTTCTTGAACATGCTTTAGAACCTATTGTTTGGATGTTCCAGTTAATGTTCTAGTGTCATGAACCCCTCTAGCACTACATGTGTGTCTTGTGTTGCTGTAGAAGCTACTCTTTAAGTTCACATAATCTCTGTTTGGAAAGGATACTCTTCCAGTATCATGTGGTAGCAGGTTCCTAGCTATCCATGTATAGGATTCATCTCCCTCTAATTCTGTTCTATCTTTCGTTCATGACAATGAGGTCTTGATAAAGGAACAAGTTATATACCAGTAACTCCCCTGTTCCTACCTCAATTGTGATAAACACATTCATATTAGAAAGGATAGGATCCTTGTCCCACTGGGAGATCAAGATCTTTCTTCCACTTTTGATACTTGTTCATGTTATGGAGTTGTGTAAAAGTCTTAACATCTTTAGAAACATGTAGGGACTTCTATTTAGTTTTTATATACTTCCAGTCTTGAATTAGAACTATGAAAAACATTGTAATTTAGTGTTCATATTGTAGGATTTTCCAATAAACCATTGCTATCAAATTCATGCTTCCAATACTACACTACATTAGCTTATAGCCGGCCAAGTTCGAATTATCAATCTCTTGTTTCATCCCGATTGTTTAGCTTATAAACTACTGTGAGAACTTCAATTAGACTCTTCTATTTGATATTAAACATGTCTTGGGTTATAAGTTTTATAATTAGGGCCTTTAGAACAGATTTGCAAAGCACTTCTAGAAGTTCTGCAGCTACCTGTCGACAGCCGGCCCAAAGCTGTCGACAGGCGCATGCTACCCAGAACCCAGATAACTAGGACTGTGTGTAGCTATCGACAGGCCCCTGGTTTCTGTCGACAGATACACACAGTCCAACAAACCTGAGTTCTGTCTGTAGCCATCTGTCGATAGCCCCTTCTCACCTGTCGACAGCTATGACCCTGATTCAAATTTCAGCACTTTTTCATGTGTAAATCCTTTCTCAAAGTTCATCCTAATAGCCTACCAAGTTACCCTCTTATTTACTTTGATATTTACTGTCATTCTACTGTAAGAAATACCCAATTGAGGTACCTTTCTCACCCTTGAAATATTCTTGAGGTTGTTAACTACGAAAGGTACCCCGTTGAGTCCATTCTTCTGTAATCGGTAACTGAGTTCATGTAACTTAATGTCTTGAGAATCCAAATACTTGAACACCTTGTAAGTTATGATTAACTGATGATGATGACATTTATTGGGTCCTTGGACCCCACTTGACTGATATGCCTGTGCAAATAGGGCTGGTCCAGTCCTGGGAGGAGCACCCGAATTCATTTACTGGTCGTACGGATTGATAAAGGACAACTGACTGTCTAGCAAATTGGGCTGGTCCAATCCAGGGGGAACACCCGAATTCAATTACTGGCCGTACGGAATGATAAAGGTCAACTGGATGTTTGGCATAGCATCAAATACTGTTGATTATAGTCATCCTGTTACCTGATATTGTTGATTACAGTCATCCTATTACCAACTCTGTGTGATATATATATATATAGGAACCAAATTTTGAGATTCACTGTGAATTCCTGAGCATGTTTTGTAATTCAGTACCACTGTTCCAATTTTCATTATCATGATAAGATATTTGTTTGTTCATCTTTGGTATCAGTTAAGTCTTTTCTTGTGTTTACATGAACTAGAACTTGAGTTTCAATGTGAATTCTTGAGCATATCCCATGTATCCATTCTATTGTTTCACATTCACTGTCATATTTAGATGCTTGTTGGTCCATCTATGATTTCACTCAAGCCTTTTCCTTGATCATCATACCGTTTAATCCTTTGATTTGAGAATTTGAATCCTACTGGGCTAGTTAGCTCACTAAATACTATTTTTCAGGTATCTAGAAGGCGGGAACTTCGGGATTTGTGTGTGGAGAGACCATCCTTGACGACATTTTACTTTTGAGATTATAAATTGGAAATCTTGTAATATTCATAGAATGACAATTGTCAAATTTTTATTTAATAGAGCTCCTGAGCAATTTGCTACTCAATTAGTTTAAATTTTACTCTTGATTCCTTTTGCGTTCACATTCTGGCATTTATAGATATATTAAATGTCGGGACGTGACAGAATGGTATTAGAGCATTAGTTCGATAAACCTAGGGATAACCTGTGAGGATGGGTAGAAAGCCTGAGGTTAAGCTAAATAAGTATAGTTGGATATAGATTGTATTGAGTATGAAATGAAAATTTAAAGGATTCCTTCTTTCTTTCATTCTTGCTTCTCATTCCTACACAAGAACTTCATAATTAAAGTGTTTACCATGTATACACACTTGAAACAACCATAGATGTGTTGTTCTATTTCTTGTAACCATGCTTTAGCTAAAGTTTATGTTATGACTCAAGCATACTATGAAACTCATCCTATTAGAAGCAAGAAAATGTTGTCAGGAAGTGTTGCACTCCTAGCTATCATCTTTTCTTAGATTTCCATGCCATAATATATCCTTATTGTTCTACTTGTTTCCCTCATGGAAAGTGGTGTTTAGAACTGGAAACAAAACTCTTTTGATGTTGTCAATCATATAAAAATTCATAGGAGTAATTGGTAGAATTTCCTATGGTAGTTTTTCAAGATTCCTAGAAGTTTAGATCACACCTGTCGACAGCCAGCATTTACCTGTCGACAGGTAACATGCTTCCAGAACCCAGAAATGCAGAACTGACAGTAACTGTCGACAGCCACTCCCTAGCTGTCGACAGATACCCTCAGAACCAGAAAAACCTTACTCTGTCTGTTGCTATCTGTCGACAGCCACTTCCTAGCTGTCGACAGACACCAGTCTGTGATGAATTGGTCCTTCTTCAGTCAGTTAGAAGAGTCAGCAGGCACTCTGTAGAAATGAAACTCATACCTTATTTACATTCCCTTAAGATATTACATGTAAATAAGGAAGTACCCCCCATTTGAATCCAATAAAAATATCAGAAAAATCATAACTCTTACCAATAAAAAGTCAACTCTCCCACCGAAGAAGAAAAATGCAATTTTTGCGATTCCATCAAAATAGCGTCTTTCTAATTTCTCACAATTTAGCCTACCTAAAAATTTCATAATTCAAGTAAACCTAGTAGAATGATAAAAATTCAAGGTCCGGTGAAAAATGATAAACACACATATGACTTCTCCAAGGGAGCCCTCTCCTACTGAAAGAAAAGTCAAACCTGTTCACCCCTTAATTTACGTCAAAATGACTTTTGCATTCATATGTTATTATATCCAACTCTAAACAAGAATTAGTAAATGAATGATTCAATCGATCATATAGATTTCATGACTATCCTCGTGATATATTCTTCCGTTGACTTTCCAATTTTCTTCGATTCTAAATTATTATACCACTGAGATAGATTATTTAATCATTATCTACATCCATTCCTTACTAAACCAAGTAAGACTCTTTAATAACTTAAATGTGTTTAACACTCACATAATTGATGAATCAAAATTTCAAGATTGTTTTAAATCTCACGAATCTTATACGCATGGTAGGATTAAATCTATTTATCTCTACTGAAGTGGATAACCAAATAGATTGGTGAAGAAAAGAAATAGAAAAAAAAAATCTACTGGAGTAATTTCTGAAGAAATGCAAGAATATGTAAACATTTTGTACTAAAGTTTGGATTTGGTCAGATAATTCCTTAAACTCCTAATAGCATTTCCTTCAGGCTAGAGTTTATTGCATTCTTCTTCTAACTATAACATAAGGATCAATTGTCTCTAAGTTGAGATTAAATCTCAAAATTTTGCTTCAACTAATCAGTAGCTTGGCGTGTCAACGCACACAAACAAATTGATTTGGGACATTAGGAAGTTTTAGAAAAATCAACTCCATGTTTTCTAGACTTGACCTCAAGCAGGTGATCGCAGTTTTGATTAACTTAATTTAAATTTGTTTACTCAGCCCGCGTAATGGGAGAAGAAGCACATTGGAAAGAGGTTCAACATGCAATGGACAACCTTGCTCAGTCCTTAGAACGAGTAGTTCCCGTTGTTGATCAAGGAAAAATGAAGCTGTATAAGAATATTAATAGTCCAAACTCTCAAGAAACAATAAGTATTATAGTGTCCATATGGAAGAAGACAGTTCTCCTCAGTAATAGAGAAATAGCTGGCAAACAGAAGATGAAGCAGAGCAAAGAGAACAAAAAGATTAAGAAGGCCAACAAGCAAGCGAACATTAAGGCACAACTTAAGGAAGCTTGTGCATGTTGTCACAAATCAGGTCATGTCAAAGAGAACTGTTGGCGGAAACTAGGAGCATGTTTAAAGTGCGGAAGTCTAGAGCATCGGATCTCAGAATGTCCTGTACTCTCTCAGAGCAAAGACAAGAGTTCAAGAAAACTTGAAGCCATAGGGAAAAAGTGACTGAAGCTATTAGAAGTAATTTCATGTATAAGTCAATAGGACTTGAGTATAGTGACAAATACTTGAGTTTAGTTGTTACAATATATCAAAACTTGGTATGTTTTGCCAATCAATGTAACTTTATAAGGCTAACTATAGAATTCTGTAATAGAAATCTTATGGGATAAATAAAATTCTTGTTGTCTATCTCCATATTCTTCACATTCATCATTCTTGTCATACTTTATTAACCTTCCCAAGAGAATATGTATTTACATAACTCTCTAAGGAATAAAGTTATTCCTTAGTGGGGGAGACTTTGAGTATGATATACCACTGCCAGTGATAAAGAACATAGTGAAGGTTGTACTTAATTGAACTCATAATCACAACATGGCTCTTTAATATCTAAAGATGCTAATATTTAGATCCCCATCAACTAACGATGATATGATTATATAGAGAGTGTAAACATTGTATGACATAATAATCATGACAGGATTGGTGAAACTAATCTGGATTAGATAAAGTTTCAAAGACTGATAACTTACATCTTTGTGATCCATCCAAACTAGTCAAGAAGTTTGGAGGACCAAACTCTGTTTAGTGGGGGAGAGTTGTAACACCCCGAAAATTTTTATTTGTTGAAAAACTTGAAAAATAAGGTTATTATACTTAACCATTATTCTTAAATTGAATTAATTGATATCTGGGAATGTTTAGCATTAATGAACGTTTCCCCAGTGTCGTACTCAGAGGTGCGCGCTCCCACAGGGCGACATCAGAAAACGACAACGAAATGAAAATCCGAGAACACCATAATTTTCAAAAAAATGAGGGGATCTCGGAAATATAAATATCCAAATTTTTCGGCGTACGGACGTTGACGATAAGTCGACGCGACTATTTTTCGGGTGATTTTTCACCTAGTGTAAAATAAAATCTAAAAATTAAATAAAAATCACCATAATTTGTAAAATCATAGCATTAGCTTATGGTTGAAATTTCAATACAAATAGACTTTGTTTGGATATGTTTACATCAAATATAATGGACCAGCTGAATTAAGGGCCATTTACGGTAACCGATTTTTGGGTTTTTCCTGGAGCTTACGTGTAAGGCTCCTAAAGGGTCATTACACCAGAGGGTTGGTCTATGATTAAGGTCTCTTGCGTGTAACCAAGAGGTAGGATGCATGGGCAACGTGTCAAGGTAAAAACCAAAAAGTTCTTACCATGACACCTCATGGCCGACGTGCCTCTGCATGAGAAAGTCGTGAGGCTTATAAAACCCACTTTCCTTCTGTCACGCCCCAACGCGGAATATCGGAGCGCGAAGGCAGTTGCAAGAAAAAGGTATAGAGCGAATACTAGACATCAAACCATTACACATTGAATAATACTAAAGCAAATCTTTCTCATTAATAACTTTTCCAATGTCTAGTTACAACCACTAATACCAGAGCCATTCCATAGGGCCCAATTACATTGCAATAAAAGGAAATGACTAACTACAACTCTAAGATAACATAATGACTCGAGGGTACTCCAGGCTTCACTCTTGGTCATTCCCCTCTTCGTGAGTGTATGTGTCATCCTCGGTCTCACCTGAGAACACAACATCAAATAACGTAGGGTGAGCGATAACGCCCAGTAGGACTTAAATCTCAGGCTCAAGCAGGCTTTAAATAATTAACGCATTTAATGGCAGAGTATCTAAAGATAGCAGGTACAAGAGAGTCAAATATAGCAAGAGGTAGCACAATAGCACGAGAGCGAGTATAGTTTCCAAAGTAGCACAATATCGAGTATAACACGAATAGCAGGATGGCCATAGCACAACTAGCACAAGTATAGTAATAGCACGACGAGTATAGCACTTGTTTGTCATTCTAGACATCGAGAGAGTATAGCATGTTTTGTGTTTTTGATTGTCATATAGATAGTCGAGATAGATAGCACTTGAGTGTAATGCCAAACACTCTGATCATTTAACTCCCATGGGCACTAGCACTTTCGGGCGCACATCCCAGGACCAGATCGGGCCCTTTATATATTGCCAGGCATTGGTTATATTGTTTATCTTTAGACAATCAGTCAATGGCCAATATAGAGTACCAAGAAGTAGATGAGAGCACTAGATGAATAGACGAGAAAGTAGAGTGAACGTGAATAGACGAGCGAGTAGAGTACAGATGAGAGCTAGTGGTCATTGCACGTAATTCGTCGAGTAATCAGGCGATAGTAACAGTTGCACAACTCACGCACTTGGTGTTGGCAGTCAGGTGGAACTCACGACCCTACCACTGGCCTTGTTATGCACAGGTCCAGAGGTCCGGCGTGATTTAAGACGAGAGTGAATCTCTAATAGCCGTTTGGATCATATAGATCCCTAAAGGGTATCATAGGTATTAGGGTACAACCGGCTCGTCGACCATGTGGGAATCCATGATTAGAGGAGACTTACGGAGGCCTTGTGCAAGAGTTCACTAGTCCGGCGAAAGGAATATCCGACGGAGAGTTCACCACAAGCCAAGTAAAGTGTGTATATAAAACATGTGCTCGACGTTCTAGAGGAATTCTAGAACAGTGGAGCGTCGATATCGGTATATAAACAACGCAAGAAACGAATACAAGTCCTTTAAAATAGGGCAATTAATATACTTTATTGCAATAAATTACCAGATACATTATGAGATATTTTCTGCAAGATTTCAGCCATATATGGATGGTTCAAGTGTGTGCAAGTGCAAGAGAAATCATAGATAGAAATAAATCGTGAACATGTATTTTAAATCATTCAATATAGCACCATTTTTAAGTAGGGTTTTTACTGGGGGTATAATGATAAGAAGGTGACATAAATTATTTTTATGGACTTTCATAAAAAAAAACTGAGAAGGCGACATAGGTCAATGAGCATTGCGACAGGGGCCAGGCAGAACGCGACAGGGTCCTGTACGGGTTGCGACATGGCTGTCTGTTCAGGCGACTAGAACGCGACGTAGGTACTGTCGCATTCAGAAAGCGACAAGGAAGGCGTCGCGATGACTTGAGAAAGCGACAAGGAAGGCGTCGCGATGACTTAAGAAAGCGACAAGTGGATGGTCGCAATCAGACCCAGAAGGCGACATATCGGCCTGTCGCAATCTGGTTGTCTGCACCTGGCCCTGACAGGATTCAGACTAGGCTTTGGATTGCGGGCCAACTTGAAATCGAATGATACAGGGTGCTTTGAAAAATCATAACTAATTGTATAGTGAACGAAAAATCATGAAACTAGTTGCAAATTAAACTAGACATGTAAGGGTACTTCCAATAAATAGGGATTCGAGAGAGAACATGGTTTGAACATGGTTTGAGTATGAACAACAATGAGTAACATAGAACATGACATAGAGAGCAAGACTGATTTAATTCGAGCAACATGCTCAAGGAAATTTAGGCTTTTTAGGGGCAAATGATCCCTAACAACATGAAGTATCTACAGTAAAACTTTCGTAGCATGGGATCAAGTATACATAGAGATTTGAATTAAACATGACACCTCGGGGTTATCATGTTTGCAGTTCTTCAAAAATTAAGAACAAAAGATAGGATGGATGGAAAAATATGAAACTTGGGGGTTTCGTTCAAGAGGGTAGGAAGAACCTACAGAAAAAGTTTCATGGTTTATGCTTGTGAGAATGCCTACCTTGACTTGATTTGTCTTCTAGGGCTAGAACTTGAAGAACAAGGGAAGAAGCTTCAATCTCTTCTTCTCTCCACGAAATCCTCTCCTCCTTAGCCTCCTCTCCACGTCCAGCAACTCTTGGCAACGAGCTAGGGTTGCCCAAGGGAGTTTAGGAGGTGTATTTATGCAAGTATGTATTTCTATTCCTACTACTACTCTAATTCCTCTTAAATTACGAAATTTCCTTACTCTAACCTTCCTTCCTTGCTTTCCAATCTCTATTTAGACTTGGAAAAGATCCAAATTCGTGCTAACCCATATGGGGTAGGTTTAGGAATCCAATTCCAACTCTAACTTCCTATTTAATACATTAAATGCCCTTTTCTATTTAGGTAATAATTTAGTTACGAATTTAGGGTATTTTCCTATTATTCTCACTTTGTAAATTCATATTTTTGACCCAATAAATTCTATAAGATCCAATAAGCAAAGCCCATTACTCTTTTCCATTTAATGGGTTTTATTTAATGCTCTATTCAAATATTCATTTAGCTAGGTTTTAAATTTTTTATTTAAATTTTTATTTTTCACAAAAATTCATGTTGCTACACCTTCTCTCCATAACAGCCTTTTCTACACTCCTGTTCTTGCTTTCCATTGCTCTTGGCTACTAGAAGTGTTGTGGAGGAGCTCCTAGAACTGCTGCTGGGGAGCAATTGGAGTTGCTAGCTCCGTTGCACTTGCAACTACTTCCACCTCTGCTCCGGTTGCTACTGTAGCTGCTACACTTGATGCGAACGCTGTTGGCATATCATCAACTTTGAGGGGGAAACATTTCTCTTGCTGGGTGTGGGATTTTCATCAAGAATACTTGCAGGTTATCAATTAGCAAGGTAGGATTCGATCCTCTTCCTTTCTCTTCTAACTCATGTTCTTGAACATGCTTTAGAACCTATTGTTTGGATGTTCCAGTTTATGTTCTAGTGTCATGAACCCCTCTAGCACTACATGTGTGTCTTGTGTTGCTATAGAAGCTACTCTTTAAGTTCACATAATCTCTGTTTGGAAAGGATACTCTTCCAGTATCATGTGGTAGCAGGTTCCTAGCTATCCATGTATAGGATTCATCTCCCTCTAATTCTGTTCTATCTTTCGTTCATGACAAGGAGGTCTTGATAAAGGAACAAGTTATATACCAGTAACTCCCATGTTCCTACCTCAATTGTGATAAACACATTCATTTTAGAAAGGATAGGATCCTTGTCCCACTGGGAGATCAAGATCCACTTTTGATACTTGTTCATGTTATGGAGTTGTGTAGAAGTCTTAACATCTTTAGAAACATGTAGGGACTTCTATTTAGTTTTTATATACTTCTAGTCTTGAATTAGAACTATGAAAAACAATGTAATTTAGTGTTCATATTGTAGGATTTTCCAATAAACCATTGCTATCAAGTTCATGCTTCCAATACTACACTACATTAGCTTATAGCCGGCCAAGTTCGAATTATCAATCTCTTGTTTCATCCCGATTGTTTAGCTTATAAACTACTGTGAGAACTTCAATTAGACTCTTCTATTTGATATTAAACATGTCTTGAGTTATAAGTTTTATAATTAGGGCCTTTAGAACATATTTACAAAGCACTTCTAGAAGTTCTGCAGCTACCTGTCGACAGCCGGCCCAAAGCTGTCGACAGGCGCATGCTACCCAGAACCCAGATAACTAGGACTATGTGTAGCTGTCGATAGGCCCCTGGTTGCTGTCGACAGATATACACAGTCCAGCAAACCTGAGTTCTGTCTGTAGCCATCTGTCGACAGCCCCTTCTCACCTGTCGACAGCTATGACCCTGATTCAGATTTCAGCACTTTTTCATGTGTAAATCCTTGCTCAAAGTTCATCCTAATAGCCTACCAAGTTACCCTCTTATTTACTTTGATAATTACTGTCATTCTACTGTAAGGAATACCCACTTGAGGTACCTTGCTCACCCTTGAAATATTCTTGAGGTTGTTAACTACGAAAGGTACCCCGTTGAGTCCATTCTTCTGTAATCGGTAACTGAGTTCATGTAACTTAATGTCTTGGGAGTCCAAATACTAGAACACCTTGTAAGTTATGATTAACTGATGATGATGACATTTATTGGGTCCTTGGACCCCACTTGACTGATATGCCTGTGCAAATAAGGCTGGTCCAGTCCTGGGAGGAGCACCCGAATTCATTTACTAGCCGTACGGATTGATAAAGGACAACTAACTGTCTAGCAAATTGGGCTGGTTCAGTCCAGGGGGGAACACCCGAATTCAATTACTGGCCGTACGGAATGATAAAGAGCAACTGGATGTTTGGCATAGCATCAAATACTGTTGATTATAGTCATCCTGTTACCTGATATTGTTGATTACAGTCATCCTGTTACCTACTCTGTGTGAATATATATATATATGAACCAATTTTTGAGATTCACTGTGAATTCCTGAGCACGTTTTGTAATTCAGTACCACTGTTCCAATTTTCATTATCATGATATGATATTTGTTTGTTCATCTTTGGTATCAGTTAAGTCTTTTCTTGTGTTTACATGAACTAGAACTTGAGTTTCAATGTGAATTCTTGAGCATATCCCATGTATCCATTCTATTGTTTCACATTCACTGTCATATTTAGATGCTTGTTGGTCCATCTATGATTTCACTCAAGCCTTTTCCTTGATCATCATACCGTTTAATCCTTTGATTTGAGAATTTGAATCCTACTGGGCTAGTTAGCTCACTAAATCCTATTTTTCAGGTATCTAGAAGGCGGGAACTTCAGGATTTGTGTGTGGAGAGACCATCCTTGACGACATTTTACTTTTGAGATTATAAATTGGAAATCTTGTAATATTCATAGAATGACAATTGTCAAATTTTTATTTAATAGAGCTCCTGAGCAATTTGCTGCTCAATTAGTTTAAATTTTACTCTTGATTCCTCTTGCGTTCACATTCTGGCATTTATAGATATATTAAATGTCGGGACGTGACAAACATGCTGCTAACTTTCCATTTATACTATTACTCGAACATGCACAACATGACTATTTTCACATTTAAAATAATGAAAATACCTATTGTCATCAGAATTTCACGAAAATTTTATCATAAGTGAAAGACAGTAAACAAAACACATGCTCCATTTTTCAGATTTTTATGAACAGAAAATGTAATTATAACAATTAATCCAAACCACAGGTGCATTTCTCACAAATTTCTTAAAATAGATATTTCCAATAAAATAGTCTAATTTGACAGTGTCAATGTGTTTATACTATAATCATATCATTACAGAAAATTCACCATGCCCGAACTCACAACTGTCCTAATTATACAAATTAAACATGCTCATCTTATGGTCAGAATTCGATCTCCAGAATTTTAATAAATAACATAAATCATGGAAATTCACAAAAATCTCATGACATGACCTACTAATCACCCTTGACCCCTCATAAAAATTTCAGCAGAAAAACATAGCCAGAAATCATTTAAACATATTAAACAATATTTTTCAAAACACTAACGAACTTAACTGCATGGTCCTGGCCGCCAACTGGGTTAACTGTGACATCTCTTGCCGTCAACTGATGAACTTGACGGCAAGGGATGTTGCCGTCAACTTCCATACAGCAATATGCATAGACACACTCACATGTACGGGGAAGTTTGAGGGTCCAAGATGCGAGGAAAAATCCGTAAAAATCATAGGTCTTAGGGGACATGTATAGGAAAGATGTACATAGTTTACTTGCCTCTAATAAAATCCTAGAAGATCAAATCTTTGTCGTTGAAGCCCTCCTCGGCCAGAGGAAGAGGGTGCTCAGAAACTCCTTGGATCTTGTTCTCCCGTTGATGTAGATCGTTCCTCGGGGTTGGGGATGCCTCCTTGATAGTTAGACTACTCTCCAGTCATCGTAGATCACCCAAAAAATCCTCCAGTCGCTGGATCAGAGCTTGGGAAGTTCAGCTTTTCTCAGTCAGAAAACTAGGGTTTCACAATGACCAAAAAGGCTTTGTGCGGCCAAAAAATGGGTTTTTATAAAGATGGATGGGTTGGATACGCATTGGGATAGGTTACCCAGGGTTTAGGAAGGGTTTCCTAATCTGGAACCGGCCATAAAGCGAGCATTAACAAATCTGGAACCGTTACGCAGGATGATATTAACGTCAACATCGGTTGTAGTCAACTGCACATTTGACGTCAAGGGGCTGGCCGCCAACTTGAGGTTGACGTCCAGGGGGTGGTCGCCTACCTGGGGTTGGCGTCCAGGGATGTGGACGCCAACCACTCTGGCGTCCAGGCCTTGGCCGCCAACTCCCCAGTGCAGTCAAGACCCTGATAAACCCCGAAATAAATGCGCAAAACACTAAAATAATTTAATATATATAAAAATAATCACATATACCCTTACCACCTGAAGTACACGCATTCCAAAATTTTTATTTAAATATAACTTATACTAATCATAATTAAGGATAATATACATCAATAACATGCACATAAGCACATATACATTAACTTTACATGACTACATACATCGCATGTATTTATAATGAAATGTGTTCATCATTATTCAAATTCTACATATACATTATCATTCAAGCACCTTACACATCATAAATAATTTAACATGCTTAAAGTAATTAAGTATCATTTAAACAAGATTAGCATATATATGTACACCTATATATACACCATGGTTACTTACAACATGTTTAAAATAACTAAATGGAATAGATACATTCATAATTAAATAATGCATACATTGATAGCTAGATAATACATGCACACTCATGTTTATATTTATACTTGTACAGAAATAGCTCTCATGATCCTACATGGCCTATATCATTATTTACTTATCACATGCACAATATTACTTAGCTATTTTATGCTTCAGATTTTTGGTATACACCTTATACATAAATTTAACTAATTGTCTATTCTTACCTAACTATCATGTATATACATACATGAACTAATGAGAAAGCATAGAAATGATAATATGCACAATTGAATACACACGTTACTCACGCGACAAGCAAAGACATATACACCATATGAAAGAAAGAAAATTTTGGGGTATCACAGGATGTCCCATTTCACTTTGATGATGCTTGTTTAGAGGCATTCACTACTTTGAAAGAGGCTTTGACCAAAGCTCCCATTCTTCAAACTCCTGATTGGTCATTGCCCTTTGAGATCATGTGTGATGCCTCTGACTATGCCTTAGGTGCTGTTTTGGGACAAAGAGTTGATAAACGTCCTGTGGTGATCTATTATGCGAGTCGCACCCTCGCTGATGCTCAATTGCATTACACCACCACGGAAAAAGAACTTCTTGCTATAGTCTTTGCCCTTGAAAAATTTCGATCTTATCTTTTAGGGGCAAAGGTTATCATCTACTCAGATCACTCTGCTTTGAAATATCTCTTAGCTAAGAAGGACTCCAAACCAAGACTCATCAGATGGATCCTTCTCCTTAGTGAGTTTGATTTGGAGATTCGGGATAAGAAAGGAACTGAAAATGTTGCTGCTGATCACCTATCCCGAATTCTCATCCCTAAAAGTGCTCCAATGCATGATTCTTTCCCTGATGAACACCTCCTTGCAATTTCTCATAGGACAGCCCCTTGGTATTCTCACATTGTCAACTATCGTGTTGTGGGTCAAATTCCTGAAGGATGGTCAAAGAATGAAAGGGACCATTTTTTCACCAAGGTCAAACACTATTTCTGGGATGACCTTGAATTATTTTTCATGGGTCCTAATCAAGTCATTAGGAGGTGTGTCCCCAACGAAGAGCAACAAAGCATCTTCAATTTCTGTCACACTCTAGCTAGTGGGGGACACTTCTCGGGGAAGAAAACTACTGCTAAAGTCTTGCAAAGTTGGTTTTACTGGCCCACATTGTTCAAAAATGCTTATGAATTCAGCAAGACATGTCTTAGATGCCAAGCTGTGGGCAAAAATTCTAGGAGAGACATGATGTCACTCAACCCCATTTTGGTGGTGGAAATTTTTAATGTCTGGGGAATAGATTTCATGGGGCCATTCCCTTCATCCTTTGGCAATGAGTACATCCTTGTGGCTGTTGATTATGTGTCTAAATGGATTAAGGCCATTGCCACCTGCACCAATGATCACAAGGTTGTCATGAAATTCGTGCGTAGGAATATCTTCTCCAGATTTGGGTGTCCTCAGGCTATTATAAGTGATGGGGGATCTCATTTCACTCATTCCCAATTTCGAGCTTTGCTTAAAAGATATGTGATAACTCACAAAATTGCCACCCCCTACCATCCCCAGACAAGTGGCCAAGTGGAAGTGTCCAATAGGGAGATCAAAAACATTCTCCAAAAGACCGTTAGGCCCGACATGAAAGATTGGTCAGAAAGATTGGATGATGCTTTGTGGGCCTATCGGACTGCATATAAGACTCCCATTGGCATGTCTCCCTACAGGTTGATTTTTGGTAAAGCCTATCACCTCCCTGTTGATTTAGAGCATAGGGCTTATTGGGCCATTAAACAATTCAATCTTGACTTAGCCCAAGCTGGATCACATAGAGCCCTCCAACTGCATGAGCTTGAGGAATTGCGCAATGAAGCCTATGAGAATTCCAAGATATATAAAGCTAAGACCAAAATCTTTCATGACAAACACATTTTGAGGAAATCCTTCCATCCTAATCAAAAGGTCTGGCTCTTTAACTCTAGGCTGCGCTTATTTCCAAGTAAATTGAAATCTCAATGGGACGGACCATTCATTGTTGTCAAAGCTTTTGACCATGGTGCTGTTAAAATTCTTGATCCTGAAAATGGTCAAACTTTCACTGTTAATGGTCAACGTCTCAAACCTTACTTGGAAAACATGCACCTCACACCTAAAGAATCCATTCCTCTAAATGACCCTGAGTAGATGCATCAAGACTTCATTGTGTCTGGCTGAAGACATTAAACTTAGCGCTTGTTGGGAGGCAACCCAATACTTTTAGGAGATTTAACTTTTTTTTTTTTCTTTTCTATTGTGTTCTAGGTGCCACTATCTTTGGATGAAGCTACTGCCCTCATGTGATCATCAGGTTGCATCTCTCCTTTTTTTAACTTGTGTTGGCTATATTCTATTTCATATCTTTTATGTCATTGAGGACAATGCCATTCAAGTTGGGGGGAGAGTCATATTGAAAATAAATTTCAAATTTTGCCCCTAATATTGTGGATCATGCTTCATATTTCATGAAAGAAATTTTTTCTAACTTGACTCATAATGTGTGCTTGTGAAAGTGGTGAGTTGAAGGGGTGAGTCAACCAGTTATATTTTTAGCATCTTCCTCAAAATATATTTGAAATTTCATCAGTATAGGAAAATTTTAATAGGAGCTATTCAAATGGATGATGAGAGTTTTACCTAACATTCAGACTCTTATTGAAGACCAATCGTGGGGAAAAAGCTACCTGCCTACAAATAAATGTGAAAATGTGTGTAATAGCGAAAAAACAAAAACAAAAAAAACAAAAAAACATGGAAAATGTCCCAGATCTTAGTAACCGGGCCTGCTGCTCCTAAGGCAAGAGTTGAGGCTCGCGTCAAACAGTGAAGGGAAGTGCAATACCATGTACTTGAAAAAAAAATATGAAAAAGAAAACTAGGCAGAGTGGAAGCTACCTGTAATTCGAGGATCGAATTTAAGGAGTGTAGAGTTGATATCATCTTTGAGTGATAGGTAAAAAGCTCATGCATCCTCTTATTGATGCTCAAACATTGAACAAAAAGTCATGAAAATTTGAGTGTATCTTGAGGAACTATCTAAAGACATGAACTGACACACTTACTCTTGACACTTGCCACTAGAACATGAAACATTCATGGTCAGTTTTTTCATTCATATTTTCTTATCATGAAAAATGATGTATTGTGCTTTTGTTAGTCTAAGTTTTCACTTGTGTGCATTGCTAAGGGACTAGCAATGAGTAAGTTGGGGATGTGATAATTACATAATTATTATAAATAATTGTGTAATTATATTGACAAATAATTGATAATTTCATAAATTTCTATTATCATTTGATTACATGTGCGATAATTGATTAAATCTCTTTTGTGTTGTGTTTGCAGGATTAATGGGTCAAGAAATGAAGTTTCAAATGGGCCAATGGATTTAATTGGATCAAGAGACAATAATGAGATATTCTAATTTTTAAAATATTCCTTCTCTCTCTTTCTTTTCAATTTTTAAAACTCCCTCTCATTTTTAAAATCCCCTCTCCTATTTTCCAAAAATCCCTCTCTATTAATCTCTCCTCTTTCCTCTCTTCTATCTATCTATTTTACAAATGTTCTCTTCTTATTGTCATCTTTCATCTTCTCTCTCATTGCCTTCCCCCCGGGGAGCTCTCTCTTCCCTCTCCGGCGAGACATCCTCCTCCTCTCCTTCTCTTCTTCCTCTCTCCCTATCTCTCTCGCCCGGTTTCTCTCTTCGATAAGCAAAAGCAGCAGCAGCAAGCTCTGCACCAGGCCTCCCCGCCCGCACCCATGCGTAGGCCACCCGCATCCACGTGCCCACGCCCGCGTCTGCCTTGGCCCGCGTCCACGCGCCCGCGCCGGCATTTGCCCCGGTCTGCGTCCGCGCCCGCACCCGCCCATGGGCCCCGCCTCTGCTTGCCCGTCAGCCCACTCCATGCGCCCGCGGCTGCCTACCCCTGCGCAACCTGCCACGCGCCCCTGCGCGACCCCGCCAGCCGGCCGCTCCCCTCTCTCCTCTCTACGTGCATGCATGCATGTAGAGGGCACTCTCTCTCTCTCCTCTCCTCTCTATCGCTCTCTCTCCTCTCTCGTCTCTCATCTCTCTCTTCTCTCTCTCGCGTCTCTCTCCTCCCTCTCTCGTCTCTCTTGTTCTCTCTCTCTTCTTGTTTCTCTCACTTCTCTCTCTCCCCTCTCTCTCATGTCATTTCTTTCCTCTCTCTCTCTCTCTTGATTTTCTATTTTTTATCATTATTGTAACAGTTGGTTTATTTGTTTTAGTATAAAATATTTATGTTGTTAATCTTTTTTTTCTTTAGTGGATTGTAATTTTGAATCTCATCTCCTGTTACTCTTTATTTCTCTTTCTTTATTTATTTAGCTTAGTTTAGATTTATTTAGTGCAACTTAGTTTTAATATCACGTTATTTTCCTAAACAAAAACCCAAAGTTTTCAACTCTAAAATCTATTTCTCCATGGATTCGACTCGGATCTCACCACTTAACTATTGTCAAAATATTTAGTGTAGGCCGATAATTTTAAGATTGTTAGCCACGTGTGTAACGACGCATTTGTGGGCTATCAGTGACCTAGCTTGAGAGTTCTCCCTATCCTTAAGGATGTTCATTTTCTGAGGTTTCCTTCGAAACTTCAGGATCTTTATCTTCGCATCTATTGTTTTTTTTTTCTCGAGACACCCATCTATCAATCCACCCTATTACCTTAGAAAATGGATGTCTCGAAGGGACATTTGTAGACGTAAATTTTGTAACCATCCTCATAGAACTTCACCAGTAATCCATCAGACCCATATAGTTTCTCTGGCCCATGCATGTTTCAACTCCGAACCATCCTAGCGACAATGTCGATTGTTGCCCATACACCTTAGTGACAGAGGTGGTTATCATCAGCATTATGCGAGCGACAGTACCAACTGTCGCTCAAGAGTTGGGTGAAAGCATCGATTGCAACCAAGGATTTTCATGGCTAATTTACTCATTGCCGCTAGGACTATTTACCCAGTCTTCGCATAACCACCCACATTCTCAATGCAAGACTTTCAAACCCCCACTCCCTCTACATGTTCTTGCACATCCCTTTGTGGGGGGGAGGAGAGGGAGTGGAGAGGCCAAGGTGGCAATCTTTGAACCCATCAAAGTTCCCCATTGGCATCCTTCCATTTGTTCTTCAAGCCTCTTGGGGATCGCCAAATGAGCAACATGTGTTTTATCAGGGGCGACAATAGTTTCCCCTCTGATGGTTGATATATACACTCCCTCCTGCTCCCAGATAGGAAGGGGAAGGGGGGAGGTTGGTCTTTAAAGGTCTCTACTGTGCCATTCAAAAGAGGAATCTTTCTCATGAGAGAAAATTCAACAGAAGCTGAGGACCTTATCTACCTCATCCCGTTATCCCAGACGCGACAGAATCCCATCCAAGGTTGAGCTCTAGTTAGGAGACTAGCCTCCACCCTCCTCTCTGACCTCTCCTTTGCATGCATGGATACACATTTATGCACACACTCATGTAGTGCACTTTTTGTATACCCATTCAGAGGGGTTTTCTCAAAAGAGGGAGGGAAGGCGGTCATTGCATTTGACCGTCTCCCCTCTCATTGTAATATCCTATATAAGAATATGTTAAATGGACTAAATCAGTAGTATACTAATAACTTAGACTAGTCATTTCCAGAGCTCGAGCAAGAAAATAACTATGAAGCTAAGCGTGCTCAGTTGAGGGAAGTCTCAAGATGGGTGACCTTCCTAGGAAGTCTAACAACTAGCATGATTATTAGGCCAGTTAACTGATTAGGTCGTTATAAATGGTATCAGAGTCTTACCCAGACGGAAGTGCAGGAACTAAGTACCACTCAAAGCAAAGTGCTATGCTATGGGAGCCACCTCTTGAAACTATAATAGCGCAAAGTGCTACATAGCGGGAGCCACCTTTTGAGCTTGTGGATGCCACCTCTAGAATCCTATTTGTCTGGGGTTTGATTGTATGCTATATGTGCCTAGCGATGAAGATGTCGCTTATATAAGAGGGGTATATTGTAATACCTCATACAAGAATATGTTAAATGGACTAAATCAGTAGACTACTAACAACTCAGACTAGTCATTTTTAGAGCTCGAGCAGGAAAAGAATTTTGAAGTTAAATGTGCTCAGTTGGGGAAAGTCCCAAGATGGGTGATTTTCATGGGAAGTCTACCAACTAACATAGTTGTTAGGTTAGTTAACTGATTAGGTCGTTACACTCAGGCCTCCAATTGGTAAGCAACCCTCCAGTTGTACATGAATGATTATCTGTATGAATATTTACTTCACTATCTTCAAGCTAATGGGTTTATTTCCACTGTCTTCTTTACATGAAACTTGAAGAACATGTTGTGGATGTTGTACTCTGTAGATTTTGATGATCACAAAAACACTAATTCTCATTTATGATGAAATGATCACAAAGCGCCAATTGGTTTTTATCTTAATGGTCTAAGCATTTGATTCATTCATATTTGATTTGAGGGTCTAACTTGTGTGTTAAGTGTGAAGCAAAGTATGTCACAAGTCGCACTTGAAGTGGACTTTACAAAGTCCAATACTTGGACAAAAAGAAAAGACAAGACTGGAAGAAGAACTGTAGAACTGATACAATCGGTCGATCGATTATCAAGAGGTGTTGACACATGCACTGAAGGTGTTGACATATCAGGAGATCGGACGACCGATTGGGTGAGTTCGGTCGACTGATTATGGACCAATCAATTGATGTTCTTCAGTCCAATCAATTGATGGTGAGAAGGACAATTGATTGATGAGAAAGGTTCCGATTGGTGAAGAAAAGATTGGACGACTGATTTAGCAAAATCGGACGACCGACCTAGCCAGTACAGATTGGCACTAGGACAGTCAAGAAATGGGACGACCGATTCTCCATAATCAGATGACCGATTGGCCAGCCGATTTGTCAGTCGATTTGCTAGCCGAAGCACCAGTTGAAGTTAAGTCAGAAATTGAACGACCGATCCAAAGATTTCAATCGACCGATTCCGGCATTTCTACATACGAACTTTCCTAAATAGAGTCCTACAAAGATCTAACTCTTTCCAAACTTTGAGTAATCCTTTGGGGTTATAAATACTACATGTTCCCATGATTTGGAAGAGAACACACACCTCCAAGAATCCAACTCGAACCCTAAAGTTCAAGAGAGGATCGTGCTTCCCTAAGAAGAGTCAACATATGCTCTAAACTTGTAGAAGTCTGAAGAATGAGTCTTCATTGTCCAGAAGCCTTTCAAACGTTTCTGAGATGTGTTCTTCATTAGAAAGGCATGGACTTGGTCTATATCTTACAAGACTCTATTCTGAAGCATTCTACATCGGCTTGTTCTACACTGTTACATCATCGAGCAAAGATGATTACAAAGGCCGAACTTCTGGGATAGGAGAACTCTACACCTTACTTGTTTAGATCGTTATTTCTCTTGTCCATGCTTTCTTTTTTTCTTCTTTGAACTCTGAACATCATCATGTGTGTGTGCTCAGTTTTTTAGCACGTTGTTGGTGTGTAGTGCATGCGCGCATACACACTGGTTGTCTTGTCCCCGGAAACGAGGTGGGGTTTTTGTTGTCCCCGGAAATAGACGTGTGTATGGGGTGTTTACGCTTGTACCGGGAAACAAGTAGTGGAAATCCTCACGGGGTGTGAGGTAGTAGACATAGGTGCACACAGGGGTGTGTTTGCTGAACCACTATAAATCCTGCGTGTCTTATGGTTTGATCCATATCTTCTACCTCCATTCGATACACGTTAGGATGGTTGATTTCATAGTTCCTATTGTCATATTTCATTGTGCACATTGTTTTGTAGATTGTCTTAATTGAGTTTAATCTATTCTGTTTAAAAAAAATTTAAATTAGGCAATCCCTCCCTCTTGGTTGCTCATCGCCCGTACACATGTACTTCAATTGGTATCAGAGCAGAGCTCTTGATTATAAGAGTGATCTTGTGTGTGATGCCCAGCAAAGGATATGTGTCTGAGGGACATTCTATCAACCGACCACCCTATTTTGATGGCAATAATTTTTCTTATTGGAAAAATCGTATGCACGTCTTTCTCATGGTTCAAGATTATGAGATTTGGAAAGTCATAAATACTGGTCCTTATGAGTTGCCAAAGGATGAAGGGAAGTGGACAGAGGATAATATTAAGAAATCCAAGATTAATTTCAGTGCTATGAATATCATGCAGTGTGCTATTCACCTTGATGAATATTCTCGTGTCTCCATGTGCAACTTAGCGAAGGAGATGTGGGATAAGCTCAAGCTAATTTATGAAGGCACTTCTGAAGTCAAGGAGACAAAAGCCAACATCTTGGTCCATGAGTACGTGATGTTCAAGATGAACCCCATGGAAACAATCTCTGATATGTTTGCTAGGCTCTCCAATATTACAAATGTACTGAAGGCACTCGGGAAGAACTACACCGACACAGAGATAGTCCGTAAAGTTTTGAGATCCCTCCCACCAGTGTGGCACACCAAGGTCACAGTCATAGAGGACTCCAAAAACCTATCAAGCCACATTGTGGAGGAGTTGATTGGAAGTCTCATGACTTATGAGATAAATCTCAAAAGGGAGGAAGTAGAGCAACCCATTCTCAAGTAAAAGGATGTGGCTCTGAAAGCAAAGAAGTCTAAGGCCCTTAGCTTAGAAGAAAACTCCTCAAGTGAAGATGAGGAAGAAGTGGCCAAAATTGCATGAAGCTTCAGAAAATTTCTGAGGAAGAAAAGGCCATTGTATGCAACTTCTTCCAAGGACTTCAAGGGCAAAAACAAGGAAGAGGACTCTAGCAAAAAAATTGGACTGGTCTGCTATGAATGCCAAGGCAATGGGCACATGAGATCCGAATGTCCGGTCTTTTTGATAAAACAGAACAAAATCAAGGCAAAGGAGCCCAAAGCCATGGTATCCACGTGGAGCGATTCTGACCAGTCATCCTTCGAGGTTGAAGAACCCAAGAAGGAGGAGTGAGGTCTCATGGCTATTGAGGATGAATCTCCTGAGGTAACTTCTGACCGAGAATCTTACCATTGAGGAGATGGAAACAATGTACTCTATCTTGCATAAAAAATATAAGAAAGCTAAAAAATAAAATAAGGGATTGAAAAACAAAATCAATGATATCATGTATAATGAATATCCTTGTGAATCATGAAATTTGTTGAATGTACAATGCAATATTCTTCAAGATGAAAATGAAATCATGAAAAGTAAAATTTCATTGTATGAAGAAGAAATGCAATGCATGCTTCATGATAATGGTAATTTTGAAAATCTGAGCATTCTTCAAAGTCAAAACACATCTCTGAAATCTTAAAATGAAAAACTAAAAAATAAGCTGAATGTGCTTGAGAAGAATGCTAGGGATTCTAAAAGCATTGTCAGAAAATTGCATGAAACAATAAATGAACTTAAAAACACTATGTCTAGACTCATGAAGGGCAAAGAGAAATTAGATGAGGTTCTTAGTGTGAAGGCGAATACCCATAGACATGGTTTGGGGTATATACCTAAGAAATCCAAGTCTAACTCCTTCAAGTCTAAACCAAAACCTCTTTTGTTCATGCTTCTAATGTTCCTAGCACTTCTCAATCACATGCTAAGAAAACTGCTCATGTAAAAAAACATGTTCATGTTAAGAATCATGTGCAACCTAAGAGAACAACCCATGTGAATGGAAATAAGCATGTTGCACCCAATGTTATTCACATGCCACAACCCACACAAAGCACTTCTAATGTTACATGTTATTTCTGTGGTGGGCATGGTCATGTGAACTATAATTGTTACTTAAAGAAAAATATGCAGAAATTATATCTTGTATGGATTAGGAAGGATCTACTCTTTTCCAGGACTAAAACTGTTGGACCCAAAACCATTTGGGTACCAAGGAAATCCACCTGAAATCTATGGTTGCAAGTGTCTTGTGAATTTTAAAGTTGGAGCATCAATGTGAATCTCAAGGCACCTACACTGTTATGTGAGTATTATGTACTTCTATTTTGGACTTTGAAAGTAACACATGAATATTCTTGCATGTTGTACTTCAATTGTTTACTCTTTTAGATTTTGATTATAGGTTGTGCTTTTGTTTTCCTTCTATAAAAAAAATAAAAAATCAAAACACATAAAAAGAGTCTTAGAACTTACTATCTATTGCATGTCCATCCTTTGTGAGCTTGCATGTAAAGTATATGTAAAGACACCCTCTTGACTCTTTCTATGGCCTAATACTCCCTTGATATTTATTGCATTGGCTTAAGACTTAGTGTACATTAATTCAGTCACTAAGGGGGAGATTTCTGCATTTGGTGTGTGCATATATTAAGGGGGAATCAAATAGTTTCGTATTTAACTTGCTTCTCAAAATACATCTGAAATTGAGACCAACACATTAATGCACGCGACTATGATTATCAGATATCATCTTAATGATCAGTGGAAATTTGTTCTTAATACTCTTGTGATGCTTAAAATCCACCTAACTTGTAATAACTCATGAGGAAAAAGCTAGTTGCTCCAAGTGAAAGAGGAATTGAGCTTAGTAACCGGGTCTTTCCACTGAACAAGTGAGAAGCCTTGCGTCAAACGACAATACTTTTCTCAAAAGTGAAAGAAAAGAAAGAGACAAAAAAAATTTAATGATATCATTTGTTGCAAAACAAAATCAAAAGGAGTAGAGTGATAGCTACCAAAAATCAAGGGTTTTTCATGCATGGGTAAGATTGAAACACTATAAGAAAAAGTAGCATTACCGACGGACATTTCTGACGGAAATATTCCATGGGTAATAATGCCGATAGATATGACGATAGATATATTTATGCCGGAATATTTGTCAGAATTTCCGACAGATAACAATCTGTCAGAAATATCCACCGGCAATGCCGAAGGACTGATTTTCGTTAGAAAATCTGTCGACATTTCCGAAAGATATTCTGACGAAGTAAGTCTATCAGCATATCCGTCGGCCAACCCACAGTTCCCCTTCCACCACCCTCGCGAAACCTCTCTCTCTCTCTCTCTCTCTCTCTCTCTCTCTCTCTCTCTCTCTCTCTCTCTCTCTCTCTCTCTCTCTCTCTCTCTCTCTCCCCTCCTGTGAGACTGACGTCGCCCCCAGCCGCTGCGACCTGCACCGCCGCTGCCGACCGCCGCACTGCCACCATCGATCAGCCGCCGAGTCCTGCACCGTCACCGTCAGCCACTACGACCTGCACTGCCACTTCCGCGACCTATGCCGCCGCTGACAGCGCCGATCGTTGTAAAATTTAATGTCAAGCATGTTATATGTTGTGTCTTGTGAACGTGTATTTAGAACCTACTATGATATGTGCGTGTACGGTATGTGTAGAATTACTTGCGGAGTCTTTTAGACTCACTACTTGCTTCGGCGTACAGGTGTAGTTGGTGACGAGACACTAGTGGAGGAGACGTTGGAGACCGACTCCGAGCGCGGAGATTAGAGTGTTGGAGCACTAGTGACATTGTGATTTTCATAGTATGTAAAATGAACATTGTACTATCTTTATCATGGAAGAATGTATAAGTGTAGACATCTATGAATTTGATTTTCATTCATTTAAATTATGTGGACTTTTAGTTCTTTAAATGTTATCAAATCATGTATGTTAAATGTGGATGATGAATGAATGAAGACAGTGGTTCTTTTACTTCCGCTACTCTGTTCTTATATTCACGTGTATCTCAGCTGAATGTCATTGTTGGGTAAATGTCCCACTGTGATGACGCTCGCTATACCGACGTGGGTTGGTATAACCGTACCGGTATAAAGAGGGTCGTTGCAATTGCAATGGGTGTGCTCGAATGTTTGAGGTTTTGGAAGTCAAACCTTTTCAGTAGTTCCTTGACATATTTGGTCTGACTTATGAAGATCCCCTCATTTGTTTAGTTAACCTGCAATCCCAAGAAAATTGTAAGTCTCCCATTAAACTCATTTCAAATTCAGTTTTCATTTGATTTGCATATTCAGTACACAGGCTCTTATTGGTTGATCCAAATATTATGTCATCAACATAAATTTGGACTGTAATTATTTGTTTATTAACCATTTTTGTGAACAATGTTTGATCAACATTTCCTCTAGAATATCCTTTTTCAAGCAAAAAAGAACTCAAACGGTCATACCAAGCTCTTGGAGCTTGTTTAAGACCATAGAGAGCCTTATGAAGCTTGAAAACATGATTATGATGTTTTTCATTTTCAAATCCTAGAGGTTGTTCAACAAAAAGTTTTTCATTTATGTATCCATTTAGAAATGCACTTTTGACATCCATTTGATAAACTTTAAATTTCATGGATGATGCAAAAGCAAGGAAAATTCTAACAGCTTCTAGTCTAGCTACAGGGGCATATGATTCTTCAAAGTCAACTCCAAATTCTTGATTGTACCCCTTTGCAACTAGCCTAGCTTTATTTCTAATGACTTGACCATTTTCATTCAATTTATTTCTGAAAACCCATCTAGTGCCAATGACTGTTTGGTCACTAGGTCTAGGTACTAATTCTCATACTTGATTTCTGTCAAATTGATGAAGTTCATCATGCATTGCATTGATCCAATTAGAACTTAACAGAGCTTCATCAATTGGCTTTGGTTCAATTTGGGAAATTAGAGCTAGTGGGTCTTCATCAATAACATGCAGTAAAGATGATCTAGTCCTAACTCTATCATGCAAGTTGCCAATAACATTTTCCAATGGATGATCTCTCAAAAATCTATGCTCAGAAATTACCTGTTGAGGTGAACTTAAATCTGGAACAACATTACCTGATCCACTTGGAGTAGGTGAATGATTGTTCAAGTTCTCACAAATGTCTTCAAGTTCCTCAACAGTCGGTGAAGAGTCCACAATGAAATCATCCTCTTCATTGTCTTGACTTTCCCTGCAAGATTTAGAACTATTAGTTGAAAAGGAATTTTCATCAAAGATAACATGTGGAGACTCTTCAACAGTTTTGTTTTTGAGAATGTACACTCTGAAAGCTCTTGACACTTCAGAATAGCCAAGAAAGATGGCTTCCTGACTTTTAGCATCAAACTTGTCAAGATTTTCTTTATTATTGTTGTGTACAAAATATTTACACCCAAAGATTTTGAAGTAAGACACAATTGGCTTTTTATTTTTCAACAATTCATAAGGGGTTTTTCTGATTTTTGGTCTGACCAATGCTCTATTGAGAATGAAGTTTGTTGTATTTACAGCTTCAGCCCAAAAAGATTTGGGCAAATTGCTTTCTAGGAGCATGGATCTAGCCATTTCCACAAGAGTTCTATTCTTTCTTTCCACAACTCCATTTTGTTCTAGAGTTCTTGGTGAAGAAAACTTGTGAAATATGTGAAATTCAGCACATAAATCAGAAAATGATTTGTTTTCAAACTCACCCCCATGATCAGTCAAAATGTTTTTGATTTTATATGGAAAATTTGTTAAGGCAGTGGTACAGAAATTCCTGAAGTCAAGGCAAGCATCACTTTTGTGGGACAAGAAGATAACCCATGTAAATCTAGTAAAATCATCAATGATCACAAACCCATATCTCTTGCCACTTAGACTTAGAATTCTTGTTGGGCCAAAGAGGTCCATGTGAAGTAATTCTAGTGGCCTAGATGTGAGTACCTCATTGAAGGTTTTAAAAGATTTCCTGGTTTGTTTTCTTGGGGCACAGATCCCACAAACTTGATTTTTAATATTAGAAAAAGATTCAGGAAGACCCTTAACCAAATTCAGCCTTAACAATTTATTCATTATTCTGAAACTTGCATGGCTAAGTCTTTTGTGCCAAGTCCATGCAACTTCATCTTTATTTGCAACAAAGCAAAGATTTTCAAAAAAAAAATATTGAGGTTGATCATATAAACATTGTTTTCCCTTTTTCCAAAGAATTTTATTTTATCAGTTGATGAACCAATTATCTTACAGAAATCGGATTCAAACACAACTTTGTGACCTTTGTCACATAGTTGGCTAATACTCAGCAAATTGTAATTTAACCCATCAACTAACAAAACATTATCAACAGAGTTTGAGGAATATTGACCAACCTTTCCAGATCCAATGATCTTTCCTTTATTTTTACCTCCAAAAGTGACAGAACCTCCCTCCTTCTCAATCAGGAATGAAAATTTGGCTTTGTCTCCAGTCATGTGTCGTGAACACCCACTGTCAAGAAACCACACATTTGAATTGGGTGCACGACCTTCCTACAAAACCAATCAGTGGAGAGAAGATTTTGGTACCCAAACAGTGTTGGGACCATCAGAATGTTTGAACATAGTCATCAATTCTTTTCTCACCCAAATCTGATTTGTTTTTTATTTTTGTTTTGTTACAGTGGTGTTCTCTGTCTTTTTCAATTTATTCTTTCCTTTAAGAATGAAAACACCAGTGTTCTTGTTTTCAGTAGGAGGGGAGTTTTTCATTTGAACATGAGAGTTTAGTTGAGGAGATGGAATCCAAGAGTTCTGTTGGTACATCAAAAAATTTGGATAGAAGAATTGGGGATGATACCAAAATGGGTTGTGATACCATTGGTTCCAAGAATTGGTCCAATCAGCTTGATATGCTGTCTTGGAGGTCCAAGGTTTTTCATGAATGACTTTCTTTGAATTTTTATTATTTTTCAGATTTTTATTTGAATTTTTGGTTTTGTGGTTTCCGTTTGTTGAGGTTGAGCAGGTCGACCTTTCCTTGACTGGTGTCGACACAGCAGTCACAGAATCCTTCTTCTTGTGGACTTGTGTCGACCTGTCAGGTAACTGTGTCGACCTGGTTGACTTCTCTTTGTTCTGAGTTTTTGAAATTTTTGTTGTTTTGCTTGATGTTTGCTTGATTTCAGTGTTTTCAAGACTAGGACATTTGACAAATTTAATCAATGGTGCTTTATCCCTTTTCTCACTAGATTGGTCTTTCTTAGATTTTTGCTTATTGAATCCTAGTCCATGAGAAACTGATTTCATTTTAGCCCCCAGTAAAGCCTCTAAGTTGTCTTTCCCTTCAGTGAAAGTTTCAATGACTTCATCTTTTTCTTTTAGCTGGTTTTCTAGTTTTTTGACTTCATCAATCTTTTGTTGTTTTTCCTTTTGTTCTATTTCCAGCCTTTCAGATAATTCTTTGTATTCATGAGAAGCTTTTTGGGATGCAAGTTTGAGTTCATCAATTATGTTTAGAAGGTTTTCTTTTTCTTCATTGATTTTAGCTATTTCATTTTCCAGTTCACAAGTTCTTTTATTGAAGGATTGGTTATGCAAGAAGTTTTCAATTTTATTTTTGAGATGTTTGTTTTCTTTCCTTAATTCAGAGTATTTTTCAACAATCTCAGCATATGCATCTTGCCAATCTTCAATTGAATAGTCTTCGAAGGATGTACTTACCTTTCCATCTGAACTATTCGTCATGAAGCAGATTTCCTCACTTTCAGAACTTGAGGATTTTTCTTCTTCTTCCTTTTCACTTGAGTCTTCATCAGACCAAGTGGCTACCATGGCCTTGGGCTTTTTGAACTTGTGAATCTTTTTGTGTTTATCCTTCTTGTTTTCAGGACATTCTCCTTTCATATGTCCTGGCTTGTTGCACCTGTAACAAATGACAATTTCGTCAGATTTTTTATTCTTATTGGAATTAACATTAGAAAAGGAGGTGTTTCTTTTGCCTGATGAAAATTTCTTTTTCCCAGAAAATTTTTCTTTTCTATATTTTAATAATTTTCTGAATTGCCTGGTCATGAGGGCAAGCTCATCCTCATTGGACTCAGACTCATCAGAACTTGTTCTCTCCTGATTTTTGTCTTTGTTACTAGAAGAGGCCTTTACTGCTACTGGCTTGGTCTTAAATATGTGTTCTTCATTTCTTCTTAAATTGATTTCATAAGTCATTAAGGACCCTATCAATTCATCCAAAGAAATTTTGGACAAATCTTTAGAGTCTTCAATGACTGTGGCCTTAGTGTGCCAAATTGAAGAAAGAGAGCGCAAAATTTTCCTTACCAAGTCAACATCTGTGTAATCCTTACCTAAGGCCTTCAGTCCATTCACAATAATCATGAACCTGGCAAACATTTCAGAGATTATCTCATCAGACTTCATCATAAACAATTCATATTCAGAGACAAGAATGTTAGCCTTGGTTTCTTTTACTTGAGATGTTCCCTCATAGAGTAACTCAAGTTTATCCCACATCTCTTTGGCAGATTTGCACATTGAGATTCTTGAGTACTCCTTAGGGTGGACTGCACATTGGATCATGTTCATGGCACTATAATTCAAAGTGGCCCTCCTAATCTGTTCCCTAGTCCAGGTCTCTTCCTCCCCCTGATTCTCATAGGGACCTACCTCGACTACCTTCCATATTTCATAGTTTTGGGCTCTAAGGAAGACCTGCATTCTATTCTTCCAATAAGTGTAGTCAGTCCCATTGAAAAAGGGTGGCCTATTAATAGAGTGACCTCAGCCATGAACCCTCTTGAATCCATTGAAGCAATTAAAAGGTGCAAGGAAGAGATACTCAGCAAACACACAAGCAAACAATCAAAACACACAGAACAATCAGAAAGCACTCAGATCAGATCAGATCAAGTGTAAACCCGCTCTGATACCAATTGAAGGATCGTGAAAAGATGTGTACAAGATCTAGAAGGGGGGTTGAATAGATCTAGGCCAACTATTGCGGAAGCTTAGACAATTTAGAAAAACTCTTTGAATCAGAGACAAATTGAAAACGAATTTCACAGATCTGAATAGTGATTGAGTGAGTTGTGCAAAAGGAGTGTGTGAACAAGTTAATTAGATGTGAATTTGAAAGATCCTATGCATGCATCTAACGCAGGGTAAATTCAAACCACAATCAAACCACTGCACAGAGATTTTTAGGTGGTTCGGAAATCACACCATGTGATTCCTACATCCACCCCTCACACAGTGAGGATCCACTATCAACTGGGATACACACACACAGGAGCCTGACAACTCCACCACAAAGAGTTTTACAACTCACACAACACCTAGAGCAAGACTACTCTAGACACTTGAGCACAATTGCTCAACCACAATTGAGTGCGACGACTCAACACTGAGCACACAGGCTCACAAACCACTGAGTACAATGACTCACAAACACTTTGCTAGACAACAACACAAGATCCAGATCCTCTAGCTAAGATCTGATCTCAAAAGGCTCATTCAAGAGAATTGATGCAATAGACACTGCACAATCTCTAGAACAGCCAAGAAGACACAAGGGGAAATGAGAAATGGATTGAAAAGTCCTTGTTCTTCAGAAGACTCCCTTGTAGATGTCGAATTGTGAAGAAGCTTGATCTCTGGAAATCCCTGGGCGATGCTCTGTAATTTGATCTTTGGGATCTTCCTCGAATTCTTCACAAAAGACTGCTTCTACTTGATCTGCACCTTGGAAGTTGATCCTACTGCTCCATCTTGGATCAGATCTTCCTTCTTGTACTTGGAGATGTGGGAATTGGAAAGAAGAAGCACAAGATGATGCATGAACAGGGAGGAGAACAGCTTTGCCGCCAAAATGCTTCTAGAGAAATCTTGGAGGCTCTCTTCTGCTCTCTTTTTGGTTGGATGGCCAATTAGGGACTATTTATAGTCCAAGATACCCAAAAGTACCCTTGGGGGTCGTGGGCACATGATCCAATTAGGGCCGATCCATAGTCCAAATCCCTAGGGTGCCACGTGTCCAGGAGATGATTTAAGTCACAAACTTTCCAGAGTGTGTCGACCTGACATGATCTAGTGTCGACACACTGTCCCAGACTGGCAGAAAAACCTCCCTGGGAGAGGTCTCTAGTGTCGACCTGAGATGGTCTAGTGTCGACCTGTTGTAGCCAACTAACAAACAGGCCTTCTGGGAAGGCTCTCTAGTGTCGACCTGACGGCATCTGGTGTCGACCTACTGTAGAGGCCTGTTGACATGGTTCTCTGGGAGCTGCCTCTAGTGTCGACCTGACCTGGTCTAGTGTCGACACTACTTGACCATTTCTTCAATATTTTTGCTTGGCTTTGAAGCATTGTGTCGACACCAGTGAGAGGTGTGTCGACACTACCTATGCAAGAAATGTTTGTCCCTGAGAATTAAAACATATAAATCATTAGTCAATTGATTTATTATGAATATAAATGATAAATATGTTTGGAAACATGTTTTTTGAATGTGGTCTTAACATATGTGGTGCATCTAACATGTTCCAATTATTTTGCATTAAAATCACACCTTGCCATCATCAAAATATGAGGGGAAATGAATTGTATTCACACTCAACCCAACAATTACAAAGGCCGAACTTCTGGGATAGGAGAACTCTGCACCTTACTTGTTTAGATCGTTGTCTCTCTTATCCATGCTTTCTTTTGTTTTTCTTTGAACTCTGAACTTCAACGTGTGTGTGTGTGCTCAGTTTGTGAGCACTATTGAGCAACTATTTCCTTAAAATATTGTAAACATTTTAAGCATTGTGTTTTTACTATGACTAAACCTTTTAAGACTTTCTACAAACAAATCTATTGGAATATACCACAAGAAATATGACATGAATGATACAGTATCTATCAGCACTGTCTTACGAAAATTTCTCTAAGTCCACAACGTATACTATGTACCATACTAACTCCAACTTCAAACTCCGACTCCTGAAAAGTCGAAGTGTTGTACCATTTGATGAACATGTAGTACTCTGACTTCGAAAAAGTCGAAGTCTGACAAGACTCCTATAACGTCACGCATTTTTTCGATCCTCGCGGATCCCTGTTTAGCGGGTTTGGTGGCCAGTGTATGGCCCATTAGTTCATGTGTTAGGTGTTTGCGCACGGTTGTGAGGCTTGGTGGGCCGGCAGTTGGGCCGAAAGCGCTCACAGGTCTTGTGCCTATGAACACGACAAGGGGCTGCGTCACGTTCGGAACGCGATGGCCCTTATGGTTGCATTCCTGTTGCCGCTGTTTGGGGCGACATCTGCATGCACACCGCGTGTCGCGCGCGGGGCAAGGCTTGCTGACGTCAGGGTCGAAAGGCGACAGTCACATGGGTCGCGATGAGGTCGCGACGGAGGTGCACGTCGCGTTCCCAACCGCTGTGCATTTTTAAAGAGGGTTGACCAGACATAGCTATGGCAAGCTCTGCTCGGCCAGGAGGGGCTGCTGCGGGGCTCTTACGGACGATTAGGCATTTTGGCGTGGTTTTCGGCGTGTTCTCGCCGCGAGGACGTCGTGCGGAGCGGGGGAAACGTCGGGAGTTCGTGTTCTTCACGGAGGTAGGGAGTTCTACCTTGATTTGTTATGTGGATTGCATGTTAGCTTGTTTACCACTTTACAAACAGTAGATACAATGTATAGGTGGTGAAACGATCATGAAAACCGGGTTGGTTTACTGTTTAGGGTGGTTTGTATGAAAAATCTGGAGAGCGGTTCCAGATTACGGTTTTTGCCTGCGAAGGCGTCGGAACCCCCTGTCGCGACAAGGTCGCGACAGGACGACCCGTCGCATTAAGGTGTGCCATCGCGACATGTCGGGGTGTCGCTATCAGAAGGCGTCAAAGCCTTCTATCGCGACAAGGTCGCGATCGCTTGTCGCGATAGGCCGACCTGTCGCGTTAGTGTTTTCTAACGCGACACATCGGGGTGTCCCGATCTGAAAGCAACAGTACCCCACGTCGCGACCTCAGTCGTGAGGTCTTTTATGCATATTTTCAAAGTACGATTATCCGATTATTGGTTAAGTGTTGTGCATGGCACCGATTTGTGGTGCGTTGGCACTCGTAGCGCTCGTAGAGCATGTTGCTCACGAGGTGAGCGTGTTTTTAAGTGGTAAGCGTATTGTTTGTGTTGTATATGTGGAGTTTATGTAGTTTGGGTATCAGCATGGCACATACTCTATTGTGGTTTAATATGTTGATCGTGATGATTGGGCAGTGAGGTTCCGACGTGAACCTAGCTTCAGTCATGTGACGTCTTTTATAGGCGAATAAAAATGGTTTAACTGGTATTGTTTGAATAAAGTTAAGAGTAGTGCATGACATTTATACATTGTGTTTATGTGGCTATGGAGGTCATGAGATGACCAATGACAGGCCGAATTAGTAATAGTTAATGTGATTCGTGGATATGTCTGTGTAGGCTAGCTTGTAGGTCACAGGGTGACCGGAACAAGCTACTCCTCGCTATAGACACCTGGTTCCGACTAATTGGTTGAACCACATTTCTTGTTATCTTAGTGGGCCCCTAATTGGTCACTCACCTTGAGCCCATCATTAGCCTTGTTTTGAGCCCATTAAACCATTAAAATGCCCTGAAATCCCGCACATTATCACTTTGAGAGAATCCTTGGGACATAATAACTCTTATCTTATCCTGTGATGGCTGATAATTTATGATTATTTCGGATTTATTGTCGCGACGCATCGTAGCGCCGCGTCTCTAGTCGCGACGGCTCTGGACGCCGCGACAGCCCATGCATTATCCATGCATGTGGGCAATACTGTCACGTCGCCCCGCCCCGTCGCGTCTTAGTCGCGGTCCTAAGATACGCTGCGACAATGACCGAACCCTCTGGCCACCGCAACAACCTCCTATTTATCCTCCTATGAATCTAGCTTAATCCCTAGGGATTATCTCCACCCCTTGGGGCGCGATTTCGGCCCTAGGGATTCTCCTTGGCATTCCTAAGGACTCTCCATCCGTTTTTTAACAAGGCTTTATCTCCCATTTTATTTCTGAGCCATTTAAAGGAGATAATATCATTTTTTCTCACTCCAAGCTCTATATAAACAAGGCCCCTCCTCAAGGACAAGGAGAGCCTCATTACCACCCCGAAGGGCTGCCGTTCTCCCCTCACCCATACTTAGCCACGCAGCAACCCTTTTCCTCCATTTTTCCTCACATCCCTCTTCACCAAAACACCTCATTTCACCATCTATGGAGCACGGGACGTGAGAAGGGCGACTCTAGCACTCTCCTGAAGTTTTGGACGATCCTTCGAGCTGCAACAACGCCAAGGAGTCGCCCTAATGGGGCTCACCCTCTTCCTTTTCCTTTCCTCTTCTTTTGCATGCATTTTTCATGTTATTCTTAGATAGAACATATATACCACACACCCACATTTTCCTACTACCCAAGGGGTTTAAAACCACCCCCAGGTCCGTTCCCTCCATGCTTCACATTTTTCTTGTATTTAAGAATGGTTACTGCGCTTAACATAGTCTAACAGGGTTTTTATTTCTTGTTTTCGTTGTTTTGGCAGGCACCCAGTGAAGATCCACGAGGAGCTCTCATCCTCTAGCCGGCTGGAGGACGGGAAGAAGGTCCCATCCATCATCTACCGCACAGAAGAGAACGCGACGGTGGAGGGTGACGCGACAAAGAGACGCGTCCATCAAGGTGACGCGTTATCAGCACTGTCGCGGCAACCATGACGGCCGCGACATGAGGTACACCCCCCGTTCTCTCTCCTTTTCCTAGAGTAGTAGCCCAGACATTTCTCTTCTCATTAGGCAACTATCTAGGTGGCGATCACATCCATATTTCTATGCCGTTAGATTTAGTATGTGTTTTGAGTGTCGAGGGGGGTACAATCCCTATGATTACACCTTTTGGCGATCACGGTGGGACCTTCACTGCCACCCTCGTGGAATTTTAACTGCTTGCTTGCCATGTTTTCTTTGTTTCTCACTTTAGTGCCCTGTTAGTATTTTGTTCTTTGTTCCCTGTATTTTTCGTGTTCTGTTCTTGTCACGACCTATCGTGGCGACGCGATAAGGTCGCGTCGTTGGTCGAGGACGCGTTATCAGGTCAGCCTCCTCTTCTTCTATCTATCCTGTCTTGTTTTCTATCAGATCATGCATCCTTGTGATATCTCTTTGTATCATATGTTGTCATGCTTCTGAGTGTTAAAATCCTGCTAGGGTCCGGATTTTCCGTTTATTTTTACTTGTAAGTTTTC
This sequence comes from Colocasia esculenta, assembly GCA_014218235.1. Lineage (NCBI taxonomy): Eukaryota > Viridiplantae > Streptophyta > Magnoliopsida > Alismatales > Araceae > Colocasia > Colocasia esculenta. The sequence goes on along the minus strand of CM024759.1, from coordinate 13,979,906 downwards.
GGTTCGAGTCGCGACGTATCGCGAGGATGCTACAAGGTCGCGTCGTGGAGGGGCGTCGCGTCTTCAGGTATTGCTTTGTATGTTTTGTTTTTGACTCATGAATCGGTCTCTATGTGCTTCGTGGCGACGCGATAAGGTCGCGTCGTTTGTCGAGGACGCGTTATCAGGTCAGCCTCCTCCTCTTCTATCTATCCGTCTTGTTTCTATCAGATCATGCATCCTTGTGATATCTCTTTGTATCATATGTTGTCATGCTTCTGAGTGTTAAAATCCTGCAGGGTCCCGGATTTTCCGTTTATTTTTACTTGTAAGTTTTCGGTTCGAGTCGCGACGTATCGCGAGGATGCTACATGGTCGCGTCGTGGAGGGGCGTCGCGTCTTCAGTTATGCTTGTATGTTTTTGTTTTGACTCATGAATCGGTCTCTATGTGCTTCTTGGCTCATGTGGTACTGATTTCCTATTTTTGTATCATTTCTCATTTGATAGGTAGTATGTTTGAGCTTATTGAGGACCTATTGGTGTTTTCGGCTTCTATTCCTATCGCGGCAGACGCCCTGTCGCGATAAGTCGGGGGTATACGTCGTCGCGACTCTGCCCGATGGCCATTTGGTCCCCCTGTTTGCTTCTCATCTAGCACCCGTGCATACATTTCGGGCATTTAGGCCCATTGCATACTTTTGAAATCCTTTGTTCAGTTCCCCCTGGATGAGTGAGTCCTCTCACCTACGAGCACTCGTAGCTGACTCGGGCCCACCTTCCGAGGACCTCCGTAGACCCCGTGGCCGTACGCACGTTGCGGTTCGCCAGCGGTTGTATCAGTTGTACCCCTTAGTCTAGGCCACCCCTTTTGCGTGTGAGCATACCATCCCTTATCTTCAACGAGGACTTGAGTCCATACCCATAAGGTCCACTTGACCGAGTGACATCCCCTTAATTAATTCATCTAAAGGTCAAGTTTAAACCTTAAGAATTTGCATTTTAACACGACAATTTGAGTGTTTATCCCTCCTCCTCTCAGTCTTTCTTGCTGTGATTGAGTCTAGGTTTGTCTGTATCACCCCCTTTGTCTTGGGGGTGTATGCGTCGTTGTTTGGGAGAATCGAGTCAGTCCCCTCCTTTCTTTGTATCTTATCATAATCCCCTTTTCGACATGGATCAATTTCGGGTCCTTGCCGACGATGCCCTTCCTCTCGGTTGCTCGAGGAGGTGGCCAACCCTCCATGGCCTCACTCCCGGTAGACCCTCATTATATCGTACGGTTTATACCAACCCACGTCGTATAGTGACCTTGCCACAGTGGGACTTTACTCACATAACATTCAGCTGAGATACACGTGAATATAAGACACAGTAGCGAAGTAAAAGAACCATTGTCTTCATTTCATTCATCATCCACATTTAACATACATGATTCGATAACATTAAAGAACTAAAAGTCCACATTAAGTTGCTGAAAATCAAATACATAATTGTCCACCTTAAACATTTCTTTCCATGATAGTGCTAGTACAATGTTTCAATTACATACATCAAATGTCACAACTAAGCTCCACCAAACTACTACTCCCCGCGCTCGAGTCGCTTCCACGGTCTCCTCCAAAGGTGTGTCACCTACTATACCTGTACGCCGAAGCAAGTAATGAGTCTAAAAGACTCAGCAAATAACTCTACACATACCATTCATCACAGTCATAGCAGCATTTACATACACATTTACAAGACACATCTGTAGCATGCTTGTGATTGAAATTAACAACCTATCATAGTGATTCTACTTATTAACACTGATTCATGCTTTTAGATTTTCTAATCAAATTCTCCTATCACATGCTCTCTAATCATTCCTACACATGAAGTTTTATTTTCAATTAAACTAAAACATGAGAGCATCTAGCATGACTAGCTTACGTACATGAAAGAAAACTTGCTAACGGGTTACTACTCCTTCGTATACATGCACATAACATTTCACATGCTTTAAGCTTGCTGTTTTGATGTGGTTTGACACTTTACAATCCTAACACATAAAGCTTATGTTCCATTCAAAACCCAACGGAGGGCATACGCACATAGAATGGTTTACACATAAGTAAGGATTGTCCCTAGCATGGGTTCTACGCATTGTACACATATAGCCAAAATCATAACCACATTTATGTTGTTGTTCTAACATGATTTCAGATCATCATATCATGGTTTTTCATTCCATCCTCACATTTTCCACATTTTGGTTTCACATTTTTACACAATTTTCATTCACATACTTCACTTTTACACATTCACATTTACACATTGTTCACACTACACATTTGCACATTATGACAATCACATTCACATTTTACACTTTAGTGCCGTGACACATAGTCCAACCACCATAAAGGACACATCACATCACATACACATAGACGTCACTTAGGCAATACAGTGACGACTCTTGGACTGCGCAGACTGGGAGAACAGTCTCCACCCTAAACCAGTGGTACTTGTCCACCTCCAGGATTTCATCCTAATGCCCTTAGGATCACAACACATTGAACCTTCTCAGGGGGACTTTTCTCTGATACGGTTCCATTGCCCTCTATGGAAGCAGTGTCACACTTGGCACAGGTTACACATTACACATATCGGTTTTTACACACACTTTACACATGACGCTCATTTCTCATTTATTCTTTCACTCCCACCATGACTCTGTTTCCTAATCATGCCACTACAGATGACAGAAATTACATTCAGGAAGCTTCACATCAGGTTGGTTACACCAAAAATTGAATCATTTCACCAAGGCATGCATTAATTACCTATTTTTGCATGGAAAATTCATATTGCATGGTATAGTTGTCCAAATGACCTGAGAATTTAACCACAGCTAATTTCGGGTTTAGAACCCCACATGAAAATTTTCACATTTTTCTGATCCAAAATACAATTGCAGAAATTTAATCATAATTCCCGCATTATTCAAATTCAATTTATCATGATGTATAACCATAAATTTTCAGTTTTAATAGGTCATAACCCTGAACTCAATATACACAATCCCACAGGAATTTTCCCGAATTTATTTCACAGTACAACCATTTACTGGAGATTTTACAACCCTACACATGTTTTCTAATTCCATTCAGAAAACTCATAAATCAGAGGAACATGGAGAAAATCCCAAAAATTAGAGCATGGACTGATTCACCCATTCTTGGTTTAGCAAAATTAGGGCATCCCATTCCATATGAATTGCACAAACGGTAACGAACATGGTCTAGTCTCATCATGCATACATTATCCACAATAAAACCATTTATGCCAAATCACAGAAATTACAAAGATCTCACACCACACAGACATCCATATTACATATCATAATAATTTACAATATATCCTCATCGAAACACATCAAAATTAATCACATATCAGGAAGAACATCTCACTGTTTGTCCTAGAGAACTTAACGGCGGTCTCTGGCCGTTCCAAGAGTGGACGCCAGATCGTTGGATGCATACCAGGATCTCGGCGTCAAGGGCATTGACGCCAGTTCCTGTCTGTGCAAAAACACAGACCGAACTCCAAAATCAAGAAGAATGGGGGATCTATGACACGAGGAAAATATGTAAAAATCACAAAACCCTACTAGACATCTACATGGACGATAGGGTAAGTTTCTTGCCTTCCAAAATTTCCAGAAGGACAAAGGTGTCGGTGAAGCTCTCCTTGGGCAGTCCCAAGAAGCTCCAAAGATGCCTTCCTCCGGGTTCTTGAGCACTCTCCACAGCAGGTCGAGGTCAGGGATGCCTTCCTCGATGTTCCGCTACCTCCTTGTCATGGTATATGGCCGAACAAGCTCAGATGGCCGATTTTAAGTTGCAAAAGTGGGGTTTTCTCACAGATTTTTCTAGGTTTCTTCTTTCCTTCTCTCCTCTTGCAAAGAGAGTCAAGAGGGCTGAGGTTGCAGAAGAGGCTTTGTAAATATGAGAGGAAGCTCTCTTTCACCGCAGGTCGGACAAGAAGCTTTCAGACCATTGGGACAGCTCCCCAATGGGTGACAAGCTTGCTCCCGAAATCTGGCTCTACAACGCATGCAGGTCAAGAAATTAGCGTCCACATCGCTGACGCTGGGATTAGTGTTGGCGTCCATATGATTGACGCCTACCACATCAACGTCTTGATATTGACGCCAAGTTGGCTTCGCCAGAACCCAAAAACATGCAGAAACCATGCACATCTTATACCTATATATGTGTCATATGTATACTATCATGTGCACACTACCACATACCATTCATACATTATTTTAACTAATTATACACATGCATACATAGTAACTACCTAGTACTTACATATATTTACATACGTACATACACAACATGACTTATTTACATCCAATACAATAATGCAAAAATTCGAGGGCCTTACACCCGGGGGCATATCTGCCTCCCTCCGTCACCCGTGTCGCTTCAGCACCCCACCTTCCTTCATCAGGGGCAGACCCTACACCCCTCCGCCTCGCGCCATTCATTTTTAGGAACCAAGCTACCTTCCCCCGAGAGAGGTTCAGCCTCGATCTCCCCCAACTACATACTATATGGCCGAACTAGCTCCCCTTCCCCGTGAGAGGTCTCACTCATTCGAGCAACCTCGCTCCCTTATTCCTGCGCATCAAGTCCAGTCTCCCTCCGCTTCCTTGCGGAGTGGACAAGCATGAAGAAGGAGCTTCATGACCTCCGGAGACAAATTGATCCTCGGAAAGTAGCTGTATTTCCCTCCCATCTTCCAATATCTCTCCGGGTGCCACCCCAGTCGGAGCTCTCGCCTGTCTACCGGTGATACTCAGAGGTAGGAGACCTTTATGTTCATCTGAAAGATTTTTGTTTACGAGTCAGCACCGCACAAGTATGACCGCCACCTCATGGCATACTTGTTCAGAAATCCCTGGATGGTCCGTCTTTGGAATGGTTCTACTCATTGCCTCCCGAGGAGCCGAGGATTTCCAAATTGTTCGAGAGAGATTTCTGCAGTATTCCAAGATCGGGTGGGACCCGAATATCTTTTGTGGATCTGGTAGCTGAGAAAATGAAGCCAGAGGATGAATTCTCCACTTATCTGACCGGTGGTCGTTCTTGCCGCCAAGGTCCGTTGCCAATACTTGAGGAGAAAGGTGAAATTTATTGTTTCCAACGCCACTCCAACCTACCGAGCTATCTTGCCATGAACGATATTTCTACCATGCGCCAGCTATATAGTCGAGCCCCGTTTCATCCAGACCCAACTTAAGGACTCGCCTATACATTCCATGTTCGAAACCCCAAAGACCCGTTACACCAAGAAGCCACAGGGCCCAGTCACCGAGGGATCTAGATCAATGAACAGTGGGTGCAGTTAGTATCCCCAATGCCCAGTATGTAGGTCTCCCTACACCCACCAAGCCCAACACCATGGAACAACAACAACAATACATAGCCATCTTCCCAAGGACAAAACCCTCCACAAGATCAGCGCCAGTACTCCCAGTCCCTCCACCGCAAAATGGCTACGCCCCTAGAAATCCCAAGGGACCAAAGAGCCCAATACCCTCCTTTGCCCGAGCTCTGGCCGATGTCTTCGCAGCCCTCATGTCCCTGAATGCCCTGAGACTCCCTCCTGAGAAGGCGAACTGGAATATGGCGGCCGATCAAACAAAGTACTGTGTCTATCACCGCCATCCGGCCATAATGTGTCAGATTGTTTTCAATTCCGGGTATGATATATGACTCCCATGAGCCAAACCAAATTGACTGGGCAGAGATGAAAATATTAATTCAGATTCTGAGGGACCACAGGGTCAGAGGCAACAACAGCAATAGTAGAGGCGACAGCACCGCAGCAAGCAACTGCAACCAGCAACAACAACAACACAGCAGTACAACCCTTCAGCAGCAATACCAGCAGCAACAACAACAACACAGCCGCAGCACCGGCGAATGACCTAGGCATATCCGTAATCCCATGCCTCAACATCAGCCCGCTCCAAACCCCAGCCAGCTCCACCACCTCCTCCACCTCACATGTTAATCCTGTCATCCACCATCCTCCGCCAGATGCTCAGTGGGCCTTTGATGATGAACATGAAGTGGGCCAGCTTCTGGTAATTTCCCACGTCACACCCACTACCCCCGCGCCTATATCCTGTAACTCCTCCTTCACACCCCACGTTGCTACCATCACCTCGCCATCCTATTCCTCTGTCATTCACCCATTATCCCTCCCAACACATCCCTTTCACCCCTACACCAGCGCCCTTGCTAGCCACCCTTCTACCTTGACACTGCACCCCTCCACTCCCCATAATCTTGCCCTCCGGAGCGGGCGAATGTTCCATCGGATGTACCCTAACGCATCTGTGTCCATGCCAGGTCAACCGGCCCAACAAACCAGCAATCAGCAGCAGCAAGATATGGAAGAATCGATCTGTTCCGGGGACCCAATATGATATCCTGAAGCATTTGGATCAAACCCCCGCCCAGATTTCCATACTAGAATTAATCAAAAGATCGCAGACTCACCAAGACGACCCTAAGGGCCTTTTAACAAAGGGTCATGGTCAGTGAAGACATAACCAGGATAATCTGCCTTCAGTGCTCTCGATCGTAAACAAGGACCCACTATTACCTTTTCTGATGGTGAGTTGGCTGCCCCAGAAGCCAGAAAAATGGCCCTTATGTGTGACACTCACCTAAAAAGGTGGCCATCGATGCAGCTCTAGTGGATACGGGAGCTTCCATTAATTGTGTCCATTAAGCACCCTTAGAGCATGCAACATATCATAGCGTCAACTGCAGCCTACCCCCACCACCATCGCTGCTTATGACAATTCACGACTTGCTTGCCACGATCATCACATATAAGCGGAATTGGGGCCACTAGTCATGTCAGTGGAGTTCTATGTGTTGAACATTGATCATACTTATAAGGCCATTTTAGGGCGCCCATGGATTGAATCACTAGGGGCAGTACCATCTACAGCACATCAGTGCCTGAAATTCCCCTTTCAAGGGAATAGTCAAAGTAAAGAGCGTGGCAACGACACATACAGTAGAAGCATTGAGAGGGTACTGCCATCAGTATGGCCATCCAATAAGCCCGTTATCTCTGTGTTTGACATCAATTATGCTGGCCTATACATTCTCTCTCGAACCGCCCGATTGGATCTCCCCTGTAGTGGCAGTCAGAGACATGTAAGCACAAACGCAAAGGGGTGGAGCATCAATGTTTAGACTGGGTTATCATCAGAAAAGGCCTGGGTGCCCATCTCCCAGGCGAACCAAGACTGTGGCTAGCACTAAGAATGCACAAAACATGGCCTGGGATACTCTGGTTGGGCGCTTTCTCTTTCCTTCACATTCCGACCATGGTCCACTTACTTGGTCATTGTATGAACACTTCATCAAGGGCCGTGCAGCCTGGATATAACACTACTGAGAGGCGCTAAAATCACTTACCAGTCCTTAGAAGAGCAGCGACCTGTCAAAGAAGGAGCCGAGGCAGATACAGGGACCCAGATCAGGAAGATGTCATCTCATCAGTCAGTCTGCTGTTTAAAGAGACCAGAAGCTGGGGCAGAAGAGTCAGGAGACCTTGTTTTCTGCAGTCAATTTCTGTTCAGCGAAGAAGATATGCCGCAAGTAGCAGTACTATCAGCATCTGCAACCACCACCAAGCGACAGTTGCTTGATTTGGTGAGAGAGTCAGCCGACCAATCAACCATTTCGCAAGGGAGCTCTGGCCAGGGTTTTCCCGGCCTCCCATTCATCTTATTTCATCTATATATTTGTTTATAATTTTAATGTTATTTCCTGTCCCCCCCCCAATATTCAACTCTCTCGCGACGTCCGTAAGCATTGATTCGCCCTTCACCCCTCTTCACCATTTTCTTTGATGGCTCGGTTCTGTCTTTCCCCCGGAGCCTCTTAATGTAGTGTAGTTTCCTTTCATCAAATAAAATCAAAAAAATAAAATAAAAAAAAAATCAAAATCAAATCAAATCAAAAATTCAAATATATATAAATAAGAAATAAAAAATCCAAACAAATAGAAAACCAAAACCCAAAAAAAAAAAAAAATAGAAAATCCAAATTCCAAAAATATGGTGTCCCTCCTCTCGTTCATCTCATCTCCTCTTCTTCGACGGCGATCCCCGTCTTCCTCCCCTTTCTTCGAACGGCGATCCCCATTCTCCCCTCACTATTCATCAGACAGCGATCCCTATCTTTCTACTCTTTTTCCCCTCCTGCTTTCTGCCTCCAGTTGTTGATTTCCCCTGCTCCGACGACGATCCCTGTCACCCCTGCTCATCTCTCTTCTCTTTCGACGGCGATCCCCGTCAACCCGCACTCCTGCTCTCCTGCTTCGACGGCGATCCCGTCACCCCATACTTCTGCTCACCTGCTTCGACGGCGATCCCCGTCACTCTGCACTCCTCCTCTCCTCTCAGGCGGCGATCCCCTCCTTTCTCCTCTTTCTGCGCGAACCGTGCCTTCGTCTGACTGACCAACATGGTCACATTGGACATTCTGGGCGAGGGCCTTCTGTTCCCCTGCACTCCATTCCTGCGGCCGGCACCCTGAGCTCGGGTGGCCCGCCTCTTCCTCCAGTCCCATCAGAGGACCCTCGCGGCCCTGCCACACCTTTTCCTGCTCATTCCCAATAAACTCTGGACATTCCTCCAGAATCTTCTGTAAATATGGGCTTAATTTAGAATCAGGGGTAAAATCTAGCAAGTCCTCATCCCCGTCTAAGAAAGAAGGTAATGGCATACCCCGAAGGTATCTGCTTGACTTAGTTCAAAGGTATGGCTCTTCTAGCTGTCGAAGAGTTCGTCCAGAAGCATGGGTTTTGAACTTAAAGGATCTACATATAGAGGAAGGGCTAGACGATGGTTTCGGAATTTATGAAATCATAGCCGAAGGAGACCCATTAGATGAGAATGATTTGAGATAGAGGATGCTGCTGAGGCGTATGCCAGGGTATGAGGAGATTCGATGAACCTCCTCAGCAGTCGATGAGCCCACTAAAGGGTAAATGTGGGAACTGAGAGGACCCCAGCTTTTAACCATAGCTTCCAGCCTCCCTCCCGAGGAAGAAAAAGTGCTCATAGAAATTTGATGGAGTTTAAGGATTCCTTTGCCTGGTCCTATGACGACATGCCCGGCATTGACCCTGGTTTGGTGGAACACTCTGATCTTAAGCCAGGGGTAGTTGCCGTCAAACGAAGTAAGGAGGTTCCTCCCCCACATCGCTTTGAAAATGAAAGAGGAAATTGATAAACTACACAAGGCTAAGTTCATCCGTGTAGTCCTCTATCCATTGTGGGTGGCGAACATCATCCTGGTCATAAGAAGGACGGAAGGGTGCGGATCTGCATAGACTTCCGGACTTGAATAAGGCATGTCCTAAGATGATTTCCCCCTACCTCACTTGGACGTTCTGATCGATAATACTACAGGGTTCGAAACTCTGTCTTTTATGGATGGGTATTCAAGCTACAATCAAATTCGTCTAGCCCCGGAGGACCAGAGAAACCTCCTTCACCCCCCCATGGGGAACATACTGCTATGTGGTCATGCCGTTCGGATTAAGAATGTCGGCGCCACTTATCAAAAGAGCAATGTTAGCTATCTTCCATACATGATTCATATTGATGTTGAAGTCTACGTGGATGATTTGTTGAAGTCTCGGACCAAAGGAGAGCACTCCTCCGTGCTTGCCAGGGTATTTCGCCGCGCACAAGAGTATCAGTTAAAGATGAATCCAAAGAAGTGCGTATTCGGGATTTCTTCGGGCAAGCTGTTAGGCTTCATAGTTAGCAAACGGGGATTCAAATAGATCCGCATAAGGCCAAGGCATAATGAAATGCCTCCTCCCAAGAACATATCTGAGCTTCGAGGTTTGATTGGTCGCTCCAGTTCATAAGAGATTCATATCTCAGCACTCAAAGGTGTCGTCCCTTCTATAACTTTTGAGAGGAGGAGTCAGCTTTGAATGGAATGCTAAGTGCCAAGAGGCCTTTGATGAGCTCAAGAGTTACCTTATGAATCCTCCCTACTTCAAGCGCCCGTTCCTGGGAAACCCTTGATCCTGTATCTGTCAACTATTGAGGACTCCCATAGCTGTCCTTGCCCAGCATGATGAATCCGGCAAAGAAAGGGCAGTCTATTACCTATCTAGGCTCTTCAATCTCTCCGAGCTCAAACTCACCACAATGGAGAAAACGTGTGCAGTGCTAGTTTGGAGTGCAGAAACTGAAGCATTACTTCCTAGCTCATAAGGTGAGTTTGATTTCTAGAATGGATCCTATTAGGTATCTCCTTGAGAAGCCAGTCCTCGCCGACAGATTGGTGCGCTGGCAAAGCTTCCTCTCCCAATTTGATATTTCCTTCATAGTTCAAAAGCCATAAAAGGTATGCCATTGCTGAGCACCTTGCTCACCTTCCTCTTCCCCTTAGTGACATGGTTCAAGAGAATTCTCCGATGAAAACCTATCACTCATTTCTCGCGATCCCTTCTGGTCGCTCCACTTCGATGAGCTCTCAATTCTAGGGGACAGGGCATAGGGCTGTTTGCTCACCCCAGAAGGGATCACCATTCCTCTAGCCTATCAGCTTCAATTCATTCCATGCCACCAACAACATCTCCGAGTATGAGGCTCTCCTTGCCGGTCTTAAGCCGCCTATCTCTTAGGCGCGCATCATCTCAAGATTATAGAAGATTCCCAGCTCGTTCTTCGGCAAGTCCTTTCTACCTATCGCACTCGTGACCCTAAGCTCAAGCCTTATCAAGATCTGGTCACACTCCTAGCCAAGCAATTTCGTCAGCTTATCTACATTCATACTCCCGCTCTCAGAATATCTTGGTCGATGCCCTCGTCGTTAGCCTCATCTCTCTCCTTCCCTCTCATCAGCCGCAGTGCTGAGACAATCACCGTTCAAAGGTTAGAAGCCCCTCCACCAGGATCCTTGGTTCATTAACTTAGGAGCTCTCTAGTTTTGAAGGCAGAGAGAAAAAGAAGCAAAGAGTTATTGCTTGTGAGCTAGGAGAAATGATAGAAGAAGAAAGGCCGTAGTACCATGAAATCGAGCTATATTGCCGAGACGGCACCTTCCCAGAAGAGGCTGAAGAGGAGGACAAGAGAGCTATCCGTAGAGACATTGAGGTATACCCTAATTGGAAGTTTTCTACAGACGCGCTCTGAATGGAATGCTCCTCCGATGCGTGACAGATGAAGAAGCTTGAAGATTGTGGAAGGATCCCATTCCAGCGAGAGTGTGAGGGCATCTTAATAGCCGATGCTGGCTAAAAAGATTCTTAGGCAGGGCTATTACTGGCCAACCCTAGAAGAAGATTGCGCCACCCTACTTCGTAGGTGTGTCAAATGCCAAGTCCATGCCGATAAAATGTCATGCTCCCTCCTCCTCTCTACATCCGCTATCTTTACCTTGGCCCTTCTCATGTGGCCTTTGATATCATCGGCCTCTTGGTGATCCTAATGCTCAGGTAAAACAAAAATCTTCATCCTCACTGCTACTGAGTATTTCACCAAATGGGCCGAAGCTGAACCATTTGCAGCACCGACAATGGCCTCAGTTCATATCACAAGATCTTCAAGACCTCTGTAAGAAGTTTAATTATTTCTTTGCATCATTCGTCTCCTTACTATCCGCAAGGCAACGGCCAGGCCGAAGCCACAAACAAAACACTTTTGAAAATCTTAAAGAAAACTTGTGAGTCTAATAAATTTGATGACTGGCCAGAGAAACTAGTTGAGGCTCTGTGGGCCTATCGTACCTCTGTCCGCACGCCCACTGGGCAAACTCCTTTCTCACTTACTTATGGGATGGAGGCGGTATGTCCACATGAGATCCTCATTCCTTCACTGAGAGTTCAGTTAGATAAGGAACTTAATCCCGATGAACATCAGGAGGTGTTACTTACACAGCTGGAACTCTTAGACGAACAGCGTTTAGCTGCAGCCGATCATGTTATTTCATATCAGAATAGACTCTCAAGGTCCTTTCAAAAGAAAGTGATTGAGCGAAAATTTCAACAAGGAGCATGGTCTTGAAGTGAATTTTCATAAAACCTGGAGGTCCAAGGTCCAAATTGTCAGCAAACTGGGAAGGTCGTACGTCGTCAGGGAAGTGTACCCCGGGAACGCGTATAGGCTAGTCAACGCCGATGGTGAGGAGCTCTCTCACCCATGCAATGGGCTATATCTTAAAAGATTCTACCCCTAACAAATTTTGATAACAACACCGCTCCGCAAAACAATGTTGGCCACGTGTCTCATTTTTCTTCTCATTTTGGTAAATAACCTTTATGTGTAGCCACATACACAATACGGCGACCAAAGGTCATTTCCCCTTGCTTATATCGTTCTTGCTTAGCCTTGGTGTAGGGAGTCAGAGGTCAATTCTCTTCTCACTCGGACAAGGTCTAGGGGCAAGGAAGAGCTAGCTTGTAGATCATCAAACGGTATAGACCATGTGAATGAAGTCTCAAATAGGGACGGTCAGCTCAAAAGAAAAAAAAGGAAGGAAAAGAAATAATGAAATAGCGAAAGAGAATGATAGGAATAGGGGCATGTCAAAGAGTGGCAGTACAGTTCCCCGAGGGACGTCCTTGAGCCCGATCGCACGCATGCCCCCCAATTCAAAAAGGAGCAATGACCTTAAAAGTCCCTGGACACAGACGAATTCCACATGTGACATACCCATTGCAAATCTTATAAGCCAGTAAACCCGACCCCGAAACTAAGTCTTGTCTCATTTTAATCTTCTTATTCTCCCTAGAAACCAAAGGACTCCTGCACCTGGTCTATGTTAGAACATCCATATTCAAGGGGCAAGAAGCCTTAGTAGCCAAAGATGAATGCACGCCGCACATAGATGTCATTCACCAAACGAGAGACGGGGATGAGATCTATGGCTAATTACTCAAAAAAAAAAAGGGCAAGGAGTGTTGTTATCAGAAATCTCAAAAGTCCAAAAAATTTAGAAATCTCAAAAATTCAAAAAAAAATCAGAAATTTCAAAAATTCAAAAAAATTAGAAATCTCAAAAATTCAAAAAATCAGAAATTTCAAAATTTCAAAAAAATTAGAAATCTCAAAATCCAAAACATTTAGAATCTCAAAATTCAAAAAAAATCAGAAAATCTCAAAAATCCAAAAAGAGTTTGTGTACATACTGCTTTCTTTTAGCATGCATTGTTTATTTTTCTCCCCCTGTTTAATAAGGCTCAGCCCCTTGACACTATAAAGTCACATTCATGTTTATCTAAACGCAAGGGGCTGAGCCAAAGAGCAGATCTATGGCCTCCAGAAGTCGCTCGAGCTGGTCCCGAGGCTGCGGGAGTCCCGGATGTGGTCCCAACGGTGTGCAATGGGTACCAGACCCGGCCGTGCAAGCTCTCCTCTCCCCAAAGCTGGGAGGTGTATATGCCTAGACCTGCAAGATGAAATCAAGTTAGATGGCAGTTTATGACAAGGTGCAGTTCAAATCAAGGGTTAAGGAGAAGGTGTGTACCTGGAGGAATGGGAAGAATCCGCTGGTCGAAGTCTGCCACTCCGAGGCGCCCAAGCTGTCAAACTGATGTGCTAGGAAGGCTGCTCCCCAGACATACCCCCCCTACCTCACTCAGGTCCTCTAGCAACGGCAGGAAGCGACAGTGAACTGCGTCGCCCCTCGTGGCAAACAAAGTCTGCCAAGGAAGAGCACGAGGAAACGACGCTGGTCCAAGTCTACCTGCACCCCAGCCTCACTCGCCACCTCCCTCCTGCTAACTAGGGTCAGCCTGTCTAGATGCTCATCGTCGCTCTCCCCTGCTACCTTCCTACATCAAAGATCTAGGCTCTCTGGAGGGGTCCCTAGGAACTAAGGAAGCCTACGCTATCACGTCCCGAGAATTACGCAGTGGATATTAGTTTGAAGATTTGAATCGATATCCCGAGACGTGGACAGTCGGCAAATAAGCCTCTAGCTAGCACGCACTAAATGTATATCAACACAACATCATAATAGGCCCAACTGATGAACTCAATAAAAATTGTATTCAAATCTCAACTTATTGTATTCCAAATGGAACTGTTACAACTCTTAGACTATGGGATAACAGAACTAGACTCAATAAAGGAAAGTACATTTATCCCTCACTTCCTACTACATATTCTAACTCTCAAAATAAACTACTATAACTAGACTCATAATTGGGACGCTCATCACTCGGACGCATTCCCATCCTCGGCTTGCTCTTCCTCTTGAATGTCATAGTCACCTAGATTGGGTAAAAGTAGGGGATGAGCAAACTAGCCCAGTAGGATTTATATCTCAATGTGCGGGCAATGATATAAGTGATTAACAATTTAGAACTAGGTAATGATGAATGTCATGATGTGCATGTACAAATAGAAACCCGTTAAAACAGGATACATGAAACAAGCTAGATAGAGTGATCATGATAGAATAAGATCTGGAATGAACACAAGAGAAAACCAGCAATAGATCACTTTGTACAAGCACGCAAGATTTCACTTGATGTCAATAGTTTTCAAGAAACAAGATATCACTAGTTGCAATAAATGCAGGATGGCCATATCACGCAAGCAAGCAAGCAAGATTGCACAAGCACGATCAAGTAACACTAATCAGGCACGTAAACACTAATGTACACCAAGGAAAGATCCACCAAGAGTGCACACAGGTCACGTGTATGTGGTTATGTATCTAACATTCACAAGCAAGAAAGTACTCCCAGCGCAGATGCAACGCCAGTAATCATTATACCCCATGGTTAACAGTATATTTATGACTCGCCGTCATTGGGGCTAGACTGGAGCCCTTGGACACACGCCGTGCCCTGTCAGCCATCTCATGTAAATTTTAAATGTAGATACCCACAGTCATAATAATGGCCAATGAGAGTTTCAAAATGTAGCATGTGTAATGTCATGTTCACGATGATGATGAGAAGAAATAAATAATTAAATGAACATGATTCCATGAGGACAATGGTCAAGAATTTATAATTTAAGTTCAATCTTTACATTAATGGCTTTAGTCTAGATTGTATATCACGCTCACGAGAACAGAAGAGAAGAAAGGAAGTGCACGCCCTAGATGCATAAGTGTGTAGTGATGTACGCGTGTCAATTCGCAATCCGCGGTCTCAAACTCTCGGAAAACACTTAACATGATGGCTTGCAATGATCAATGCAGTTAACTACATATGGGTTTACAAGATTTTAGGATAATATTTATCATTTAAATCAAGCTAGAATGGTAACAAGAGTAAATCACAAGTTTCATGTATGATCATATCATTAAGAAAGCAATTAGAATAATATTCATGAAATTAAGGATTTTTCAATGGGTAAACACTTTAAGCCATTAAGTAGACATCATGTAATGAACAGACCCAAGACGGCAATGTTTTGCAAAGGTAGTGCGACACACCCCTTACTGGTGTCGACACCATGCTTCAAACACAGAGCAAATAATGAAAAAACTGGTCAAGTAGTGTGTCGACACTAGATCAAGTAGTGTCGACACAATGCTTCAAATACAAGGCAAAAAGGTCAAGTAGTGTCGACACTAGATTAGGTAGTGTCGACACTAGAGACAGCTTCCATAAAACCTTCTGGCCAATATGGGACAGTGTGTCGACACTAGATCAGGTAGTGTCGACACTAGATCAGCTCCAGAAACTTTCTGGGTCAAACTGGGACAGTGTGTCGACACTAGTTCAAGTAGTGTCGACACTAGAGACCTTCCCAGAACACTCTTTGGGCTGTTTTGGACAGTGTGTCGACACTAGATCAGGTAGTGTCGACACTAGTGCCCTTCCAGAAAAAAACTTACAAGTCAAGGGTAACCCGAAAACACGTCTCATGCAGGATTTACTTACCCTCTTATAACTCTCTAACAAATGGCATTTAGACAAAACGTTCAACATGAAAGATGACGAGGACAACTAGTAGAAGAACTTTGATTTTGGGGGTTTGATCAAATTCAGTCTCAAATCCCAAGAAATCATATGAAGAACAAAAAGTCAAGTGTAGCCGAATCATCATGCAATGACTCTCTTCCCACGCCTATAACTCTCTAACCAAAGACTTTTGGATAAAACGTCCAACATAAAAGATGATCGTGACTAAAGTAGAAGAACTTTCATGAAGGACGTTTAGTCTAATTCAGTCTTGAATCACATGCATAATAAGAAGAACGGAAAAGCCTAACAGTGCGCGACTTTGGAAGAACACTTATAACTCAAAAAAACACTTATAACTCAAAATATACTCATTAGAATTTGATGAAACTAGTGGGAAACGAAGTTAACTTGATGCTCTACACATGGTATCGGATATATTAGGGTTTGGCCCAAGAAAACCTACTTATGGGTTGAAGAAGTCTCATTTTTCTAGAAAACCCGTGTTCAGACCACTTGGAGGAGAACTTAATGCTCCGTGTATACTGCATGGAATTTGAAAATTCCACTAGGGTTAGAACGTAGACTTGACCCTCTTTCCAGGGTATAAGCCTTGCAAGGTTTGGTTTAGGTTTGGCCTACCTTAGCTCGACACCAAGATGATGGTTTGTGCAGGTTGCAGCAGACGAACGGGGAGAAGATGAGCTTCTTGTGGTCGATCCACAGATCCTAGCCACCAAAATCCTCCACACAACCCTAGCAAGTTCTAAAACTCGTCCCTAAGGTTTGGTGAAGAGTTTTTAAGCAACCATGGTGTTTTGGAGTCCATTGTAACTAGGAAAGCTGGGGGTGCGGTTTGGCTTGTTAGTTTCCTATTTAGGGAGGATTTCTTCCTCCCATAGAGTGTGTGAGGCTTAGGAAACCTCCCAACATAGATAGGCACGAATTTGGGTTGCCAAGAATGCATGATTGCATCCCAATTTAACTCAATTTGCCTTTCTAATTTCAGCCTATTAGAGTACGAATTTTCCCTGCATTTTCTAGCTTTATTTGATTATTGGGCCAAATGATGTCCATTGACCCCATTATGATATTGGGTCATTAATATATAATGTTGGAAGTCCCTCCAACACTTTTATTTAAATTTTTGATTACGTCGTATTTCCGTGTTAACGGGTTTCCGACTTGTTATAGCACGTACGATAATGATGCGTATGTTTTACATACTTGGAAAGATTTATTTCCATTTATTTGAATTCTTTTTATATAACTAAAATTTCTGGGGTGCTACACCCTCCCCCACTTAGAGAATTGGTCCCCAAATCATGTATAGCAAGTTATTGTACAAGTGAGGTGTACTTACTTGTGAATAGCTCCGGGAATCTTTTGTGCATTGCTTCTTCGGTTTCCCACGTGTCGTCTCATCCATGCGTGATCCATCTAACCTTACTAGTGGAATAACCTATTCCTTAGTTGGCGCAGTCCTGGTCCACGATCTTTAATGGCTTCTCTTGATATGTTTGTCTTTGTTGAACTCAAGAAGCTCGTATTCTTGACATGGCCATAGGATCTCGTACATACTTTTCCAACATGGATATGTGGAACAATTGTATATTCCATCCATTGGGGTGGTAAAGCGAGACGATATGCCACTCGCCGAGTCTCAAGGATTTCGAAAGTCCCGACAAACCTTGTGCAACTTGCCTTAATGCCAAAACGCCTGATCCCACCGGCCTGGAGACACTTTAAGAATACATGTTCACCCACCTGAAACTCCAAGTCTCTCTTCTGTTGTCTGCATATGCCTTTGCCTTTGTGGCCACTGCCATTCTTTCTTAATAAGCTTTACCTTCTCTGTGGTTCTCTTATCATCTCGGGTCCCAGCATTTATCTTTCGCCAACTTCATACCAGCATATTGGAGATCGGCAACTCCTGCCATAGAGTGCTTCAAATGGTGCCATTTGAATGCTAGCTTGATAGCTATTATGTAAGCGAACTCCACCAGAGATAAGTGTTTGTGCCAGCTACCTCCAAAATCTAGGACACATGCTCTAAGCATATCTTCAATGACCTGGTTGGTTCTCTCCGTCTGTCCATCTGTTTGTGGATGGAAAGCTGTGCTAAAGTTTAGTTTAGATCCCAAGGAGTAATGCAGTCCTTTCCAAAAGTGGGATGTAAACCTAGGATCTCTATCAGACATAGACACGATAGACACCGGTACTCCATGTAGTCTGACGATTTCCTTCACATACAATGCAGCCAGAACGTCTATGACCACTTGTTCTTCACTGGCAAGATGTGCTGACTTAGTTAAGTGGTCGACTATAACCTAGATACCATCGAATCCACCTCTTATTTAGGTAGTCCGAAGATAAAGTCCATCCTATACCTTCCCATTTCCATGCGGGATTTCTAGGGTTTAAGTTTTCCTGCGGGTCGCAAGTGTTCGCCTTGACCCTTTTGAAATGTAAGCAGCGGGGTGACATATTCCGCCACCTCTCTCTTCATATTAGGCCACCAAAACCTTTTCAATCTTGATACATTTTGGTGGTTCCAGGATGATGGTATACTGGTCTTGTGAGCCCATCCGATGATCATTTTCTTTGTCTCCGCATGGTCGGGTACACAGACTCGATCTCGGAACAATAGTCTTCCATCTTCAGTTATTGAGAAATTCGGCCTCTGGTCTAGATTAGCCTTAATCTCCACAAGTATAGGGTCATTATCTTGGAGTGTGTGATCCTCCAATAGTGTAGGTTGTGCTCTAACACTAGCAACAAAGCATCCTTCTCTTTGATGTCAGCATCAATATTTAACTGGCGAAGTCTTCTAATAACTTCCATTGTCCACCATTAAACTTGACAATGTGATCATGGCTTTCTACTTAGAGCATCTGCCACAGCATTTGCTTTTCCTGGATGATATTGGATCGTGAAGTCGAAATCTTTGAGATACTCCAACCACCTCCGCTGTCTCATATTCAAGTCCTGCTGAGAAAGCAGATACTTCAAGCTTTTATGTCAGAAAACACAATGAATTTCTCACCATATAGATAATGACGCCATATCTTCAAGGCGAAGACTACAGCAGCTAGCTCCAGATCATGTAAGGATAATGTCCTCGTGCTTCTTCAATTGTCTGGACGTGTAGATATAACTTTCCAGTTTTGCATCAGCACACAGCCAAGGCCGATCCTGGATGCATCGGTGTATACTTCAAAAACTGCCCCCAGCAACTGGCAGGGTCAGTACGGGTGCTGAGGTAAGGTGCTCTTTCAATGCCCGAAACTTTCTTCACATTCATCAGTCCATGCAAATGGATTCTCCTTCCTGGTAAGCCTGGTCAATGGTACAGCTATCTTTGAGAAATCTTTGATGAAGCGGCGATAATAACCGGCTAAACCCAGAAAGCCTTAATCTCCGACACAGTTGTCGGCCTTTCCCAGCTCTTTACCGCCTCCACCTTAGATGGATCCACAGAGATTCCATCCTTGGATATGATGTGACCAAGGAAGGACACTTCTCCATCCAGAATTCACACTTACTAAGTTTGGCATAGAGTTGATTATCTCGGAGCACTTGCAGAGCAACCTTCAGTGTTCTTCATGTTCTTCTTTGGATTTGGAGTAAATAAGGATGTCATCAATGAACACCACTATGAACTGGTCCAAGTATGGCCTATAGATATTGTTCATAAGTTGCATGAAAGCCGCTGGAGCATTGGTTAAACCAAACGGCATGACTACGAACACATAGTGACCATATCTACTCCAGAATGCAGAAGTTGATTATCTCGGAGCACTTGCAGAGCAACCTTCAAGTGTTCTTCATGTTCTTCTTTGGATTGGAGTAAATAAGGATGTCATCAATGAACACCACTATGAACGGTCCAAGTATGGCCTATAGATATTGTCATAAGTTGCATGAAAGCCGCTGGAGCATTGGTTTAAACCAAACGGCATGACTACGAACACATAGTGACCATATCTACTCCAGAATGCAGACTTGTGAATATCCTCTTCCTTTATTCTAGTTGATGGTAGCCTGATCTTAGGTCTATCTTGGAGAAATATTGTGCACCGGATATCTGGTCAAACAGCTCATCGTGCGGGGCAGTGGGATACTTATTCTTTATTGTCAACTGGTTTAACTGACGGTAATCAATGCATAGCCTCATTGTTCCGTCCTTCTTCTTGACAAATAGCACTGGCGCCCCCACGGGGATTGCTAGGCCTGATAAAACCCTGATCTAGAATTCTTGGATCTGCCTCTTCAACTCTGCAATTCAACAGACATACGATATGGAGCCTTTGAAATAGGGGCTGCCCTGGGGAGTAACTCAATGGTGAAGTTTACCTCCCGCTCAGGTGGTATACCAGGTAATTCCTCTGGAAAATACATCAGGATAGTCTCTGGCTATTGGAATGTCTTCTAGGGTTGGTTTCTTCTTTTCAGTTGCCAAGACGGAAACTAGGAAAGCATCACAACCCTGGTTGATCAGCTTAGAAGCCTTTAGGGAGGATATCAAGATAAGGTGTTTGTGATAACGGGTGCCAAGTAGTGATAGAGTTTGGAAGGTTTGGTCTCTTAAAAGTGACCCTCCTATGGCGACAGTTTACATCGGCATCGTATTCAATTAGCCAATCGACACCCAAAATGGCATCATAACCCTTCATGTCTAATCAGATAAGGTCGGCAGGGAGATTGTGTCCTCCAATTAAAGTTTCACATTTTGGCAAGTAGTGCGTGAGTTCAGATTCTGAGCCTAGTGGAGAGGCTACAGTGATCCTGGATTTCAAGGGTACAGGTTTGACAGGTAGAGTTGCAGCGAATGTGGTGGAAATAAACGAATATGCAGCTCCAGTATCAATAAGCACAAAAGCAGGTTGAGAGTGTATGGAAATGGTACCTTCCACCATACCCCCTTCCTCGGGTAGGTCGGCTTCTATGACAGCATTAAGGCGTCCCTGACGCCGTGGTACGTTCTGGGCTCTACCTGGCTAGTCCTTCAGCATAGGACAATCCAGAATACGGTGGTCACGACCACCACATCTCAAGCATGCCCCGAGCTTCTTCCAGCATTCCTCCGCTCGGTGTCCTGGTTTATCACAGAATTTGCAGTTCTCAACCAACTGCTTACCTTCTATTTTAACTCTTTGTCTCCCGCAGCATCTCTTCCGGTATTCGGCCTCTTGTTGTTGTTGCGAAAGGTTTGGGCAATATTAGGTGCTCCCTTCTTGACGAAGATCGGCTTGGAGTTGTCCTTGCCCCTCATGCCCTCCACTTTGGCCATGGTGTCTTCTACCAGCTGAGCTCTTTAGACCATCTCCGTGTAAGTTTGAATATTGTGTGGTTCGAGCCTTTCAATGAACATGGGCCTGAGCCCGTCCATTAAACGGTTAGCCCAAGTCATGCTAACTGAGCCTCATACTCAGCCACAGACATTCCTTTCTGTTTTAGTGCGGCAAACTCTGTTGCCTTCTTCTCCTTGACTCTCTCAGAGAAATACTTTCCTCAGAATATCTCTAGGAATCCGGCCCACTCCAGTTCAGCTATGTTTGGCAGGTGGGCCGAGGTGGCCTTCCACCATGCTCGAGCATCTTTAGTAAATTGGAAAGTGGCCAGTACCACTTTCTCTCTGTTGGTGCATTGCATTACTTGGAAAATCCTTCTATCTCCTCTTGTCAATTTTCTGCCTCATCTGGGTCAGGGGATCCAGAGAAACGAGGAGGGTTCAAACTCCTAAAATTTCGGTGCAGATCACCGGCTCCGTTCCTTGCAGCTGCAGACTGATTTCCAGCCTGAACTACATTTTGCAGGGCCTGCGTAAGTTCAGCCACAGTGTCTTGCATAGCTTGCCACTGGTTGCGAGCCATTGCAATTGTGTGAGAGTGTTATGAGGGTTCCTGAGAAAAAGGATGGAAACCAATTAATGTCTCCAGATACATTATAAGAGTTAATGGGTAGGAGTGTTTAATTCTTTCTAACATATTCCCAGTCTCTACCCATTCTCACCAGGAACTGTATTTAATTTTTCATGACCTAGGTTTCATAGGTATCTCCTATTCCTGAGACATATCCTATTTGGTATTCCTAGGCTCTGATACCACTAAACTGTCACGTCCCGAGAATTACGCAGCAGATATTAGTTTGAAGAATTCGAATCGATATCCCGAGACGTAGACAGTCGGTAAATAAGCCTCTAGCTAGCACGCACTAAATGTATATCAACACAACATCATAATAGGGCCCAACTGATGAACTCAATAAAAATTGTATTCAAATCTCAACTTATTGTATTCTAAATGGAACTGTTACAACTCTTAGACTATGGGATAACAGAACTAGACTCAATAAAAAGGAAAGTACATTTACCCCTCACTTCCTACTACATATTCTAACTCTCAAAATAAACTACTATAACTAGACTCATAATTGGGACGCTCATCACTCGGACGCATTCCCATCCTCGGCTTGCTCTTCCTCTTGAATGTCATAGTCACCTAGATTGGGTAAAAGTAGGGGATGAGCAAACTAGCCCAGTAGGATTTATATTTCAATGTGCGGGCAATGATATAAGTGATTAACAATTTAGAACTAGGTAAGTATGATGAATGTCATGATGTGCATGTACGAATGGAAACCCGTTAAAACAGGATACATGAAACAAGCTAGATAGAGTGATCATGATAGAATAAGATCTGGAATGATACAACAAGAGAGAACCAGCAATAGATCACTTTGTACAAGCACGTAAGATTTCACTTGATGTCAATAGTTTTCAAGAAACAAGATATCACTAGTTGCAATAAATGCAGGATGGCCATATCACGCAAGCAAGCAAGCAAGATTGCACAAGCACGATCAAGTAACACTAATCAGGCACGTAAACACTAATGCACACCAAGGAAAGATCCACCAAGAGTGCACACAGGTCATGTGTATGTGGTTATGTATCTAACACTCAACAAGCAAGAAAGTACTCCCAGCACAGATGCAACGCCAGTAATCATTATACCCCATGGTTATCAGTATATTTATGACTCGCCGTCATTGGGGCTAGACTGGAGCCCTTGGACAAACGTCGTGCCCTGTCAGCCATCTCATGTAAAATTTTAAATGTAGATACCCACAGTCATAAATAATGGCCAATGAGAGTTTCAAAATGTAGCATGTGTAATGTCATGTTCACGATGATGACGAGAAGAAATAAATAATTAAATTGAACATGATTCCATGAGGACAATGGTCAAGAGATAAATTCGGCAGCAGAATGGTACAATTTATAATTTAGTTCAATCTTTACATTAATGGCTTTAGTCTAGATTGTTTATCATGCTCACGAGAACAAGAAGAGAAAGGAAGTGCACGCCCTAGATGCATAAGTGTGTAGTGATGTACGCGTGTCAATTCACAATCCGTCGGTCTCAAACTCTCGGAAAACACTTAACATGATGGCTTGCAATGATCAATGCAGTTAACTACATATGGGTTACAAGATTTTAGGATAATATTTATCATTTAAATCAAGCTAGAATGGTAACAAGAGTAAATCACAAGTTTCATGTATGATCATATCATTAAGAAAGCAATTAGAATAATATTCATGAAATTAAGGATTTTTCAATGGACTAAACACTTTTAAGCCATTAAATAGACATCATGTAATGAACAGACCCAAGACAGGCAATGTTTTGCAAAGGTAGTGTTGACACACCCCTTACTAGTGTGGACACCATGCTTCAAAACAGAGCAAAATAATGAAAAACTGGTCAAGTAGTGTCGACACTAGATCAAGTAGTGTCGACACAATGCTTCAAATACAAGGCAAAAAGGTCAAGTAGTGTCGACACTAGATCAGGTAGTGTCGACACTAGAGACAGCTTCCAGAAAACCTTCTGGCCAATATGGGACAGTGTGTCGACACTAGATCAGGTAGTGTCGACACTAGATCAGCTCCCAGAAACTTTCTGGGTCAAACTGGGACAGTGTGTTGACACTAGTTCAAGTAGTGTCGACACTAGAGACCTTCCCAGAACACTCTTTGGGCTGTTTTGGGACAGTGTGTCGACACTAGATCAGGTAGTGTCGACACTAGTCCCCTTCCAGAAAAAAACTTACAGGTCAAGGGTAACCCGAAAATACGTCTCATGTAAGATTTACTTACCCCTTTTATAACTCTCTAACGAATGACATTTAGATAAAACGTTCAACACAGAAGATGACTAGGACAACTAGTAGAAGAACTTTTATGTTTGGGATTTTATCAAATTCAGTCTCAAATCCCTAGAAAACATATGAAGAACAAAAAGTCAAGTGTAGCCCGAATCATAGTATCATGCAATGACTCTCTTCCCACGCCTATAACTCTCTAACCAAAGACTTTTGGACAAAATGTCCAACATAAAAGATGATCCTGACTACAATTAGAAGAATGTTTATAAAGGAAGTTTAGTCTAATTCAGTCTTGAATCACATGCATAATACGAATAATGGGAAAAGCCCTGACAGTGCGTGACTTTGGAAGAACACTTATAACTCAAAATATACTCATTAGAATTTGATGAAACTAGTGGGAAACGAAAGTTAACTTGATGCTATACACATTGGTATCGGATATATTAGGGTTTGGCCCGAGAAAACCTACCTTATGGGTTGAAGAAGTCTCATTTTTCCAGAAAACCCGTGTTCAGACCACTTGGAGGAGAACACTTACTGCTCCGTGTATACTGCATGGAATTTGAACATTCCACTTGGGTTAGAACGTAGACTTGACCCTCTTTCCAGGGGTATAAGCCTTGCAAGGTTTGGTTTAGGTTTGGCCTACCTTAGCTTGACACCAAGATGATGGTTTGTGCAGGTTGCAGCAGACGAACTGGGAAGAAGATGAGCTTCTTGTGGTCGATCCACAGATCTCTAGCCACCAAGAACTCCTCCACACAACCCCAACAAGTTCTAAAACTCGTCCCTAAGGTTTTGTGAAGAGTTTTTAAGCCACCATGGTGTTTTAGGAGTCCTATTGTAACTAGGAAAGCTGGGTTGCGGTTTTGGCTTGTTAGTTTCCTATTTAGGGAGGATTTCTTCCTCCCATAGAGTGTGTGAGGCTTTAGGAAACCTCCCACCATAGATAGACACGAATTTGGGTTGCCAAGAATTCATGATTGCATCCCAATTTAACTCAATTTGCCTCTTTCTAATTTCAGCCTATTTAGAGTTACGAATTTTCCCTGCATTTTCTAGCTTTATTTGATTATTGGGCCAAATGATGTCCATTGACCCCATTATGATATTGGGTCATTAATATATAATATTGGAAGTCCCTCCAACACTTTTATTTAAATTTTTGATTGTGTCGTATTTCCGTGTTAACGGTTTTCCGACTTGTTATAGCACGTACGATAATGATGCGTATGTTTTACATACTTGGAAATTATTTATTTCCATTTATTTGAATTCTTTATATAACTAAAATTTCTGGGGTGCTACATACGCTCCACGGGTAGCTCTAGGAGTCTCCCAGCTAGGTCATGGTAACAGGGATAGGTGTATCCGCTCACTGCCCACCCATAGATCCTGAGCCCCGTGATCCGGCTCACATCCTCAAGGCTCGGGATCATGTGTCCCCATGGGAATGCGAAGGCGGTCGCCTCCGCATCCCATCTGCTCCGCAGAGCCTGAGTGAGGGCCGGATCCGCCCTCATCCAATCCATCCTAAAGACTTCCCCGAAGCCCATCTCTGCTACCCTCTCTCTCTGGAAAGGGGGGAATGCCAGGAACACCGCCAGCACAACAATCCATGACACGCGGGCCCTCATTTCACCCTGCAGATGCATTCAAGTTCAGTTAAAGCCTCATTTTGTGTGTTCAGTTGGGATCGCGGAGGCCTTGGCAGTCGCTACCATGTTGCGTCAGCACGGGGCACCGTGACCATATCGCATCGACCTTAATGGCCGCGATAAGGTCGCGTCGGCCACAAGCGCCGCGACATGGTCGCGACGCCCCGCCCCGCCGCGACAGCATGTCGCGGCAGGTCGGGCCGACGCGTTATCAGAACCAAAACCTGCCGGAGCCCTCTTTGTTTGATTATCTTTTTCTTGGGCGTTTCGCCCTACATTTGCCCTCTAGGGGCTCCGTTTGCTAACTCTATACACTCATACATGGTTTTAAGGTTGAGTTACTTACCGATTTCATGGCCTTGGCACGTTTCTTCCGTTCCTCCTCCACGTTCACGATCGGAGCCTTCACCTCCTCCTTCTCTTCCATCTCGATCTCGGGAACCTCCTCCTTGACCGGAGGATCCTCCACCCGGCGCCGGGAGCTCTGACGCTCCACTTGTCGCTTCCTCCGGGACGAACCCTCACCGGTGTTCTTCCTTTCTTCCATTGCGATTTCGGGTTGATCGGAGGGTTTTCGAGCAAATAGGATGCTAAGAGGGTGCAAGAGCAAGAGACGGCAAGAAGGTTTGAAGGATCGGGAGCTTGAGGATTTTTGAAAGCCGGAAGGGGGAAGAGGAAGAGCCGTTTGGGTTTTGAATGGGTCGATTCTTGACGCGACGTAGCGGGCGGTCGCGTTAAGGTCACGTCACCCGTGGCCGACGTGACTTTGTCGCAACGCCCCACCTGGCCGCGACATGAAGGCGACACCCCTTCCCGTCGCGTCATCAACAGAGCCCTTTGCGTTTGCAGAAAAAAAATTCAGTTTTATTCTTTCAAACCCGAGTCATTACATGCTCTAATAATCAAATAATGCTATCAAGTCCTTTCCTAGCTACCATCTTGCCTACAAATCAAAGTAAATCAAATCAAATGATCCCTGCCGCTGGCTGAATTTTCTTCAAAGCTTCGACGTATTCTCTGATCACGTCATCATCTTCCTCCACCTCGGCTTGAATCGCGCTCATCGCACATCCCTCCCAGTGAATGACGGCGCTGCGCATGTCGCGTTCATCCTGTGCATCACCTCTTTTCCTCTCTTGGATGGACGGGAAGTGTGAGAGAATCGGAACCACCGTGCGAGCCGCATCGCATTGAAGATAGCAACGGTCCGAATTGTAGGAAACTAATGCTTCGTTGCCCAGCAGCCTCAAGGCGAGCCTGGTGCGTTGGGGGAGGTGGATTATCCGGCCGTGCATGAATCGGGGGCGCATGTCAAACTCGGCCACGGTCAAATTTCGGAGGTACTTGCGCCATGCTTGTATTCCTTTCACTTGAGCTGTTTTGCACCAAGCTCGAGTGCTCATGTGAAGTTGCCCTCCTACGTACGCCAATGGATGGTTCAACATCGTTTTACACTCCGTGGTCAGGTCCTCCACCGCTCGGAATTGGATGTGCATTCCCATCCATAACTCGAGGGTGACAACCGACCCATAGAAAGGACCCCCGAGCGCTGCAGAAGTTAGGCCGGCGTAGAGGAAACCCAAGACAGCTTGCCTAATATTCATACCTTCAGAAATGGAGTCAATAATGCTAAGGTTGCCGAAAGAGATGGCGCCGTCAGATTCCGGGAAGAGTATGATGCCGCAAATGCATATGGCTGCTGCCTTGGCGATGGCGGCATAATTCTTGGTTTTCCGCTTGCATTGGGAGGTAACCCACTGTGTGATTGGAAGAAGGTGGATGTGCATACCACTCGTCATCGAGTAGAGGTCGATTTTCCTTGTGGTAATGTACGCCAAGATGCTCCAGGAGTTGATTTGCTCTACTGTATAGGAAATCGTCGGTTCTTCACCCCTTTGATAGCGTGGGAGGCCGAGCATGATCTCCAGCTCCTCCAGAAAGATTGTCGCTTCAAACCCAGGGAAGACGAACGTGTTTGTTTGCGGATGCCACAGCTCCGCTATCGCCATGACACTTTCCCACACGTGCACCATCTTGTTGTAATTTTTTGCCAACACAAAGACGGTGGATAGCCCCCACTCCTTCAAGTGGCCAATGGACGTAGGCGGCAGTAGCTCGAGCATGGGCACCAGCCATGGCACTTTTGAGAACTGCCTTTGGCCAGGGAGGATCTGAAATAGAAGAAGAAACTTGAAGAGCGAAGGAGAAATTAAGAGAAAGGAAGAGCAAAACAGGGGGAAAACAGAGCATAGTGCAGAGAGTTCAGAACTTGAGAAGAAAAGCCACTTACTTGGAGCTCCGGGCGCGTGTAGATATGCCCCGGGATGGCGGAGAGTTGCTTCAGATCGGCGTATGAGTCCTTAGCAGCTTTTGGGCCGGAGTAGGGAGGGATATCCTCTTGGAATGCAGAGAGCTTCCTCTTCATGTCGGCAAAAGAGGGGGAAAAACTTGAATCTAGAAGAAAAGAGGAGAGAGGAGATTAGCTACGGGATTAGCACTCTCAAACCCTCTATTTATAGAGTCTTAAGAGGTCCACTCCTACTCTAATCCCGAAACTAGATGTTAGGATATGATTAGAAGAGGTTTAGGAGTCCTAGTGTTAGTCTAGATGTCTTAGGATAAGGGTAAACTCCGGTTTCCTGGTCTTTCTGGGTTCAGACTGAGTCGCGACGCCGCGATCTGACGCGACCAGGTCGCGGCAGGGCGCTGCGACGCGACTATGTCGCGGTCACCCCAGGCGTCGCCTCTTTACCCGAGGGGTTGTTTTCATGTCTGTACTATGTATATGTGTTGTTTGTTGGATTGTTTATAATTATTGTGTGTTTATTATCTCATTATGTTTGTTTCTTGTCATCAAAAAAATCAAAAATAAAAAAATCACAAAAAAACAAAAAAAAGGGGACTTCGTCACAGGTAAGTTAGGTATTGTATTTCTTTCCCTACTCCTCGCATTACTATATGATATTTTACTTATTATATCGTTTCAAGGACCACCTGGTTCTCAATGTGTTCTGAGATTTGAGTTCCCCTCTACAAAAAACAGTGATAATCTAGGTGCACATTGTTAATCGTTGGATAGGCCGTTGAGTTGAGTAAGCTCGGGGACGATAGATTCAGGCTTGCACTGCAATTGTGGGTAGTCTATTGACCCGTCCTTATTTTGGCTTAACAATATTATCCTTGATATTTTTTTTATTTTCTCCCTTTATTTGCATTCGTTTTGATGATTTCTTTTATTTAGCCCAGCATGCATCATGTAGGACTTTGAGCTTTTCTGACTCATTCCTGACTCTTGATGAGCCTTTGTTGAGTGCCCAATCATCCTCCAGTTTCCAAACAAGAAATCCAATTCCACTCCGAATCGGAAGTTTTGCCTCCGAGTGAGTTATTCCCGTCAGTTTGACAAGAATTTCCCTGTCTGGATTACCTATCCAAATTTTCCTTTTCCTTTGATCTGTTTTGGTCTCGAACCGCTCCCAGGACAGAGTCATGAGTTACCTGCCTGGCACGCACACATCCTTCCAAAACGAAACCTGCAGGCCAATCGGCTAGGGTACCTCTCAATCGAGGGGTTGATCGTCCTTTTCTTTTCTCCTTCTCGTCCAGACCTGTGTTCTTCTTGGCATCCTGCTCGAACAGCTGACTCGGGGCTTTCACGAAGATTCCAATTACCTGTTAGTTAGACCGGGTGTCTCTTTACCTTGCTTCCACTTTTCAGTCCACTCCGCATCATTTCCGCTTTGTCATCGCTTCATGACCACCTCCACTCCACTTTCGCTTCGCTACCTTGAAAAGTGGAAGCCAAGGAGGGGCAATCTGTAGACACCCGGTTCCGACTAATTGGTTGAACCACGTTTCTTGTTATCTTAGTGGGCCCCTAATTGGTCACTCACCTTGAGCCCATCATTAGCCTTGTTTTAAGCCCATTAAACCATTAAAATGCCTTGAAATTCCGCACATTATCACTTTGAGAGAATCCTTGGGACATAATAACTCTTATCTTATCCTGTGATTGGCTGATAATTCATGATTATTTCAGATTTATTGTCGCAACGCATCGTAGCGCAGCGTCTCTAGTCGCGACGGCCCTGGACGCCGCGACAGCCCATGCATTATCAATGCACGTGGGCAATACTGTCGCGCCGCCCCGCCCCGTCGCGTCTTAGTCGCGGTCCTATGATACGCCGCGACAATGACCGAACCCTCTGGCCACCGCAACAACCTCCTATTTATCCTCCTATGAATCTAGCTTAATCCCTAGGGATTATCTCCACCCCTTGGGGCGAGATTCCGGCCCTAAGGATTCTCCTTGGCATTCCTAAGGACTCTCCATCTGTTTTTTAACAAGGCTTTATCTCCCATTTTTATTTCTGAGCCATTTAAAGGAGATAATATCATTTTTTCTCACTCCAAGCTCTATATAAACAAGGCCCCTCCTCAAGGACGAGGAGAGCCTCTACCACCCCGAAGGGCTGTCGAATTCTCCCCTCACCCATACTTAGCCACACAGCAACCCTTTTCCTCCATTTTTCCTCACATCCCTCTTCATCAAAACACCTCATTTCACCATCTATGGAGTATGGGACGTGAGAAGGGCGACTCTAGCACTCTCCTGAAGTTTTGGACGATCCTTCGAGCTGCAACAACGCCAAGGAGTCGCCCTAATGGGGCTCACCCTCTTCATTTTCCTTTCCTTTTCTTTTGCATGCATTTTTCATGTTACTCTTAGATAGAACATATATACCACACACCCACATTTTCCTACTACCCAAGGGGTTTAAAACCACCCCCAGGTCCGTTCCCTCCATGCTTCACATTTTTCTTGTATTTAAGAATGGTTACTATGCTTAACATAGTCTAACAGGGTTTTTATTTCTTGTTTTCGTTGTTTTGGCAGGCACCCAAGTGAAGATCCACGAGGAGCTCTCATCCTATAGCCGGCTGGAGGACGGGAAGAAGGTCCCATCCATCATCTCCTGCACAGAAGAGAACGCGACGGTGGAGGGTGACGCGACAAAGAGATGCGTCCATCAAGGGTGGCGCGTTATCAGCACTATCGCGGCAACCATGACGGCTGCGACATGAGGTACACCCCCCGTTCTCTCTCCTTTTCCTAGAGTAGTTAGCCCAGACATTTCTCTTCTCATTAGGCAACTATCTAGGTGGTGATCACATCCATATTTCCATGCCGTTAGATTTAGTATGTGTTTACGTGTCGAGGGGGGTACAATCCCTGTGATTACACTCGCATGTGCACCATGGTTTGTAATAAAGATGATATATGTAAGTACCGTGGTTTGTGCATTGCCGAGTTTGGTGGTTCAGCGCCTGTTCCGGAATACCTCTGCAGTCAGGTACCCCAGGTTCTGTGTGAGCCAGACACGTGTGTTTATTGTGCTCAGGGTTTATCCCGGTACTTGTGTTGTACCATCGAGATCTGTGTCGTCTGTCCTGAACACCTTCACTCCTGTGTTTGAGTTGTACGTCCGGCTGAGGGAAAGACGACAGAGGGCAGCGGCTTGTGTTTGTGGGTGTGCAGTCGTTTGTAGCGCGCTCATAGTTGGGGGTACGGACATCAGTAGACGTCACTGGTTCCCAGCTAGTCCTGTTTTTCAGTGCCTCACTTTAGGGAGCTTAGGCCAGAGTCCCTAAAGGTGCTAGGCATGGGCCTGCAGTTGTGTGTGGTCTGCAGGTGTGGTGTTGGTTGGTCTCCACTGTTCTTTGACTTGTGCTTGTGGAGCAGCAGTTGGACCTTTCGTCCGTGACTGCGAGACTGAGAGGTAGTTCTTGTGTTGTGTTATCTTTGGATACTGGCGTCATGAACCAGTAGTCCGTTCCCGTGTGGTGGCTTCGTTCCTTTCTGACTCGTGCTTTGCCACTGGTGGTGGCTTGTATGTGACTCGTTGGTTGTGGTTTTATCCGTTGAGGTGTGCCCTGGTGTTGGCACAATTGTAGTTGTGGTTGGTGAGTGGAGCCTCACTGGTTGTGGTTTGACTCTTGTGGTGTGCCCTATCATTGGCACAATTGAGTCAAGGTTTTGTTTATAGTAGAGTGCCTTGTGATGGCACTAGTTTGGTTGTGGTTTCCATGGTGGTGCCTCGTGGTAGTAGGTACCTATACCCTGTGTGGGTAGTGTTTTGTGGTGGTATGTTGTGTACCAGTCTTTTCAGGTGTTGAAGTGGAGGTTGTGTGGTGTGACCTTCCACTTGTTGTGTTTTACCCTTCATTGGGTAAACTTCCGAGTAAGGTTACAATGTGTAATGGATTGGCATCGTGGTAGCCAGTCCTATTATTTAAGTGTGATATTCGATATATCATGGTTTGGGGTAAAATGGGCCAGCTCTTGGTCAGCGGTCCTGCACCCGTGTGTTTGGAGTTCGCCTGTGAAGCTTGCAGCCGAGGCAATGGTTGGCTTATAGCTTAGGCGACCAGTTGTTGTAGTAGTTTGCCTGTTAACAATGGTGTTAGACTAGTCCTATCGTTCCTCTTCTGCACCGAGATTTGTATTAGCTGAAATAATTATGTTTAATTATTATTAATTATACGTTGTTGTGAGCATGAAATGGTTTCGCTAGCGGTGTTGCCAGTGAGACCCTCTGGGGTTGAGGTTCTTCAGTGTTGCATGTGGTTTTTGGGTGGCCCCTATTGAGCCTGTGACTTGTTGAGGCTCACTCCCCTATAGTTCCTTTCAGGGCTTGCCGAGTGTTTGGCTTGTAGCGGCGTTGTGACAGACTTGTACCACCAGCAGTAGTAGTAGTTAGTGTTGTGTGAGCTTGTGCTCCCTCGTGGTATGCCCCAGGTAGTTGTACTTTTTAATTAGACATGTAATAATGTAATGGGACAGTTGTACAAATATGTGAACAGATATGAGCACATGTACTTTCTTGTGTCTCTTACTATTGTGGTTTGTCTTTTATAGTCTTACTGGACACGTGTGTGAGATATCCCTTGCGAGACTTAAGTCCATTCGCGGGAGGCGGATCTGGATATGGAGCCTTATTGGGCATAAATATCCAGGGCTGTTACAACTTTGACTCCTGAAAAGTTGAAGTCTAGCTGAACTCCGACTTCTTAAAAGTCAAAGTCTATCTAGACTCCGACTCCTTAGAAGTCGAAGTATGACTTGCTATGAAATGATCCTTCACTCTAACTTCTAAAAAGTCGAAGTCCTCTCACTCTGACTCCTAAGAAGTCGAAGTCTTTTGTATCTTACTCCAACTCCTTGAAAGTTGAAGTCTATTTTTGTTTGCACTCCGACTTCCCAGAAGTCGAAGTATGACATCGATTGTTGATCTCTTATCTTTGACTCCGACTATAGAAAAGTCGAAGTAAACTATATCAACTTCTATGTACTTGACACTTAATTTTTTTTATGATAATCTGTCATTCCACAGAATCCATGAAATCTTAATCTTGTTTATTTCAAGTTATTTGTTATTCTAATGAGATCCTTTACAAAATGAATAACACTTACATATCTTACAGTATAATGCATTTCTTGCTACCACCATTTAAATTTTCTGTTAAGTAGCTAAAATTATATTCAAAATGACCACATAAATTATCTTTGATAAGATCTAAATCAATTATACAAATTGGTCTCTTGCTTTTTGTCACAATCTTAGTCTTTTCTATTTTGACAGAAGATATGCATTGGTAAGTATAAGTAGCATGGGCTATCTGTCAGAACCCACCTACCGTATCTGCTTTCAGTCAGAAATTCCTTATTTTTAGGATACAACTGTATGTCTGCTTTTTAATGCACTGAACATCTATCCATCTGAGGTTCTTTATACTTTACATATATTTCCATCTCACCTACCTCCGAAAGGAGAAAGGTACCTGTGCTTCCTTACTTTGCAGGCAATTAGATACCTACTGAAGCTAGTTTACAGATCATTAATAAAAGTTGTCTATCAAGCCATGAAGCTATCTACATAGCCTGAAGACGTTGGAACACCAAAAGCTGAAGGACTGATGAATATAACAGAAGTCTCAAAGTGTCTACATCCAAGGATCAACGGATATTCTTCAAACGACTAGTTTTCTAACAGATAGTTTCAAACCAGAAATTAAAGCTTCTGAAGCTCATATATATAGAAGCTAGAGTTTGAACTAGAAGATCACCAACTCAGCAACACACACATCTCCCATCTGTTTTTGCAAGAAAGAATCTTTACAAGTCTTCTACTGAAGTGAAAGAAAGAGAGCTGCTTCTTCAGTCCATGACTTCCAAGCTCTCTAGTATATTTCAAGTCTTTTTTATTGGGTGGCATTTTGTAACTATATATCCTTCTCAGTCCACCCATTTAGATTCAAAAAGAGTTAGAGCTTCAAATTCTCATTTGTATTCATTTCTATTTCTCTGTGTTTGCTCAATCTTCTGAGCAGGCACTCAAGTGTTTTTCAATTTTGTGATTAACCTGCAGGGGGTTTGTTTCCTGCTGTACCCCTCTTGTGAAGGGAAGACATATAGCTGTAGGTAGTCTTTGTACCCCTTGTTAAAGGGAAGACTTGCTTGGGAGCAAGTGGGTTTGTAATACCTCTTAGGTTGAGAGAAGGCCAAGTGTTCTTGGCAGTTTAGTGAAATCCCAAGAGGTTACTTGGGGACTGGATGTAGGACTTCCATCTGGGAAGGGCCGAACCAGGATAAAATCTCTCGTGCATTTGTGTGATTATTTCCACCAAGTTTTCACTTGTTTCACACACACTACACTAATTACTAACAACTTTAATTAGTGTTATCTATTTTCAGATAATTTTTTAAAAGCGCAAGAAGTCCTATTCACCCCCCTCTAGGACATCACTAGTGCCATCTCGATCCAACAAGTGGTATCAGAGCGAGGTCTTCTCAGAAGAATCGAAAGATTTGAGAAGAGATGGCAGCTGAAGCTCACAACTATGAAGGTCAGTTAGTCACCAGACCACCATTCTTTGATGGTGAGTGTTGAACCACTCTTATATTTTACCCTTATATTTTGGTGATAACAAAATTTATGATTAATTAAATATTATTAAATATATTTAATATCATGTTCTCCTAATAAATATAAATTTATGGAATTATCGATGTGTGTTTTGCACTAAAAAGATAAATCAATGTCCATTCAATATATATCGATTTCAGTTCACAAAGTGCCACATCGATTTGCTTGAAAACAACGATTTGCTCATACATCGATTTGCCTCTCACATCGATTCGATAAGTGAATCATCGATTCACTCTCACATCGATTTGATAAGTGAGAACATCGATTTGGTCTCACATCGATTTCATAAGTGAGAACATTGATTTGGTCTCATATCGATTCGATAAGTAAAACATCGATTTGACCAGAACATCGATTTCATAAGTTAAACATCGATTTGACCAGAACATCGATTTAATAAGTTAAACAACGATTTGATAGCTGCATCGATTTCATAAGTGAAGCATCGATTCGCTTCAAACATGGATTTGATCACTCAAACATCGATTTGCTTTCACTCAAACAACGATTTGATTGTTGTAACGATTCGATAAGTGAAAACAATGATTTGCTCATACAATCAATTTGTCCATATTTATAATAACGATTTGCTTTCACTTAAGCATCAATTTTGTCCAAACATTGACTTCATATAAACATCAATTTCCTTTATAGTCAGATGTTTCAAATGTGTTTGGCGCCTAATGAAATGTCAAAAATGTCTCTGACAGAAGATCTTTTTTTTATCTTTCTAGATCTCTTCTCTCCTGTCAGACAAAAAGGAGCTTACCTACTACTTCTGGGTGACAACAGGAAACATAGAGGTATGAACCTTTTTTACAGAAACACTCTTTTATCTAAACACTTTCTTCTATGCTTGCAGACCTCGTAGATCACAAAATATCAGAAGAAAGAGAAGATGAGCAACGGCTAGAACTCCAACGGATTTGTTCAAAGCTGCTCATATAAAAGATGAAGCAAGATTGAAGAAGAAAAATATAGCTTTCCTGAAGATTTTTTTTAAGGAGTGTACATCCTGTGAGGAACCTCAACTCCACATTCACTCAAAGAAAGAGAGAAAAGCTCGAGCCAAAATCAAGAGAAGCTTTTCATAACAGAAGTCTTCAAAAGCTTTCAAGCCTTCCTCTCTTCACTCTCTCTCTGTGGTCATTGTAAATCTGGGGGAGAGTTTGTGGCTGGGAGCTAGAGTTCGTAGTGTTCATCTTGTAATAGCTCTTGGTCTATTCTTTCTTTTCTAAGAAAGATCCTTGTCCAGCTGTAGGACTGTATATAGTGTAGAACCTAGCTAGAGATTTGTGTCTAGCAGAACCGCACTGGGGTTTGTACCAGGAGGTTGGCTTCTTGACCTGTAAAAGAAGTGGGCTGCCTTCTTGCCTGGGAAAGAGAAGAAGACCAACTGGGGTGATGGGTGTTGTATTGTCCTTGAGGGGGACTGTACTCTTGGTTAGTGAAATCCCAAGAGGTTGCTTGGGGACTGGACGTAGGACTTCCATGTGGGAAGGGCCGAACCAGGATAAATTCCCTGTGTGATTGTTTATTTGCTTCCGCACTGTTACTCTCTATCACACTCAACTAACCAAATCTTCAAGTGATAATTTTCTGTGTTTAAATTTGTTTTTTAGATTTCAGAAAACCTATTCCCCCCCCCCTCTAGGTTAGCTTGATGTCGTACCAAAAGGGCCAACAAGTCGTATCAGAGCGAGGTACTCTGATCAATCAAGAAGATCCAACGATCTTAGAGAAGATCCATGGCAGCTCAAGGATTTGCTGAAGGCCAATTAGTCACCAGACGTCCATACTTTGATGGAGAGGATTACTAATATTGGAAGATGCGAATGGAATGTTTCATTCGAGGCACAGACTTTGATCTGTGGTAGGTAATAGAGGTAGGTGATTATGTTATTGTTCCTATTTCAGGTACTACTGTTATTATAGCAGCAGATAAAATTAAATTATCTTTAAACTATAAAGCTAAGAACTACTTATTTTGTGCATTATCTAAAAGAGAATTTAGTAGAGTATCTACATGTAAATCAGCTAAAGAAATATGGGATAAACTACAGATAATTTATGAAGGAACAGATAAAGTAAAACAAACTAGGATAGATATTCTTGTTTCACAATACAAACAATTTAAAATGCTTCCAAACGAAAACATTACTACTATGTATAATAGATTTTCAAGCATAGTAGTAAGTTTAAATTCTCTTGGTAAAACTCTTTCTAATGAGGAAACTGTTAGAAAAATACTTAGGTCTTTAATTCTTTCATGGACACCTAAAGTAACTGCTATTGAAGAAGCCCATGACTTAACCAAACTTTCTATTGATAACTTAATAGGTTCCCTCATGGCACATAAAATTAATATGGAGCGATTATCTGGAAGCTCATCCAAGAAAAATTCTAATGCTCTTAAAGTTGTAGCTGCTTCTTCGACCTCTTCTTCTTCTAGCTCAAAAGTTGCAGGATCTGAAGATAGTGATGTCGATGAAGTTCTATCCAAACTTCAGAAGATTCTCAAGAAGAAGAAAAATGGATCGAGAAGGATTCAAAAGAAAGAGAGAAAATAAAAAGAACCAGTCTGCTATGAATGCAGAAAACCTGGACATCTAAGACTAAATTGTCCAAGACTAAAGAAGACTAGTCAACCAGAAAAGTCCAAAAAGAAGCACAAGAAATTCAAAAGAAAAGCCATGGCGGCTGCTTGGGAAAATGAAGATGCCACTAGTTCAGAATCATCGAGCTCAGAATCGGAGAAAGAGTAGGTAAGTCTAGCCCTCATGGTAGGACTAGATGAGGTACATTCTAACTCATCTTTTGATTCTTGCACAGATTCAGGATTAGACTCTGAAGATTTAGAACAAGTTTTTAATGAACTTTATGATAAACACAAGGTTGTTGTAAAAGAATTGAAAAATATCAAAAACAACCTTACTTGTTTGGAAAACACTAATTCAGATTATAAATCCGAAATGGAACAATTAGAAAAACAATTAAAGGACAGTAAATATAACATTTATCTTTTGAATGAAGATTTAAAAAATAAGGAGAATGAAAAATTAGACTTAGAAGAAAAATTAAAAACTCTAACTGAAGAAAATCTTTATTTAAAAGAATCAGTTAGAAAATTAACTAAAGGGAAAACATCTTTAGCCCTATGCTTGAGAGGATCAAAATTTGGAAATAATAAACAAGGGCTTGGATACATACCTCCGGAAAAAAGGGAAACAAGCCATAATTCCAAGAAAATATCCTTTGCCAAATTTTGTAAAAGAAACTAAAATGCCTCAGAAAAAAGGCCCTGAAATGAACAAGCCTTATCAAATGAAAAAGGTTTCTAAAAATCGTGTTCTAAACAGATATCACAAAGACAATAAGAACTGTAAAACAAATTATATTCATTGCTGCTCTCATTGCAATAAATTAGGACACACTGTAAACAACTGCACAACAAGGCACTTAGTTTGGATTCCTAAAGGTTATTTTCATGCATCTAACCATCAAGGACCCAAAAAGAATTGGGTACCTATTTTCTGAATAAGTTGTTTGCAGGATAACCTTGGAGCATCTAAGATGCTCAAGGCAAGGGTGACTGCCAACTCTTCATCCAACTCTTATCTGAAGAGGGAGTAGTCACAAACATTGAATTTTATATTGCTATTAACAATGTTTGCAAGCTTTTCTTAAGATCTATGCAAATAAAAATCTTGAAGACTTGACAAACAACTAGTCAACAAGACGACTCAAGAGATCAACAGGTCGGCACACCAAGAAACACATGTCGACAGACAAGTGAAGAATCCTCAAGAGGGCCCTCTTTATCAGGGGGAGCCTTATGCTTAGGGGGAGAAAACACGCAGGGGGAGCATACAATAAGGGGGAGTTATTCTTTATCGTCTATTATTGTTGAACCCCTCAATGGTAAAAAAATTTTTTCTCAAAGGGGAGAAAATGAATGGTAAGATCCTTCCTTTTTAGTTTGTGACAAAAAGGGGGAGAGTATGCATACTATGCATTATC